>JAVGWX010000018.1:23000347-23407847 GCA_036924085.1 Ariolimax columbianus
AACATACTGATCAGACATGTTAGTCAGGGTCAGGCAAAATATATTGATCAGACATGTTAGTCAGGGTCAGGCAAAATATACTGATCAGACATGTTAGTCACGGTCAGGCAAAATATACTGATCAGACATGTTAGTCAGACCTCTACACCTCACGGTAGATGAGGAGCGACTAAGTAAGTAAGTAAGACATGTTAGTCAGGATCAAACAAAATATACTGATCAGACATGTTAGTCAGGTTCAGGCAAAACATACTGATCAGACATGTTAGTCAGGGTCAGGCAAAACATACTGATCAGACATGTTAGTCAGGGTCAGGCAAAATATATTGATCAGACATGTTAGTCAGGGTCAGGCAAAATATACTGATCAGACATGTTAGTCACGGTCAGGCAAAATATACTGATCAGACATGTTAGTCAGACCTCTACACCTCACGGTAGATGAGGAGCGACTAAGTAAGTAAGTAAGACATGTTAGTCAGGATCAAACAAAATATACTGATCAGACATGTTAGTCAGGTTCAGGCAAAACATACTGATCAGACATGTTAGTCAGGGTCAGGCAAAACATACTGATCAGACATGTTAGTCAGGGTCAGGCAAAATATATTGATCAGACATGTTAGTCAGGGTCAGGCAAAATATACTGATCAGACATGTTAGTCACGGTCAAGCAATATATACTGATCAGACATGTTAGTCAGACCTCTACACCTCACGGTAGATGAGGAGCGACTAAGTAAGTAAGTAAGACATGTTAGTCAGGATCAAACAAAATATACTGATCAGACATGTTAGTCAGGTTCAGGCAAAACATACTGATCAGACATGTTAGTCAGGGTCAGGCAAAACATACTGATCAGACATGTTAGTCAGGGTCAGGCAAAACATACTGATCAGACATGTTAGTCAGGGTCAGGCAAAACATATTGATCAGACATGTTAGTCAGGGTCAGGCAAAATATACTGATCAGACATGTTAGTCACGGTCAGGCAAAATATACTGATCAGACATGTTAGTCAGACCTCTACACCTCACGGTAGATGAGGAGCGACTAAGTAAGTAAGTAAGACATGTTAGTCAGGATCAAACAAAATATACTGATCAGACATGTTAGTCAGGTTCAGGCAAAACATACTGATCAGACATGTTAGTCAGGGTCAGGCAAAACATACTGATCAGACATGTTAGTCAGGGTCAGGCAAAATATATTGATCAGACATGTTAGTCAGGGTCAGGCAAAATATACTGATCAGACATGTTAGTCACGGTCAGGCAAAATATACTGATCAGACATGTTAGTCAGACCTCTACACCTCACGGTAGATGAGGAGCGACTAAGTAAGTAAGTAAGACATGTTAGTCAGGATCAAACAAAATATACTGATCAGACATGTTAGTCAGGTTCAGGCAAAACATACTGATCAGACATGTTAGTCAGGGTCAGGCAAAACATACTGATCAGACATGTTAGTCAGGGTCAGGCAAAATATATTGATCAGACATGTTAGTCAGGGTCAGGCAAAATATACTGATCAGACATGTTAGTCACGGTCAGGCAAAATATACTGATCAGACATGTTAGTCAGACCTCTACACCTCACGGTAGATGAGGAGCGACTAAGTAAGTAAGTAAGACATGTTAGTCAGGATCAAACAAAATATACTGATCAGACATGTTAGTCAGGTTCAGGCAAAACATACTGATCAGACATGTTAGTCAGGGTCAGGCAAAACATACTGATCAGACATGTTAGTCAGGGTCAGGCAAAATATATTGATCAGACATGTTAGTCAGGGTCAGGCAAAATATACTGATCAGACATGTTAGTCACGGTCAAGCAATATATACTGATCAGACATGTTAGTCAGACCTCTACACCTCACGGTAGATGAGGAGCGACTAAGTAAGTAAGTAAGACATGTTAGTCAGGATCAAACAAAATATACTGATCAGACATGTTAGTCAGGTTCAGGCAAAACATACTGATCAGACATGTTAGTCAGGGTCAGGCAAAACATACTGATCAGACATGTTAGTCAGGGTCAGGCAAAATATATTGATCAGACATGTTAGTCAGGGTCAGGCAAAATATACTGATCAGACATGTTAGTCACGGTCAGGCAAAATATACTGATCAGACATGTTAGTCAGACCTCTACACCTCACGGTAGATGAGGAGCGACTAAGTAAGTAAGTAAGACATGTTAGTCAGGATCAAACAAAATATACTGATCAGACATGTTAGTCAGGTTCAGGCAAAACATACTGATCAGACATGTTAGTCAGGGTCAGGCAAAACATACTGATCAGACATGTTAGTCAGGGTCAGGCAAAATATATTGATCAGACATGTTAGTCAGGGTCAGGCAAAATATACTGATCAGACATGTTAGTCACGGTCAGGCAAAATATACTGATCAGACATGTTAGTCAGACCTCTACACCTCACGGTAGATGAGGAGCGACTAAGTAAGTAAGTAAGACATGTTAGTCAGGATCAAACAAAATATACTGATCAGACATGTTAGTCAGGTTCAGGCAAAACATACTGATCAGACATGTTAGTCAGGGTCAGGCAAAACATACTGATCAGACATGTTAGTCAGGGTCAGGCAAAATATATTGATCAGACATGTTAGTCAGGGTCAGGCAAAATATACTGATCAGACATGTTAGTCACGGTCAAGCAATATATACTGATCAGACATGTTAGTCAGACCTCTACACCTCACGGTAGATGAGGAGCGACTAAGTAAGTAAGTAAGACATGTTAGTCAGGATCAAACAAAATATACTGATCAGACATGTTAGTCAGGTTCAGGCAAAACATACTGATCAGACATGTTAGTCAGGGTCAGGCAAAACATACTGATCAGACATGTTAGTCAGGGTCAGGCAAAACATACTGATCAGACATGTTAGTCAGGGTCAGGCAAAATATATTGATCAGAAATGTTAGTCAGGGTCAGGCAAAATATATTGATTAGACATGTTAGTCAAGGTCAGGCAAAATATACTGATCAGACATGTTAGTCACGGTCAGGCAAAATATACTGATCAGACATGTTAGTCAGACCTCTACACCTCATGGTAGATGAGGAGCGACTAAGTAAGTAAGTAAGACATGTTAGTCAGGATCAAACAAAACATACTGATCAGACATGTTAGTCAGGATCAAACAAAACATACTGATCAGACATGTTAGTCAGGGTCAGGCAAAATATATTGATTAGACATGTTAGTCAAGGTCAGGCAAAATATACTGATCAGACATGTTAGTCACGGTCAAGCAATATATACTGATCAGACATGTTAGTCAGACCTCTACACCTCACGGTAGATGAGGAGCGACTAAGTAAGTAAGTAAGACATGTTAGTCAGGATCAAACAAAACATACTGATCAGACATGTTAGTCAGGTTCAGGCAAAACATACTGATCAGACATGTTAGTCAGGGTCAGGCAAAACATACTGATCAGACATGTTAGTCAGGGTCAGGCAAAACATACTGATCAGACATGTTAGTCACGGTCAAGCAATATATACTGATCAGACATGTTAGTCACGGTCAAGCAATATATACTGATCAGACATGTTAGTCAGACCTCTACACCTCACGGTAGATGAGGAGCGACTAAGTAAGTAAGTAAGACATGTTAGTCAGGATCAAACAAAACATACTGATCAGACATGTTAGTCAGGTTCAGGCAAAACATACTGATCAGACATGTTAGTCAGGGTCAGGCAAAACATACTGATCAGACATGTTAGTCAGGGTCAGGCAAAACATACTGATCAGACATGTTAGTCAGGGTCAGGCAAAATATATTGATCAGAAATGTTAGTCAGGGTCAGGCAAAATATATTGATTAGACATGTTAGTCAAGGTCAGGCAAAATATACTGATCAGACATGTTAGTCACGGTCAAGCAATATATACTGATCAGACATGTTAGTCAGACCTCTACACCTCACGGTAGATGAGGAGCGACTAAGTAAGTAAGTAAGACATGTTAGTCAGGATCAAACAAAACATACTGATCAGACATGTTAGTCAGGTTCAGGCAAAACATACTGATCAGACATGTTAGTCACGGTCAGGCAAAATATACTGATCAGACATGTTAGTCACGGTCAGGCAAAATATACTGATCAGACATGTTAGTCAGACCTCTACACCTCACGGTAGATGAGGAGCGACTAAGTAAGTAAGTAAGACATGTTAGTCAGGATCAAACAAAACATACTGATCAGACATGTTAGTCAGGATCAAACAAAACATACTGATCAGACATGTTAGTCAGGGTCAGGCAAAATATATTGATTAGACATGTTAGTCAAGGTCAGGCAAAATATACTGATCAGACATGTTAGTCAGGGTCAGGCAAAATATACTGATCAGACATGTTAGTCAGGGTCAGGCAAAATATACTGATCAGACATGTTAGTCAGACCTCTACACCTCACGGTAGATGAGGAGCGACTAAGTAAGTAAGTAAGACATGTTAGTCAGGATCAAACAAAACATACTGATCAGACATGTTAGTCAGGATCAAACAAAACATACTGATCAGACATATTAGTCAGGGTCAGGCAAAATATATTGATTAGACATGTTAGTCAAGGTCAGGCAAAATATACTGATCAGACATGTTAGTCACGGTCAAGCAATATATACTGATCAGACATGTTAGTCAGACCTCTACACCTCACGGTAGATGAGGAGCGACTAAGTAAGTAAGTAAGACATGTTAGTCAGGATCAAACAAAACATACTGATCAGACATGTTAGTCAGGTTCAGGCAAAACATACTGATCAGACATGTTAGTCAGGGTCAGGCAAAACATACTGATCAGACATGTTAGTCAGGGTCAGGCAAAACATACTGATCAGACATGTTAGTCACGGTCAAGCAATATATACTGATCAGACATGTTAGTCACGGTCAAGCAATATATACTGATCAGACATGTTAGTCAGACCTCTACACCTCACGGTAGATGAGGAGCGACTAAGTAAGTAAGTAAGACATGTTAGTCAGGATCAAACAAAACATACTGATCAGACATGTTAGTCAGGTTCAGGCAAAACATACTGATCAGACATGTTAGTCAGTGTCAGGCAAAACATACTGATCAGACATGTTAGTCAGGGTCAGGCAAAACATACTGATCAGACATGTTAGTCAGGGTCAGGCAAAATATATTGATCAGAAATGTTAGTCAGGGTCAGGCAAAATATATTGATTAGACATGTTAGTCAAGGTCAGGCAAAATATACTGATCAGACATGTTAGTCACGGTCAAGCAATATATACTGATCAGACATGTTAGTCAGACCTCTACACCTCACGGTAGATGAGGAGCGACTAAGTAAGTAAGTAAGACATGTTAGTCAGGATCAAACAAAACATACTGATCAGACATGTTAGTCAGGTTCAGGCAAAACATACTGATCAGACATGTTAGTCAGGGTCAGGCAAAACATACTGATCAGACATGTTAGTCAGGGTCAGGCAAAACATACTGATCAGACATGTTAGTCAGGGTCAGGCAAAATATATTGATCAGACATGTTAGTCAGGGTCAGGCAAAATATATTGATTAGACATGTTAGTCAAGGTCAGGCAAAATATACTGATCAGACATGTTAGTCACGGTCAGACAAAAATACTCGCCAAGACCCTCACCTCGGCTTCCTAGTAGCCCTCTCTGGAAACGGACTGTGTGTCATGGCAGTCTGGCTAACGAGGTGCTGGATCGACGTGATCCCCGTAGTAGTGAGTGACACGCAGACTAAGCCAAGCATAGCACAACCGCCTAGAGGATTCCGGTCTAACTTCATCAGCATGCTCGGGATGTGAGGAAAGCTACTGCGACCCGCCACTTAACGTCCTTTTCAGGGCGCACATAAGAGTAGCCTTCTCGTTTTGGGCATTCGCAAACAACAACAACAACATACCAATCGATCTGTAGAGCTTTCAATCTTTGGTCAACTCTCTCGCCTCTGTCACCGTTTTCGTCAGAACCTCTTTAATGTTCATCTTTTCCCGGGTCTGTCTCTGCCTCGCTTCCCATGTACAATACCCACGTTGCAACGATATATCGGATTTTTTTTCCAACTTGCCGAAGCAAAGGCACCGAAAACCTCACGCAAGATTGTAATCCAAGAAGAAGATGTCCATCAAGAAAACATAGTATTCCTGACTAATGCCTCGTCAGTATTAACACCGCTAAAACAACACAAAGATGAAGATCTCTAGCAATGAATGTTTTCCCTCATACAGCTCTCAGCAGAACACACAAGGTTAGTCATTCAGTGTATCCCATCCCACTGCAATATCGAAATCAATGAAGCTGCAGACAAACTAGTAAAGTGTGGATGAGCATCCCCACCAACAGAACTGAGCATCACGTATTATGAGTCCAAGACCTGAGTTAAAACCAAATTCAGTGGAAAATGGGCTAATCAATATCCCCACTTCCGATAAGAAGACAGCTACTTTAATTGTGGAGCCGCGTAGCGCAGTGGTTAGCGCGCTGGCTTCGCATATGAATGGTCCTGGGTTCATTCCCCAGTTGAGGCGGTAATGATTTTTTTCAGACTGCAATGGTTCCCGGGTCGAGCCAGCCCTAAATGGGTACCGGTTCAGTCCGGGAAGTAAAAGCGGTGAGGGAGAGGAGATGGCTACCGCCCTCATTTAACCTCACACCCCTACGGCAGTACTTTACTTTAATTCAACTAGATACGAACTGGATATAAGAGACTCAGGGGTCATCTTTACAACAAAATGAGGATCGGGACAGATGACAGGTGGCGGGAGCAAACCATGATTCCTATAAATCTGCATGCTCACGCAGGAAGAGAGAGCACAATACTGGTCTTGCGAGACAGATATTAGGCACTAGCTGTACGGAGATAAAACAACTTTACATAACTGTGTTCTTTGTGAGAAAAACTGGGCGCTTGGTCTGAACGAAGAAAAGGTATCGTTTTTATTCTAAGCCGATGTGGCGTTTGATGTGGTCTAGAGCATTTTAGTTTCCTATATGTAATATTGCTTACTTAGCTAATTGTGTTCTTTTAGAAGCTTCTTTAATATTTTATTATGTTTTTCTTTCGCGCCATTCACGATAATTTAAGCACTTTAGCTCGAATGATTCAATCTTCTTCCTGTGTGTGTGTGTGTGTGTATGGTTGTGCATGTTTCGCATCTGCACGTTGACAGTAGGAAGATACATATTCTTAGGATCTTTGTTTTTTTTCTTCATTTTATTAGTGTTTTGCGATAAGTTTCTAACTGCAGTTGACTCTCTGCAATGTCATGGCCAAACTTCTTCTTACTTCTTTTTGGCAATCTCCATTGCTGTTTATAATCTAGCCGAATCAAATTTTGTAACATTCCTAACTTCTTGTATCTCAAGAATATCTTTCAGTCTGGGTTTATTTTTCCTTATCACTTCTCATTATCTTGGTCTTGCTGATGGTTAGGTATAGATTTTGTTACTCCCTGTGCTGTTTATCAACCGACAGGATCATTTGTCCCTGTCCCGCAGCGCTCTTCAAAAGGACAACTATGTCATTTGCATAATTTAGTTCTGTTATTTCATTCCCGCCATTTGTGAACGGGTCGAACTTTGCAAACTCGTTGCATTTTTATGGTTTCCATTATGTTTTCAGTAAGGGAAGAGTATGCATCCTTGTCTAACTCCCTTTGCACCTAAAAATAGTTCGATGTGTCTCCAGCTAATCTATGAAACAAAAATACGTTTAGTGATAATTCATTTTCCTGGGGATCGGAAGGGGAACCTCCAGTCCCCTAGTCTATAATAATAATAATAATAATAATAATAATAATAATAATAATAATAATAATAATGTTTCCTTATGCGTCTGAGGCCCGTTGCGTCGGATGAACACTACCATGTACAGTTGTAACTGCGTGCTGCCAGGCCTCCTCTAAGGCAGATGGGGAGGCTGCTACCTATTGGAGCAACGTGTTTCCAGGACGACCTCTCCGGCGCTTCCAGCCAGCAGAGTGGAGGCCGTTAGCACTGTTGACTGTCCTTTGAAGAATCTGGTGAGCTGGGACCTCTTTGTCCGGTCGGACAACATAACCGAACAGGGAAATGCGGCGACGTTCCAGAATAACCGAGACAGAGGGGGAGATGTGTCCTTGCAGAAACATCTACATTCCGGACGAAATCGTACCAACGAATGCCAAGAATGTCGCTGATTTCGCTTTTTTTTTCAGGGTCCAGGTCTCGGAGCCATACACAAGGACCGGGATGACGCACGACTGGGAGAGCGTACTAGTCTATGGGGACACGATTGTGAGTTAGTTGCTCGTGATGGTTGCATCATCCAACGATTTTTGACGATGTAACTTGCGCTGTATTTGATTACAGTGAGGAAGTAATTGCGTTAGTTATCAACCTCACTCTCTCGTTCCGAGCTACCTTGGACCAACGGCATGAGTATCTGTCGAAACGACTGGAAGTAACGCAGGATGCAAATACTCTGGTCTTACCTTTCTTTAGACTTGAAACTTGCGGGATTCGATCGTCCACTGTTTATCATTTCATTGCTTTGAGAGGCGTGTCTTAGTACAACTACAGCGACATTATGTTGTTACGGATCCAGCAGTATCCGGGCTCTCACCCATCGGCCCAATGCCATGTAATGGTGTCCTCACGGGTTTATTAGTTGTTTTCTAGTGTCATACAAAGTGTTCCATTTATCTAGCCTTGGAGAATGAAGCATTTTTCTAACATCGTTGAGGGCTGAGCTCTCAAAGAGATGATCAGAGCTTGGCAAATGTTGGGGTGGCTTACCAGTCAGTCAAACATTTCACTAGTCAGCATGGTCAGACTACAGTCATCCAATTTATGTTAACAAATTCAAACTAAGCACTAATTCGCCTTTATTTATACCCAACAATGCGTACCAAATCAAAATAAATTGTATTACTTACACAGTATTAGCCTATGTCTTCTTAAGCAAAAAATGTACTGCTGTCAGAGACATGACGTGTGTGTCCTTGAACATTCTTGGTAGTTTTAGCACTGTAGTACCATTTATCGATGGCTTTAGTAAGTTTAAATTGTGATAGTGGAAGTCCATTTAGATTCATCATCATAAACTAGTTTATGTACAATCTATTCTAACTGTAAAATCATTAATAGTCGTGCGAGAGTCTTTATATAGTAACGATTAAAAACGTAATTAATGATTCAAAACGGATTTCTATTACTCGTCAAGCAACAACTTTTACTCGTCACAGACGAGCGCTTTTGTCATGTCCTGGAGATGATGATCAGCGGTTCTGTATGGAAGTGTACACAGTTGGCACTCGGGAGTGTGTTCTGGTTGGATACTGTTCACGTGCTTGTCAAGTGGAGTGTGTTGAGTTCTTAGCCGGAAAATGGTGCTCTAGCCCTTTCCTGTAAGTGGATTTATTACGTCATTTGTATTGGGGCTTACCATATGTCTGTAGACACCCCACCTCGTGTTTCCCATGTTTCCTCGTGTTTCTATTCAGCCAAGTTTCTTTGCTTGCTGTTCTTAGGAGCTGTTTGCCTGCTTGTGAAGTTGTTTCTGTTTGTGGCTGTTCTTGTATTGCTCCCTTCTTTGCTAGTCTGCCTGCATTGTCATTCCCAAATGTGTGAGTGTCCAGAAGGGGTATCCACAGTAGAACTACTTGTATTTTGTCGAAATGGCAAAGCAAAGACAAAGGCCGCCGTCCATCGTAGACGATGATGGCATAATTTATTTTGCTAGCGCTATTTTTAGTAAGGATTAACTGCGAAACTTTTTATCTTCACTCTCTCGTCTCGTGCCGCCCAACCCCAGTGGCAAGTCAAGGACAACACGACTAGGGAGCGACTACGAGATGCAGGGGACTACGCATCAAGCACCCGTGAAAAAGACGGTGGAGTCCGGAGTTGAACCCACACTACCTGATCACGAGGCCGACGGCTTAACCACTTCGCCACGGAATCCCAACGAAATGGGAAGTAAACAAATGATGAAATTGGAATTCAGATAGTGGCACACGAAAAGTGGACCATATTCTTTTAGCACGTAAGGAACCCGTAGGTGCATTTCAAGGTTCAGCGGTTAGATCAATTAATATTCAGTGCTCTGACAAAATATAAATGAAAAGGTATTTTTCTCGTAAACAGAAAATCTATGGACGAAATACAGAAATAGATTCAATGGCGATTCTATCAATGGAAAATAGTGTAACATTTATTCTAATGATTTTCTGTTCAGTTCCATCACTGTTTATATTGGGAAACAGCTACATAGTTCAGAAAAAAACGGGTCAACTGTGAAATAACATTTTAAAGATACTAATTATGAATGGGAGAAAATAGATGCAAATAATTAATTTTTAATGTGATTTAAGAGAAGTCTGCAGAATTGGGCATTTTAACTCATTTAATGAGTAAGCCGATACACAGTTTACTGATCTGTCCCAATACGGAGCAGAGCAGATTATTGGTTTAACGATAGTTTTTACAAAAATGCTAAACTTTTCTTCTAGCCTGTTTTGTGTGAATGTAATGGTGATGATGACGACGACGATGATGATCTTGATGATGATGCCGATGTTGTTGATGCTGATGTTTTTGATGATGATGATGATGACGATGATGAGGATGATGATGATGATGATGACGATGATGATGATGATGATGATGACGACCATAATGATGATGATGTTGTTGATGATGATGATCATGATGATGATGATGATGTTGTTGATGTTGTTGATGATGACGATGATGATGATGATCATGATGATGATGCTGATGATGTTGATGATGATGATGACGATGATGATGATGATGATGACGACCATGATGATGATGATGATGATGATCTTTATGATGATGATGATGATAATGATGATGATGACGACCATGATGATGATGGTTATGACGATGATGATGATGATGATGATGACGATGATGATGATGATGATGATGACGACCATGAATATGACGCTGACTGTCCACAATGAGTATGATTAGTCTTTTGAAGGCCCTGACAATGGCGTTAAGTGGTGGGTTGGAGTAGTTTCCCTGACATCGCGAGCGCGCTGATGAAGGTGGACCGGGGTCCTCCAGGCGGTTGTCCTATGCTTGGCTTCCTCTGCGTGTAGCTCAGTACTACGGGGATGTAGTATTAGTAGTAGCAATAGTAGTAGTTGTAGTAATAGAAGTAGTGGTAGTAGTAGTGGTAATAGTAGTAGTAGTAGTTGTTGTTGTTGCAGTAGTAGCAGTGGCAGTAGTAGTAGTAGTGGTAGTAGTAGTATTGGTCGTAATAGTAGTTGTAGTATCAGCAGTGGAAATATTAGTAGTAGTGATATTAGTAGCAGCAGCAGAAGGAATAGTAATAGTAGTAGTAGTGGTAATAGTAGTACTGGTAGTCGTAGTAGTGGTAGTAGTAGTAGTAGTAGTAGTCGATGCAGCATCAGTAGTAGTAGTAATAGTAGTACTGGTAGTCGTAGTAGTGGTAGTAGTAGTAGTAGTAGTAGCAGTAATAGTAGTAATAGTACTAGCAGTAGCTGTAACAGTAGGTGTAGTAATAGTAGTAGTAGATAGTAGTAGAAGATGGTCAAGATGGCGCCGGACATGGTCGCAGTCGATTTCCCTCTTGATAAAACGGTGTTTTGTTTGTGTTTTCTATGATAACTCTCGGACTATTAACGTGATTCCTGGATCTAAATGTGCCGACTTGTGAATTAAACATACTTATGTGAAAGAAGTGATGCAACGAAGTATATAACAGTGTAGTTTTAGTCGTGAAAGGTAGACTAATGTGTACAGTTTCGATGGAACAAAGCGTGGCCGAAACTTGACCCGGTCAAAAGCTAGTGTCGCTCCGTGTTGTATCGTGACCAGGATAACGAAGCATGAAAACTGAAACGAAGGAGGTCATCCTGACCCCGTCAAACATACGGTATTTCAGAAAAGAGCTCATCGCGCTTCGATCAGCACACTACGTCCCTTCAAACTCAGATCTACATCTGTTGCGTGTGCTGAAAATACACTTAACCGAGGAGGCATCGGAACTCACAAGTACACAATCAAGGCGGAAGACCAGAGGAACGAGAGGTGGAAGAAGAATACACAAACAAATGCACTCAGAAACAGATACCTCAAAGCTCCACCCCAGCGATAAAAGAGAAGGGAAGGGCTACCGAGAAAATGAGGCACACGCTGACACCATACTGTCTGCATCCGAACCCTTCACTAGAAGTCTTGACAATGTCTTGCCTCTAGAACATGTTGAGTCCGGACGAGAGAGCGAGGAAGATCCTGCGCACATCTCCCTCACTATAAACACATTGCGCAACTCACGACATCACCCTACAGATCACACCCTGACTAGCAGCTCGCAACTGGCAGGGCCCCCAAACTGCAGCGACGGAACAGGCAGAAAACGATCACGAAAACTACCCATCACGCTTGCAACATGGAATGTCCGTACGCTACTGGACAACACCAAAGCAAACAGACCCGAACGACGGACAGCTCTGAACGCCAGGGAACTGGCTAGATACAACATCTGCATAGCTGCCCTGAGCGAGACACGACTGGCAGAGGAAAGGCAGATCACAGAAGAAGGCGCTGGTTATACTTTCTTCTGGAGCGGCCGCAGCAAAGAAGAACGCCGTGAAGTTGGAGTTGGCTTTGCCATCAAGACCAACATGGTCGATAAGCTCACAAGCATGCCCAGAGGAATTAATGACCGCCTGATTACACTGCGTCTCCCCCTAATAGGAGGGCGCCATGCAACCCCCATCAGTGCATACGCACTCACAATGACAAATCCTCAGGAAACAAAATATAAGTTTTATGAGGACCTTGAGACGCTCATCGCTGCAGTCCCCAAATCTGACAAACTGGTCATCCTCGGTGATTTTAACGCTAGGGTTGGCACAGACCATACAGCCTGGGAGGGGGCCATTGGCAGACATGGTATCGGAAAATGCAATAGTAACGGACTGCTCCTTCTGAGGACATATGCCGCAAATGAACTACTCATTACAAACACAGCTTTCCGACTACCTGTCCGAAATAGAGCCACATGGATGCACCCAAGGTCCCGCCACTGGCACCTCATTGACTACATTATCATCAGACGTAGGGATCGAGCGGATGCTATTGTAACGAAGAGCATGTGTGGTGCAGAATGTTGGACCAACCATCGACTTGTCATTGCCAAGCTAAACTTCAAGATCCAGCCCAAAATGCGCCCCCAGGGAAAGAAACCACCGAGGAGGCTAAATGTCTCTCAGCTAAAATACGAACCCACGAGAGGAGGCTTCCAGGAAGAGCTTGAGGGTAGACTGTCTGAGCTTCGTTTTGAAAAGAACGACATCGAAGAGAACTGGGCATCATTGAGAAACACACTCTATGATACAGCTGTTAAACACATTGGCCCACTCACGCGCAAGCATAAGGACTGGTTTGATGAGAACGATCTGGAAATACAGGGCCTTCTCGATGCAAAACATGAAGCGCACAGTGAATACCAGAGGGACACACCATCTCCGGCAGCAAAAGCTGCCTTCAATACTGCTCGCAAAGCTGTCCAGACCAGGGTTAGAGAGATGCAAGACTCCTGGCTCAGCAAAAGAGCTGACGAAATTGAGATGTTCGCCGAGCGTCATGACACCAAACGGTTTTACGAGGCACTGAAAGCTCTCTACGGCCCGCAGCCCTCTAGTAATACTCCAGTTCGCAGTGCGGATGGGGTACTACTAACAGATAAGGTTCAGATTCTTTACAGATGGGCAGATCACTTCTGCAAAATACTAAACCACCTATCGTCCATAAATGAAGAGGCCATCCGGCGAATGCCGCAGGTGGAACTGAACCTGGCGTTGGATGAAGTCAATACTGAGGAGGAAGTCGACAGGGCAATCAGTTCAATATCTATAGGAAAAGCTCCAGGAGCTGATGCAATACCAGCAGAGGTATATAAGACAGCTGACCCATCCCTCACCAGAAGGATCACTGAACTCTTCTGTCACATGTGGGCTGAAGGTAAAATTCCGCAGGAACTAAAGGACCCCTCAATCGTTCACCTGTACAAAAGAAAAAGCAGCCGTCAGGAATGCGACAATCATCGTGGAATATCGCTACTCTCCATAGCAAGCAAGATTCTAGCGCGCTTACTGCTAAACAGGCTCAACAAACACCTTGAACAAAGACACCACCTCCCAGAAAGCCAATGTGGATTCGGAGCCGGAAGAGGAACAGTGGACATGATTTTTTCCGCTCGCCAAGTACAAGAGAAGTGTCGAGAACAAAATCAGGCCTTGTACACCACATTTATTGATTTGACAAAGGCATTTGATACAGTAAACAGAGGAGGGCTGTGGATGATAATGTCTAAGTTTGGCTGCCCCAACAAGTTCATAACAATGGTGAAACAGCTACACGAAGGCATGTGTGCTCGTGTACTGGACAGCGGTGCAATCTCTAAAACGTTTCTAGTATCAAACGGAGTAAAACAAGGATGTGTACTCGCCCCGACTTTGTTCAGCATTATGTTCGCGGTCACGATGACAGACACCTTAAGATCATTGGAGCTTGGAATACCCATAAAGTACCGCACAGATGGCA
Source organism: Ariolimax columbianus (assembly GCA_036924085.1). Classification (NCBI taxonomy): domain Eukaryota; kingdom Metazoa; phylum Mollusca; class Gastropoda; order Stylommatophora; family Arionidae; genus Ariolimax; species Ariolimax columbianus. The sequence continues at coordinate 23,014,999 of JAVGWX010000018.1, forward strand.
AGTTACTCAATTCCAGAAGAATGAAGGCCAAAACCAAATTGGCTGGTGACATAATCAGGGAACTTGTATTTGCTGACGACTGCGCTCTAATGAGCAGCTCAGAACTAAACATGCAGGCTGGAATGGACCAGTTCTCTGCCGCATGCAAAAATTTTGGCCTGACCATAAATGCCAAAATAACAGAGGTCATGTACCAACCAGCACCAGGCATGCCGTACACAAAACCAGAGACTACAGTCAGCGGGCAGACGTTGAATGCCGTAGACAAAAACTATAAGCCCTATTGGAATGATGAGTTGCAGAAAGCGGAAGATGCAGTAACACATGCTAGGAACATGGCAGAGCGAGAGCAATCTATGGAGGCAAACATCGCCCTCAAAGCCCCCACGGCGAAATACAAATACACTCTCAAGCAAACAGCAAGAGAGAGCTGGAAAAACAAAACGGAAAGCCTAAACCTGGACAAAGAAGGGAACAAGCTATGGAAGCTAGTCAGAGCCATGAATGACAAAACCCCGTCAAACAAACAAATTACCATCAAGCAAAGCGAAAACTTGTTCAATGGTAAAAAAGCTACAAACGCTTTTGTCGATCACTATGTCAGAGCAAACCACATCGAGGTCCCTGCAGATAGGCATACAGACATTAGTGAAGGGCAAAAGGGGCACGACAACATCAGTACGGCACCTGAAGAGCATATGATAGCAAGATTAACAATGAGCGAAATGGAAGAGGCCATGAGAACGTTAAAGAAAAGGAAATCTCCCGGAAAAGATGGGATAACAAACGAAATGCTGATGGGGCTGGGCCAAACAGCGAAGAGGAAGCTGCTATCGGTCCTGAAGCAAAGCTGGAAAAGGGGAATTGTACCCCAGGCATGGAAAGACACAGTACTAAAAAAGGAAAGGACAAAACAGATCCAAATGGATACAGGTCTATCAGCCTACTGAGCTGTGTCGGCAAACTGATGGAACGTATGATAAACACCAGACTGATGTAGCATCTGGAAGAAAAACGAATACTAATTCCACAGCAAGCCGGCTTTAGACAGCACAGATCCACTGAGGACCAGGTCATCCTCATAGCCCAGGAAATAGAAGATGCCTACCAGGCGCAGAAACACACAGTAGCGGTTTGGGTGGACCTGGAAAAGGCATTTTACAAAGTCTGGAAAGATGGACTTAGAGTCAAGCTAAGAAGAAGTGATGTCTGTGGGAAAATGTACAAGTGGATCAACCACTACCTCAAAAATAGAACGGCCAGAGTACAAGGGCAGATGAGCAGAAAGGTGAAACTCGAGCAGGGAGTACCCCAAGGGGGAGTACTGTCACCCACACTCTTCCTGGTGTATATAAACGACATTACAGAGAATATACCAAGAAGAGTCCATAGCTCAATGTTTGCAGACGATCTGGCTATGTGGACCTCTGAAAAGAATCTCACAATAGCAAGAAATCGGATGCAGCAGACCCTAACATCGCTGGAAGAGTGGGCGAACTCATGGCTGGTCAAAATAAACGAGGAGAAAACCACATGCACAATATTCTCGCTTTCAATCAAACCCCAAAATACCAAGTTAAGTTTAAATGGCAAATTCCTGCAGCCAAACGACAACCCAAACTATCTGGGAGTCACATTTGATCGGCGTATGACATGGAAAAGTCAGATCGAGAGAAACCGAATGAGAGCCAGAGAAAGAATGGCAATCATGAGGAAACTTGCTGGCACAAGCTGGGGAGAAGACGAAAGCATACTAAAGAAACAGTACACTGGAAGAGTGAGACCAGTTCTCGAGTATGGCATTGCGGCATGGACAACAGCAGCAAAGGCTAACTTCGATAAAGTTAGCAAACTTCAAAATCAAGCCATGAGAATTATAACAGGAGGCATGAAGTCAACGCCAATTGTAGAACTTGAAAAGATTACAAAACTGTAATACATGACCGATAGAAGAGACTGCAGAGCCCAGTTGCAGTCAGAGAAACTCCGAAGACTGACCGACCATCCAATGCACCATAGACTAAACAATTTGGGAAATGGGAAACTAAAGCGGAGAAACTTTGCAGAAATAGCCAAAGCAAAGATGCACGAAGATCCCATAAACGCACTAACAACACCAAAACCCATCACTACTGTACGAAAACCTACCTGGAGGCAAGATATATTTCCAGTGGTGGTAGCAAATATACCAGGTATTGGAAACAAAAACTGCCAGACTGAACAAGAAAGGTACTGGACCCATGCATACACCGACGGTTCTGTAACAAACACTACACAGAACGGAGGGGCAGGAGCATTCCTGAACCTACCAAATGGCAGAAAAATAACACTGTCATTCGCTACTGGTAAGTACACAAGCAATTTCAGAGCGGAGGCAGAGGCACTGAGGGCGGCAGTGGAAGAAATGGTGACACATAAAGAAAATGAAAGCCATATAGTCCTGCTTACAGATGCTCTCGCCGTAGTCACAGCGCTAAAAAGCCAGAAAAACACTGAGCTTAATGACCTAAGAGCAGCACTCTGCAAACTGTGCCAGCAGTCCGCACCAAAAAGGGTAGTGGTACAGTGGGTGCCATCACACTGCAACATCCAAGGCAACGAGGAGGCAGACAGACTGGCAAAAGAAGGTGCAAGACTACCACAAACAGATACCAGTATGACGTACGAAGAGTCAAAACGGCTTATCAAAGCCAGATACATGACCAAATGGGAAACCGAACATACTGGCTACACCAAAAACGATGCATATTACCAGTTGAACAGAAAAGAGCAGGTCGTTGTCTTCAGACTTCGCACTGGCCACAATAGACTGAGGTACCATCTATTCAACAAACTGAAGATAGGTGGAACTGCAAGACAAGCTCTATGGCAGTGTCGACAGCCTCAGGATGACCGCCGCTTTTTTCGAAAAAATAATGGTTACTGTCTGACTGCGTACGAAGAAGAAGAAGAAGAAGAAGAAGAAGAAGAAGAAGAATGCCGTAGACAAATTCACATATCTGTGCAGCACGCTGTCGAGATCTGTCAGCCTAGACGATGAGGTGGCAAGCAGAATAGCAAAGGCCAGCACAGCCCTTGGTAGAATGCGCTCGATGGTCTGGGCACGTCGTGGCATCAGCGTCAAGACCAAATTCAAAGTCTACCGTGCAACCATCATTCCAACCCTACTATACGCTTGCGAAAGCTGGACTGTATACTCTGGACATGCAAGGAGGTTAAACCACTTCCACACAGGTTGCCTGAGGCGAATATTCCACATCCGATGGCAAGATCGTGTCACTGACATCGAGGTTCTCTCGAGGACTAACATGCCCAGCATCCATGCACTGCTAGAAAAAGCACGACTAGGGTGGGCCGGACACCTCGTCTGTATGTCAGACGAGCGGCTCCCAAAGAAGCTTCTCTACGGCGAGCTGAGAGAGGGATGGCGCGAGAGAGGGCGCCCAAAGAAACGTTTTAAAGACGGTCTGAAGGACTCACTAAAAAGTTGCCACATAGACATCGACAACTGGGAATATCTTGCGCAAAACAGATCTGACTGGAGAAGCGCAGTCAAATCGGGTGTAGCTGCCGGTGAAGACGACCATGTTTTGAAAGCCCAGAGCAGACGCGAGAACCGGAAATCCCGAACAGAGAGAACACAATCCCCTTCTACAAACCTCGTGTGCCCGATATGAAGCAGATGTTTTCGTGCCCGCATTGGCCTGTTCAGCCACATGCGCACCCACGCCCAACAGGGCAATCTGTGACAAGGATGATGTCGGCGGTCCTCATCGACAACGATGGACAGCTATTATTATTATTATTATTAGATAGTAGTAGCAATAGTAGTAGTAGTAGTAGTAGTAGTGGTGGTAGTGGTAGTAGTAGTAGTAGCAGTAGTAGTGGTTGGAGTAATAGTAGCATGAAAGATAATTTCATAGATGAGCCCTCTGATATATATGATAAATAAAAACAAGATAACTCCTTCACTACTCTTTCATCATTCTAAACATCGCTATAGTGTGTATTCCAACTGGATTTAAAGTGTTCAGGAATATAGGCTGTCTGTCCTGGCAGTCGTCCCGTAGTGTGTAGCTAGGTTTTTCTTTACTCTCGCCATATACAAAACACAAGCCTTACAGAATTTCGAACTCATGCCATCTGATTACAAGACCAATATTACAAACTGCTCGGCCATCATCTCCCGAAATGTTCATTATGATTGTAGTAAACACGAATGTGATAACTTGTTTACAAGTTATAACTATGAAGATAAAAATCTGTTCTAGAAATAATTTCCACTTCTGGATTCCGAGGTTTCTTTCGAAAAAGGGAAAAATAATACCATTATTCCATGATCAATGCCTAACTGATATCAACAACGAAAGCAAGGCAGTTCATCTAAAAATAAATAGATTAAAAACACAATAAGTATCTGTCCATGACCATCTGTAGTTTAGAAGGTCTCGCTGGAAAACCTCCTTGGAAGACTGACGATTAAATGGCTTGGCTTGGCTTCGTTCGTTCTCAATCTCCTACTACCAAATCCTGAAAGGGCTTAAGCAGCAGAATGTAGTCCAGAGAATGGAATGCGTTGTGTCGTAGTTTACAGCTTGACTGCGATATTTGCACCTTTCGGTCCTACACATCCGACTTCATCAAGCATTTTTTTTAGTACCGGGTTAGCATTCCCTCTTCGATCCCTTATTCTTAGCCAGTCTGCTCTGTTGCAGCCTGTTATCCAGGATCACCGCGTAGAGGTGTAGAAGGGTCTTGACAGCTCTGGTTCGCTGGCCCTGACGCTAGCAGTCAGCTATGGGTCGGTGACCACTGCAGCGCATGCGCTGCTCAGCATCTTGATCCCTGACCACTAAATAACGGAACGTCTAACTACAGATAGCCATGATCTGACCCTGCGAGGAAATGTGGTTTGGAATTGATTCCATCAAAAACGTGAATTCGTACATCTACAGTAAATTACGAAAAGATAAAGTTAAAGTGACGTCATGGTGGCTCTACACCTATAATCGACGTCCCGAATATTCGTTCACCAATGAGATGGAGAGATGGCCTTCGACAGGATCTTGGTCCGGTATGGTATTTAAAGGCAAAAGAAAGAGATGAGTTTAGAAGACATTTGGCTACCTATAATATGGCACATGATGTATGAATACAATGAATACCAGAATTACGGTACTACACTATTCTTTAGTGCACTCAGTTGGATTAATTTAGTTAAGCGTTGGACATGCAAACCCACTGTGACAAACACGTTGATGTGGAAATCCTCAATTTCCGAGCAAACAAATACCTTTCCCTACGGCTTCCTGCACGAGATTCTTTGCATTGAAAAGTGGGAAATGAAAAACTAGAGAGAAAATAAGATTCTAACTACTATTAGCAATTTTAGGTATGCAGAAAATAAGATCTACAGAAAATAAGATCTACAGAAAATAAGATCTACAGAAAAAAAGATCTACAGAAAAAAAGATCTACAGAAAATAAGATCTACAGAAAATAAGATCTACAGAAAATAAGATCTACAGAAAAAAAGATCTACAGAAAATAAGATCTACAGAAAATAAGATCTACAGAAAATAAGATCTACAGAAAATAAGATCTACAGAAAAAAAGATCTACAGAAAAAAAGATCTACAGAAAATAAGATCTACAGAAAAAAATCTACAGAAAAAAAGATCTACAGAAAAAAAGATCTACAGAAAAAAAGATCTACAGAAAATAAGATCTACAGAAAAAAAGATCTACAGAAAAAAAGATACAAACGGAGACATGTTGCAATCGCTGAATATTACAGGGAATTTGGCTCCTAGACAAAATCGCATGACAGAAGCTGAGATATGTCTGTCAAGTATAAGAACATAACGGTCTGGAGAGAGTGATAAAGGAGGGCAGGGTTCATGGAAGGAAGAAAAGTGGTCGACGCCGACGAAGATGGCTTGAGAATATTACGAACAGTCTGGGGATGTCTTTGAATGACCCGAGCCGACTCGCTTTAAACCGAGATGCATACAGAGTGGATGTGACGGGGACGTGGGTGGAATCGCTCTAAACCGAGATGCATACAGAGCTGATGTGGCAGAGATCTGGGCCGAATCTTCCTAAACCGAGATGCATACAGTGTAACAGTTCCAGCCGGAGCAAGAGAGTTTAGGGCAGGGGTGATGTAGTTGACGACTCAGAACAAAGGTACCTGAATGCGTGCCAAGGTCACTCACCGTCTCAACAAAGGAAAACGGGGTTGGGGCAACGAATGTGGACAGGTAGGAACGGATTACTGGCGTTCCGATTTGAACAGTGGGGGGGGGGGGGGTGAGTAACAGACGGGATGGCAGCGGAGCTTGCTGTGATAGATGAGTGACAGGTGTTCAGAGTAATTCGTTTCAATAACGACTGAATAGAGCCATCCCCCTGAGATCTATTGGTCAGCTCTGATACTGCTTGAGTGTATATAAATTGAGACAAAGTTTAGCTCAACAGGCTGGATGGAGAGGGGATGAGAGCGAATGAGAGACTGTAGATAGGAGTCCGTTTAGCTCAACGATTTGATAGAGGAGCGATTGATAGACTGTTGTACGAATGTTAGTGATAGAACAGGATCGCTCAAATGGGTGTGTGTTTTGTTTTAATAGATAATCTGAACGTATATTGTAAGCAGGAGACATGGTAAACGAGGTATGTCCAGATCGCCCGTCTAAGGGGATTTGAGTGAGAGTGAGAAGTAGTTTCTAATAAGGTGTGTTGAGGACGCAGTTAGGGATATGTGTGTGTGATGTGTGTGCCGCAATAGAACTGGGGTTTGATAGTGGGGAATTCCATCAAGAGCTAATGCTTAAAATTTCCGCTTTAATTAATATTTATAATAACATATATATAATATAGGAATAATTTAGTTAAGATGATATGTATTGTATTGTGTTTGTTATTTCACTACTCATTTTTCTGGTATGAGTATTATATAATAAATATGCCATCTGCTGTGTGCTATATTATTTGCAGTGTGTGGTCAGGAATGATGTGGATGAGTGTGATAATGTTCTAAGTTAGAATAACCCTAGGGCAAAATGTGGGATCTACTACAACAGAGCTGATGTGACGGAGACGCGGGCCAACTCGCCCTAAACCAAGATACATACAGAGCTGCGGTGGCGGAGACTACGCTTTGTAATGAATATGTCATAAAGTCATAGAAATTACAAGGACAATGACTTTAAAAAAAGCAATGTTGTTATCTCAAGCTCTCTGATGAGTTCTTAAATAATAACAATAGTAATAATAACAATAGTAATAATAACAATAGTAATAATAACAATAGTAATAATAACAATAGTAATAATAACAATAGTAATAATAACAATAGTAATAATAACAATAGTAATAATAACAATAGTAATAATAACAATAGTAATAATAACAATAGTAATAATAACAATAGTAATAATAACAATAGTAATAATAACAATAGTAATAATAACAATAGTAATAATAACAATAGTAATAATAACAATAGTAATAATAACAATAGTAATAATAACAATAGTAATAATAACAATAGTAATAATAACAATAGTAATAATAATAATAATAATAATGCTCTCTACAATGTGCTACGGTGCTGAGACATTGACAATAGCAAAATCACTGAAAGAAAAAAATTGAGAGTGACCCAGGGCTCTATTGAAAGAAGCTTGATCGGAATCACTCTCCGGAAATAAAGTATGCAGAAACTCCACAATTCTGACATACGACAATTGTCCCTGGTGAATGATGTGGTAATCCATGCAGACAAGGCTAAGCATAGATGAATTGGTCACATGTTGCGACGAAACGATGGTCGATGGAGCACTGTCACAGAAATCTAGTACCTCATAGGTAAAAAGCGATCGAGGGGAAGAACTTCAATGAGTTGGTAAGACGCCCTTGCTGTACGCAACAACATTCAAGATGCCTCTGGAGGAGTGCTTACCTCCCACTAGACTTCCGTGGCCCAAGACAGGGTCAACTGGAAACAAAGTTTGGACCTACAGCGGTATTGAGGAATGTGTCATGAGGATGAAGATCGTGATAATATTAATAATAATACGTTTAGACGACCAGGTGCCGTCTCATCGAATGATTATGCCTGTGACCACGTCTGATCGCTGAGTTCCAGGCGGCCTGCAGTTTTGTTGGGAAGGGAACGATCGGTTTCAGCCAGGCGTTGCGCAGACAGTCCCTGGAACGTCTCCAGGATGAGCAAGGTCTCTTCTCGTCATTACGACTAGCCGGATAATCTGGTGGGCCGGAACATTCCTGGGGAATGCGAGCCCTATGGCCGAAGTGGGACGATGGTTGTCTATCGTCGACGCAATGCCCGGGAGCTGAGTATGCATGACTACCTCAGTGTTGGAAATCAGATCGTGCCATTGGATTCAGAAGATTGCGTAGGTTGAAGATCTCGAAACGCTGCCGATCCCACTGCAGTATTTTCCAATTCACGGAACCGTACAGGAGGATTAGAAAAACACAGGATGTGTAGATACGGTCCCTGGTCTCCAGTGAAAGCCTCCGCTTGGACCAGACTCTGCAGAGCGAGCTCATGAATGAAGCCGTCCGGCCCATCCCTAGGGTGATGTCCCGACAGCTGCGCGCGTTGGATAATTATCTGATATTCAGGTAGACGAGCGCATGAGCTGCAGAGGTCAGCGACCCATAGCTGACTGCTAGAGTCAGGGCCATCGAACCAGAGCTGCCAAGATCCTTCTGAACCTCCACGCGGTGATCCTGGATAACATTCTGCAGCAGGGCAGACTGGCTAAGGAGAAGGGATCGAAGAGGAAATGCTAACCCGGTACTCAAAAAATGCTTGTTGAAGTCGGATGTGTTGGACTGAAAGGTGCAAATATCGCAGTCAAGATGTAAACCACGACAAACGCATTCCGTTCTCTGAATTACATTTTGTTACTTAAGCCCTTTTCACGGTTTGGTAGCTGGAGATTGAAAACGAATGAAGCCAAGCCAACCCAAGCCATATTTAGATAGACAAATTTATTGGTGGCTGAGTTGTTCACGAGGATGCTCGACACAGTGGCTCTGTTACTATTCGCGGGCAGAAGGAGTTAAATGTAGACCAATGAACAGTCATTCACATGGGAAGATCAAATATGAAACATGATGGGAGTGAAAAATATTAGAAAGATAGAAAAGGAAAGGGACCTAGGTGTTTTAATAGATAACACATGTAAGGTGTGAGAGCAAGCCCAGGTGAAGAAGGCTACTGTAATGCTTGGTAGGATTAACAGAAACATTACACATCGAAGCAAGGAAGTGATAGTCAAACTCTATAAATCATTGGTGATACCTAAATTGGAGTACTGTATTCAGGTGTGGAGTCCTTAGCACAGAGTGGATATAGATATGATAGAAAGGATACAAAGAACAGGTGCAAAAATGATTGTGAAATTCCAGAATTGTAGCTATGAGGAGATACTTAGAAAAACTGGTCTGCAGTGTCTATAAAAGAGAAGAATTCGAGGTGACAATACAGGATTATAAATTAATCAATGGATAGAATAAATTAGACTATAACAAGCTCTTCAAACTTCATCCGACTACAAGAACTCGTGGGCAAAGCTTCAAATTATTTAAAGGCAGTTCCAGATTGGATATTAAGAAACATTTTCATTCAGAGAGTGCTTGGCTGCTTGTAATGCATTGCCACAGGATGTGGTGGAGGCGGGTCAGTTAATGCATACAAGAATAGATTGGATGATCACAGTCATTTTTTAAGTGGAATTAACTGGTTGTATATAGACTCGGTAGAGTCTTCTAAGCCAGTATAATGAAGTTGAGTTAAGTTAAGTTACAGACTGCCATAACATACTTTTTTACAAGCTTTATTTAACTTGACATGACCGTTGTCCTCGCGTGGATTTCTGTTTCTCCTATGTCAAACAACACTCCCATAACCTTGAAAGCAAATAATTGTACACAGACTCTACTCGTGTGACCTGTTAATCTGTCAAATCTTGAGTACAAAAACAAAACACAAATTCACCAAAGAAAAGCTACAGCACCAATTATACACTCATGTAGTCTCAAAAACAAAACAAAAACATGTCTTAGTTTAAATAAAAGCTTGTACCGAGACAATATGTTATTAAAATGTTTACAGAGGAGGTAGACTAACGTCTGGTCAGACAAATCATACTGATCAGACATGTTAGTCAAGGTCAGGTAAAACATACTGATCAGACAGACATGTTAGTCATGGTCAGGCAGAACATAATAATCAAACCTGTTAGTCAGGGTTAATAACAATATATTTTTCAGATATATTAGTCAGGGTCAGTCAAAACATACTGATCAGACATGTTAGTCAGGGTCAGACAAACCATACTTATCAGACATGTTAGTCAAGGTCAGGTAAAACATACTGATCAGACAGACTTGTTAGTTAGTGTCATGCAAAACATACTAATCAGACATGTTAGTTGGGGCAGGCACAACATACTGATCAGACATGTTAGTTAGGGTCAGGCACAACATACTGATCAGATATGTTAATTAGGGTCAGGCAAAACATACTGAACAGACATGTTAGTCAGGGTCAGGCAATATACATTGGTCAAGATCCACAGCTCGACTTACCTGTAGCCCTCCTTGAAAACGGGCTGTCCTTGTCAGCCTGGCTAACGAGATGGGGGAATCGACGTAGTAGTGAACGTCACACAGATTAAGCCAAGCACGGCATAACCGCCCGGAGGACCCCCGTTGACTTTCCTCAGCATACATGTAACGAAAGCTACTACAACGCTACTTAACGTCCTTTTCATGATGCACAAAAGAGTGAACCTACTCATTGTTGGCGTTCACAATAACAACAACAACAACAACAAAATATTAACTTATTTAAAAGAATGAGAACACTCGATTAGGCCTTGGTCGCTATGTTACACCAGAGTGACCTGACCTTGATGCTAGTCCCCTCTTTCAAAAATGTTACGAATTTGACGACAATCATAATTTGTCAATAAAAAAATGACAACTCACCTGTTTTATTCTCGACATCATGGAAAATATGCAGGCCAATTAAAATAGCGGTAGCCATGATAGACACAATCAGCAGAACTTTTCTTTTCAACAATATCCTGATCATGATGGAGGAAGAAGAAAGGGAGACGATGAAAATCTCTGTACTGCACACTTGTTGTGCTATGCGCGCTCCTCTGCTTCCAGTGTCGAGTTATTTATGACGCTAGACAAAACGATAAATCAATAATTGTAGCACTCTCTACACTCTCTAATTCTTGCGCGTGACTTTGATGATACAGCTGTATGGATATAACAGCGGGATTCAGTATAAACTACAGTAGTATCACATCGTTAGAGCTTAAAAGTATGTGAGTTTGTCTCAGATAGGCAACGTGTCACTTTTTACTAAATGAATCATTTTTTTCACACAACAACCCCGATATAATTACATGAAGAAAACGCGTTAGCTACAAGGATAACAGCTACGTGATACTTTTATGCAGCGTTCGATATTGTTTTACAAGCTACTAAATGCTACTTTCTGATTGGCCGTCAGATTGTGTTGAAACTAATACTAGCTACCTATTAGTAGGTTTTCGTGTACATACACGCAACTCGGAGTTCTTTAAAGATATTAGTGACGGAATGACAAGACAGACATAGTGATTATCTACAGGAGATAATGAATCTGCTTCACATAACCGGTCCCAGCGCTCGACCCAACCCAGATGTAAATTGGCATTTAACTACTGCAGTTACAGTATACAATACAGCGAGGAAGGATGACTGTCATCCGACATTTTAAAATCTAAGATGTCAAAATGTCTATAATGTCCAGTTCTGAGTCTGAAGATCTTTGTCTGTCCATCATTTCTAAGTCTCCCTATGCTGTCATTCTCTGGCTGATATTTTTTCTGCTGGTCTTCTCATTCCGTACTCATTGGTCGTTTTATGAGTGTCATTGTTTCTAGATAACACTGTGGATGATGGCTCTGTGTTGCGCCACTTCTGGCTATTGCAGGCTCATCACCCTTCTCGTTTCCCTGGATCCTACAATGGGCCAAAACTTCTGTAAGACTAGCTCTGTTTTGTTTTTGGGGACAGCAACTTGATATTTTACCATGATCCATGTGAGAGTCCATTTTGTTTGGGGTTGAGATGGCTGGGAGTACGCCCCTTGAGTCTGTTAGATTCACAGTTTTTTCATGTTTCTGTATTGACACTGATAATCATAGTAATCGTTTTGATATCAAGTTAAAATTATTACTTTGATATGAAGTATCACATTCGTAGTTACTGAAACCATAACAAACATTGAGGCGAGGGTAACCAAACATCACCATAGCACTCGAACATCACAAGAATACCCGAACATCACCAGAAAATCCAAATATCACCAGAACACCAGAAATCACCAGCACATCACAAGAACACCCGAATATCATCAGAACATCACCAGAACATCATCATAGCACAAGAACACTCGAACATCACCAGAACATCACCAGAACATCATCATAACACCAGAACATCACCAGAACATCACCAGAACACCCGAAGATCACTAAAACACCCGAACATCCCCACAACAACCAAACATCATCTACACACCCGAACATCACCAGAACACCCGAACATCACCAGAACACCCGAACATCACCGGAACACCCGAACATCACCACAACAACCAAACATCACCTAAACACCCGAACATCAGCGTGCCTTCTAAACAACAACTGATATTGACATATGTATATCAACTCAGTGCTACCAATGTCAAGCGTTGTCATTTTGCAATAAACAGAAAACAAAAATGTCAGCGTCTGATATCTTCTTCTTCTTCTGCGTTCGTTCTCAATCTCCCGCTACCAAACCCTGAAAGGGCTTAAGTAGCAGAATGTAGTCCAGAGAACGGAATGCGTTGTGTCGTAGTTTACAGCTTGACTGCGATATTTGCACCTTTCGGTCCAACACATCCGACTTCAGCAAGCATTTTTTGAGTACCGGGTTAGCATTCCCTCTTCGATCCCTTCTCTTTAGCCAGTCTGCCCTGCTGCAGCTTGTTTTCCAGAATCACCACGTGGAGGTGTAGAAGGGTCTTGGCAGCTCTGGTTCGCTGGCCCTGACGCTAGCAGCCATCTATGGGTCGCTGACCACTGCAACTCATACGCTGCTCAGCGTCTTGATCCCCAGCGTCTGATATGAAATTTCTTCCAACGGTCATTGCTGTCACCAGGAAAGATGGAATGTAGACGAAGATGCGGCACATTGAATGAGTTGATAGCATCCACAGCTAGGGCTGGAATCAGGATCAGCGAATGAGAGCTAACCAAAACTCTATTCCGCTTCCAAACGACGGCGCTGGAATACGGCTGCACCAGTGAAATCTGTCTAAGGGAATAGGGATCGCAATGGGAACAAACTCAGTCTCCAAAATAGCCACCTGAAATCAGATGTGTCGGACCAAAAAGTGCAGATATCGCTTCCTCTCTGTAAACTATGACACAACGTCACAACATGTTGTTCAAGAGGAACGCCGAAGAAGAAGAAGCAGAAGAAGAAGAAGAAGAAGAAGAAGAAGAAGACGAAGAAGAAGAAGAAGACGAAGAGACAGAATGAGAAATGGAACATTCGAAATTTGATAAGAAGGAACTTGCCCTTATGTTGATTACACTATCATACAGAAAATAAAATGGTTTGATCATCTCACGAGAATGTTGTCTGACCAACTCCCCCTTCATCGCTTACAACACTGAACCTTCCGGCTACAGGGCACGGCCGAGGCCATGAGTCAGATGTTAATCTGACATACGAGCAATCCTACACGGATACAGGCTCACAACAGAAGCAGAACACATAGCACAGGAAATACTACTTAAGCACACCACGACACTGAACGGCACAAGTGCATGGAATCTGAACTTATATGAATATCTGCAATGAGACAACATGCACCCTTCAACATTCAAAAGCGAAAAAAGAGCCCTAATTTGTGGGAGGGGGAGATGGGCGTCTTTAAACTGTTAAATTGTGTAAAGAGTGAAAGACCCTCAGATACGCGGGGCTACAACAACACAATATCTGATTGAGGACCTGTCTTTGTTGAACGCTACATGACGAATGAAAACGACTGACGTCACGGCTAGAGCACATTGAACGGCAAACAACTTGGGCCAAAAAGGATTTAACACTTGGCTGACCAATTCCTTACCTCGCTGAATTACCTTCCCGAACGATAAGTTTTTTTACGCTGGATAGATTAAGTTACTTTATTATTTTGGTTCCTTTTCGCTCTATATAAATCGTCGGACCATCACTCTAGATTGCTTCCTTCCAGGAAGACTGTGTCAAATCCCTCTTGTAGCAACTGGTCGAAGTTGTTGACCAATACACAACTTTATTTTATGAATCATTGACGACATTTTTGAAAGGTCACAGTAGAAGATTGCTACTTCCTTCCTACAGGTCAGATATCTGTAACCGACTAATACGCACACATTTATTATACATACACTATTAAATTAAAGATATACTGCTGAAGTCGGATGTGTCGGACCGAAACGTGCAAATATCTCAGTAAAGCTGTAAACTATGACACAAAGCATTCCTTTCTCCGGACTACATTCTGCTACTTGCAAAGCTCTTTTCTGGGCTTGGTAGCGAGAGATTGAGAACGAACGAACGACTAAGAAGGAGATATCAAAGATATAAACGATATAGTTATATCCAGTCGCAGTTAAACTGTATATGTGCTTTGCAACTAAATCAATGTTTTTGTTAAACATGTTTGTGGCTGTTATGCTGTAGGTAAACATAACAATTAAAACACAAAAAAACTATTAACTTGGAGGTTCATAATTCAAACACTACATCTATTAAACTGGAGAAAAACAACAATTAAAACACTAACACTGATAAACTGGATGTAAACATCAGAGCTAAATGTACTAGAACTGTTAATCTGGAAGTAAACATCACAGAAAAATGTACAAGAGCTGCTAAACTAGAGTAAACATCACAGCTAAATCTACTAGAACTGTTAAACTGGAGGTAAACATCACAGCTAAATCTACTAGAACTGTTAATCTGGAGGTAAACATCACAGCTAAATCTACTTGAACTGATAAACTAGAGGTAAACACCACAGCTAAATCTACTAGAACTGTTAAACTGGATGTAAACATCACAGCTATTTGTATTTGAACTGTTAAACAAGAGTTAAACATCACAGCTATATATATTTGAACTGTTTAACAAGAGGTAAACATCACAGCTAAATCTACTAGAACTGTTAAACAAGAGGTAAACAGCACATCTATATGTATTTGAACTGTTAAACAAGAGGTAAACAGCACAGCTGAATGTATTAAAACTGTTGTTGTTGAATGCCCATAACGGAGTAGTTCATGACCTTTAGGTCAGCAACCCATTACTGACTGCTTGCATCGGGGTCAGAGCTATCAGGACTTTTCTCCACCTCCACTTAACGGCCCTGGAAACAGGCTGCACTAGTCACTAGTGTAGTCTGGCCAAGGGAAAGGGATCGCAGTGGGAAGGCAAACCCCAAACTAAAAAAAGCCAGCGATCCTTAATAACAAGCTACAATAGGGCAGACTTTCTATGGAGAACGGATCAAAGATGGCAGGCTAACTCGGTACCTACAAATGTAATGCTAAAGTCGGATGTGTCGGACCGAAAGGTGCAAATATCCCAGTCAAGCTGCAAGCTACGACACAACGCATTACGTTCTCCAACCAATACCCTGCTTCTTGGAAAGCTTTTTTTGGAGCTTGGAAGCGGGAGTTTGAGAACGAACGAACGAAGAAGAAGTGGAAGAAGAAAAAGAAGATGAAAAGAAAAAAAAGAAGAATAGAAGAAAAAAAAGGAAGAATGCCCACGATGAATAACTTTACTCTTTTATGTGCATGCAAATGGCGTAAAAGTGGCGGGTTGCAGTATCCTCCCCCACATCACGAGCGTGCTGGTGAAGGTGGACTGGGGTTCTCCAGGCGGTTTTCCTAGGCTTGACTTCAACTGCGCACCGCTCACTCTTCTTTCTTTGCGTTGAGGATCTTTTGGTCCTGCTATATCTGCAGGCCAGTCGCCATGATGAAGTCTTCACCAGGTCGGAGCAGCTGCCTCACAGCTTTTGTCTCAGCTCCGCACCCTCTGGCCAGGTCTGGCATTTAATTTCCCTATAGATTGGGCATTCCTGTAAAATATGTACAGGGTTCTGGCGTCCTGTTGCACAAGGGCACTCATCGGTATGTGAGATCTTCAGTCGGTATAGATGTTGTAGTAGTCTGCAGTGTCCAGCTCTCAGACGAAATAAGGTAGTTTGTTGATTTCTTTTGAGTTGGTGAATTGGGTCTGGTGTACTGTTTATGTTTCTGTCTTCTCTCCATTGGTGTATATTCTGATTGTATATACTGTATGGTACTCGATGATCAAATTGTGCCTTTTTGCTGCCATCTTTTGCCAGAGCGTCAGCTCTCTCGTTTCCCGTGATTCCGCAATGGGAGGGTAGCCACTGGAGCGCTATTGTTGAGGATCTCTGTAGTTTTCCTAGTTCTGCTCTGATCTCTGATAACAGTGGTTCGTTGTTTGTTTTTTGTATTGTCTCTAATAGTACTCTGTAGTCTGTGAATACAGCTATTTTTGTTGGAGGTTGCCATTCTGTTTGAAGTATTCTCAGTGCTCGCTCACTAATACGAGAATCACGTTGATCCCCAACCCTATTAGCCAGGCTGCCATGAAAACAACCCGTTTTCAGAGAGACCCTACATGGAAGTGAGTTGAAGGTCTTGGCCAGTGTATTTTACATGACCCTGACTTAACATGTCCAATTAGTATACTATACAACAAAATACACTAACACTGGCAAGCTGAATAAATCCGTCACAACTACATACACTGAATTTGCTAGATTAGAGATATCCATCATAGCCACATTCGCTAAATCTGCTAATCTAGTGATACATTAGCGTCGACGAGTTCACTCACCTTTAAACCGGAGATAAATAAAACAGTCGTTGAACTAAGTTGTGAAAAAACAGAGCGGAGCTTATCTGCCTGAGTCAAAAGTTAAACCTTTTCCGAACTAATTGAAGCATACACTACAATAACCTTCACTTTGAGATTAGAGGTGCACTAGCGACTGTCACTGGTTATATGTGCAAGCTTTATTAGTGATAGTAATCGAGTCGGGCTCACATTCCATTATTTGCAAGGTCAAGAAATGGTAAGCATAGAAACAATATAACAGCCTCACGCCGTAGGGTTTGGTTCGGATCTCAATTTTGATAAAAAAGTCTCCAAACTTCATAAAATAATTCGCACTTTATCTGAAGATGTAACTATTTAAATAAGAGACGCTAGTCCGGTCAGGAAAAATATACTGACCAGGACGTCGCGTCGGGGTAAGACACAATATACTGACTAGGACGCGCGTCGGGGTCAGACACAATATACTGACTAGGACGTCGCGTCGGGGTCAGACACAATATACTGACCAGGACGTCACTTCCGTGTCAGACACAATATACTGACTAGGACGTCGCGTCGGGGTCAGACACAATATACTGACTAAGACGTCGCTTTAGTGTGAGACACATTATACTTATACTGATCAGGACGTCGCTTCAGTGTCAGACACAATATACTGACCAGGAAGTCGCATTGGGGTCAGACACAATATACTGACCAGGACGTTGCGTCAGGGTCAGACACAAGATACTGACCAGGACGTCGCGTCGGGGTCAGACACAATATACTGTCCAGGACGTCCTGTAGGGTCAGACGCAATATGCTGTCCAGGAAGTCGCGTCAGGGTCAGACACAATTTACTGTCCAGGACGTTGCGTCAGGGTCAGACACAAGATACTGACCAGGACGTCGCGTCGGGGTCAGACACAATATACTGTCCAGGACGTCCTGTAGGGTCAGACACAATATACTGTCCTGGACGTCGCTTCGGGGTCAGACACAATATAATGTCCACGACGTCGCGTCGGGGTCAGACACAATATAGAAGAGAAGAAGAAGACACAATATACTGTACAGGACGTCCCGTAGGGTCAGACACAAAATGCTGGCCAGGACGTCCCGTAAAGGCCAGGCACAATGTACTGACCAGGACGTCGCTTCAGTGTCAGACACAACATCTTGACCAGGACGCCGAGTCATGGTCAAGCACAATATACTGACCACGACGTCGCATCAGGGTCAGGCACATCATACTGACCAGAACGCCGTGTCGGGGTTAGGAACAATATACTGAACAGCACGTCGCGTTAGGGTCAGGCACAACATATTGATCAGAACGTCGCGTCCGGGTCAAGCACAATATAATGAACAGCACGTCGCGTTAGGGTCAGGCCCAACATATTGATCAGAACGTCGCGTCGGGGTCAGACACAATATACTGACCCAGACCAAATATTAAGACTCTTGAATTAAGAAGAACATACAAATTTCTTACTCAGTTTTGACAAACTAAAAATCCTACCTGATAATCCTCTACACCAGAAACTCCAAGAAAGAAGACAAAACAGTCTACTAAGGAAAAGCCCCAACCATCTGGCCAGAAAAAAACCACAGAAAAAACGCAGACATCGTTGAAGCTGAAACCAAAAAGTGCGAAGCACTCTTTCCAGAATATTGGACACGGAGCCAGGACAGGTCTACAATAATCTTGATGGTTCCAGGGTTAACAAAGAAAAGTTAGCAGTCAGCAACAGAAAACAAATTTCACGTTCTGCAGGAGCTCAAGAGACAGTACCCTGGCAACTCTTGGACACACGTGTACACAGATGGATCGGCCGCGGTGAGCAATAAAAGAGGAGGCAGTGGAATCTACATCAAACACTCCAATGGCGACAGTAGAAAATAACTCCATACCAGCAGGAGAGACCTGTACCAAATTCAGAGGTGAAGCAAGAGCTGTTCATGCAGCAACTCAAATCCTTATCAGCCAAAAAGATAACAAGAGATATTAAACATAGAAGCAAGGAAGTGATAAAGCATTAGTTAGACCTAGATTGGAGTACTGTGTACATGTGTGGAGTCCTTATCGTAGAAAGAAAATACACATGCTGGTGAGAATACAAAAAAGAGCGACAAAGCTGATAGTGAAATTCCAGAATTACAGTTATGAAGAAAGACTCAGAAAATCCGGCCTACAGTATCTAGAAAAGAGAATAATTCGTGGCAACTTAATACATGTTTATAAGATGATCAGAGGAACGAATAAATTAAACTATATAAGGTGTGTTTTTTTTTTTTAAATACAACCACACTCAAGAACAAGGGGGCATAGTTACCAATTAACTTAAGAAAGGTCCAGATTAGATATTAGGAAATATTTTTTTTGTCAGAGTGGTGAATGCTTGGAATGCATTGCCACAGGAGGTAGTGGTAGTGAGGCAGGAACAAGTAATGCATTTAATAATAAATTGGATGCCCATAGATTTTAAAGCAAGGTAATGTAAATTAAACTGGCTGTATATAGACTCTACAGAGTCTTCAAAACCAGTATAAAGACGTTAAGTTAAGTTAGGTTAAAACATAACTAAAAGGAAAACGGTCTAAAAGTCTCCATGGGTGTACTCTAAGCCATTTTAAGCCACAAACAAGATAGACTCTCACATGAATAAAGTACAACATCTAATTGCTGTCTCCAAAAACAGATTAAGTCCTATGGTGGTTTCTGGCCCACTGTGGGATTTTTTGAAACGAGAAAGCATATGAGCTCGCAAAAGCCGGAAGTGTCGGCACACAGACTCGCCATCTACAGAGATATAAAGAATCGAAGACAGACATAAAACGATCCATGAGGACAGAATGGAGAGACCAGCGCAAAAAATACAAGCCAGAAAATGACAGCATAGACAAACTTTATAGATATGGGCAGACATAGATATTCAAACTCAGAACGAGACACTGTAGACTCGAGGCCCATTTCCACAGAATGGGTCTCAGACACAGCTACGTGCGATTATGGAGCACACGAGCAAACACCAGAACATATTCTGCAGGACTGCCCTACCTATGCAGATCAAAGAGAGGCAGTCTGGCATGGGGGATCGACCATGGTCGAAAAGCTGTGGTGGTCCGGCAAAGACCTGAAACACACAGTCTCCTTCATGAACCTCACAGACTAGAAGCATAGCATCAGTTGATTGTGAACATCACCGGACAAGAAGCATAGCATCAGTTGATCGTGAACCTCACCAGACTAGAAGCATGGCATCAGTTGACCATGAACCTCACCGGACTAGAAACATAGTATCAGTTGATCGTGAACTTCACCGGACTAGAAGCATAGCATCAGTTGATCAGGAACCTTACCGGACTAGAAGCATAGCATCAGTTGATCGATGAAAATGAAGAAGACTGACCAAGACCACTATCTCTCTTCCATGTAACTTTCCCTGGAAACAGGTTGTTTTCAAGGCAGTCTGGCTGACGAGAAGTGAATCGACGTGATCCCCATGGTAGTGAGCGTCACGCTCATGAAAGATAAGCATAGCACAACCACCTGTAGAACTGCAGTCCACCTTCATCAGCGCGATCAGGATGCGAGAAAAGCTGCTACAGCCCTCCATTTAACGCCCTTTTCAGGGTGCACGAAAGAGCAAACTCGCCCATTGATGGCATTAAACTACAACAATAATAAATAAAATATGATTAACATACATATTGAAAGTATGTAACGTGCGGGAGATCATACTAATGGTGCAGTGGTAGACCATTCGCTTTTCATAGCAAAGTAACAGGGTGCAAATTCCGATATCTATACGCTCCAGTCGACTCATCTGTAAATGGTTATCTGGGATTCGACTAGGCAAGTAAAAGGCCGCGAGGAGCGGGTCTGGTGATACTACCTGATACTAGCTTTGGCAAAGCATTCTAAAGTCTCTCACTCCCTGACAGTAGTGGCTGAGATGCAGCAGTGAATGAGCTGCATCAGGGTCAGTGAACCATAGCAGACCAAGCCCGTATTTCGCCTCCACATTTCACCTCTGACTACGGGAATGTAATCACAGTGGTAGGCAAAACGAGGAACTAAAAAATAAGCAGAAACAGGATGTGTTGGCCCGAGTGGTGCAGATATCGCAACCTCGCTGCAAACCACAACACTACGTCATAACGTTATTTCCATGACGAACGAGGAAGAAGAAGAAAATAGTGTAACTAATATAGAGCAAGCCGTTACTGTAACGATCATCAAGTGTAGGCAAGGGAAAACACGAAACAGTGGGTGGACCGAACTCCCAAGTATCAAGTGATCCTTGATCTCATGGAGGTGAGATCTAATCTCTCTCTCTCTTTCGCTCGCTCTCTCTCTCTCTCTCTCTCTCTCTCTCTATCGGTATGGCCTTTCAGCGCCAAAGAGGGCGCCATAAGGCAGAACTCAAAATGATCTAGTTCGATCGGTCCGCCACTACCTTCTGTAGCTCTTTTTTGTTCCCTAGCCTCATGGTTGCACCGCCCTGGCGATAGTTCTGCATAGAGTCTCTCTGTGTCTACCCATGACTTCCTTTATTACTAAGTAAAGGAGGTGATGGTCTATCCCGGTTTCTTTTTGCCGCTAGGTTTCCACATAATCGCCTGTAGCGGGGGTCTATTGTTCCGCAAGACGAGCCAGATGTACGCCCAATTAGAAACATAATTTTGTTTGGTCTGACCTTGTAGTTGCTCAATGATGAATTCTGACCAGCGAATGACCAACAGACGTCTTCATCATCATCTAGACTAGTTGTAAGGTTGTCTGAGTATGTCTCTCTATTTGGCCTTATCCTCTGCTGTTTTCTTAATTTCAGGATAAGTTTGTACTTTAATGTCTCTGCATGCCTGAGACCAAAACTTCCGGACAAAGAATCGAATTCTTAGAGCCAAAATGTTACAGAAAGATCCTCAGAATACCCTGGACAGAGAAAAAAAACAAATGTAGACATTCGACAACAGTTGAACATAGAGGAGAACTGGTTTATCAATTCCATTTTGACTAGAAAATTCAAATACTTTGGTCACATCAAGAGACACAAAGGTCTTGAGAGAACAGTGATGGAAGGTATGGTGCCAGATAAAAGAGGAAGGGGTAGACCAAGAAGACAATGGCACCAATATATCCAGGAATGCCTGGGTATGACTGGCGGAGGCTGGTGTTTTGGCAAGAAAACGAATTTCTTTCAGACAGACTGTGATTGGAACGACGTTCTATGAAAGACATGCTTCATGATGAGGCGTGCCTGAAATGTAAGGGGGAGACTTGCTCGCCCCGGTCCTCTCTTTCCATGAATCTTTCTCTCTAGTATCTTCTGTAGAAGATGTTCATGTCTCATATAGTGAGCCAAGGAACTCAACCGACGTTTCTTGTATCATATGCAATATTTGTCCCACATCAGTAAGTACATTGTCATTGGATCTTCTTTTTGTCCAACTTCCCATGTTCTACGGTAGCACCACATTTCAAACTCTTCCAAGCTTTATTATCCTTCTTTGCTAGAGTCCATGTTTCAATCCCATGCAGTGCAATTAGCCATATATGAGTGGCGATTATTCTTTTCCTCAGTTATATCCTGAAATTCTTTGAGGTCAACAATTTCTATTTACTCTGAAGCCCCTTTTTATCATTGCAATCCTTATCTTAATTTCTGTTTCATTGCGGACATCTTATGTTATGGTTTGTTCCAAATATGTAAACTTACGTATCAGTTTCATTTTTTCAACATGGATGATCATATGTATTTGCCTATGTTGCTTGGATATTATCAAAGTCTTTGTCTACGATGTGTTTATTTTCACGCCAAACTCTTTGGCTGTGATGTTAATTTTGTCAAGCAGCATTTGTAACATTGCTACTGATCCTCACACTATCGCTTGGTCACAGGAAAATTTATGGCCTTAACTTTTCAAACCCATTAACTTTTCATACCATTTACTTTTCATACCATTAACTTTCATTCCATTAACTTTGACACCCCTATTACAACTCCCATAACCTAGTCCATTCTCATCTCAGAATATGCGTTATTGAGACTCGGTGAAAGCAAGCAGCCCTGTCGTACCCCTTGTCTTATGGGAACTGTAACTTATAAACGTCTAAGGCATTTATTTTTAAATGTATTCAATCTATTTTCAAGTGTCTTTGTAATTTTCCAGCTTTCACAACCATATATGAGCAGTGAGATGAGAGTTAAGTATCCAGAGTTTGACACGTTTACTCAATGATGTAGATCTCCAAATATTCGTTAATTGGTTTATGGTATTTGAGACAAGGAGATTTGAGTGGGAATTTCCTATGCAGCATCCCCATTTTGCGCCATTTCATTGCTTAGTGAGTTGAATGCCAGATATTGAGTTATGGGTGGCAGACGACAAACTTACAGCTTCCGTGTACACGGTACGGTGTTCGCGCGAAATAACCATTTGCGGTTGAAAATGTTTTTAATGGGCAAGAAAATGGGGTAACAAAATTAAATTTCTACCAATTACGTCCCCTCGATTTTAATAAGTCACCGGAAGCAAAATTTTTCAAAGAACCTGCTACAGAAAGCCTTTTTTCTTTTAAATACAACGATTCCGAGAATTCAAAGTTACTAACATTCCGTGAAAAAGTGTTGTTAATGATCTCGGTGTTTTTGCTTTGCGTGTTTAAATAGAGTGGACCAACCCGTTCTGTGCCGGCTACGCTGCGGCTACATGATAATGACAGAACTGATATCTTAAACGCCGAAATCATTTGTGACGTTGATAGTTATGAAAAGGGAAACAAACTAAATAAAATAAGGAGAGCCCGTTTTTAAGAAAATATTGCAATCGATAAATCAGCGATAGCCAGACTCTTTGAGCTTAGAATTAAACGTAAGCCGAGCAGCGAAAGGAGCGCTTGGTGTGATGGAGCAGAAGTGTACAACTTTCTAGCTAAATTAGCTAAATGAATCCTCGGTATCAATGACCTTTGCATCATCATTATGTGGTCGAGATACAGTACCGTTTCATAGGCTTCTATCCGTGGTGGGTAGAATATATAAATATATATATATATATATATATATATATATATATAAAAATATATAAATGTATATTTATATATGTGTGTATATATATATATATATATATATATATATATATTTATATATGTATATATATATATATATATGTATGTATATATATATATATATATATATATATATATATATATATATATATATATATATATATATATACACATAAGAACCCCAACAGCAAAAACACACATTAGAACTCCAACAGCAAAAACACACATTAGAACCCCAACAGCAAAAAGAACACACATAAGAACATCTTAAAAATCATGCCCTCAATATTGACGCTGGAGAAGTATATATATATATATATATATTGAGGGCATGATTTTTAAGATGTTCTTATGTGTGTTCTTTTTGCTGTTGGGGTTCTAATGTGTGTTTTTGCTGTTGGGGTTCTAATGTGTGTTTTTGCTGTTGGGGTTCTTATGTGTGTTTTTGCTTTTGGTGTTCTAATGTTTGTTTTTGCTGTTGGGGTTCTTATGTGTGTTTTTGCTGTTGGTGTTCTTATGTGTGTCTTTGCTTTAGGTGTTCTTATTAGTGTTGTTATTGTTTGTGATGTTGCTATTGGTATCGAGCTTGTTGTTATTGTTGTCCATGTTAGTGCTGTTATTGATGATGTTGTTATTTGCTGTTGAAGATGTTTGTTTTTGTTGGTGATGTCGTGGTTGTCTTGATGTTGTGGATATTGTTGTTACCGATGTTGATGTTGCTACTGTTGTTGTTATTGCTGTCGATGTTGTTGTTATTGATGTTGTTATTGTTAGTGATAATGTTGTTTTGATGTTTTTGTTACTTTTGTTGTTGTTGTTGTTATTGTTGCATTTATCGTTGTTGAGGTTGTTGTTATTGTCGTTGCCATTCTGGCTGTTAATAATCATGTTGTTGTTTTTGTTTAACCTGATGTTATTGTTTGTGCTGTTCTAATAACTACACCTTCTGAGTTGTATTAACTATTATCAACATTTCTTTGGTAACTGGTTGCAGAAGCTCTTTTCACATCCGATGATTACGTCACAAAGTGGGCAGAAGACCTAATTATCACTCTATTAAAAGCTTCTTAGCAAGTTCAGCACTATGATTGGTTACAGTGGTGATCCCCACCTCGTTGCCCAGACTGCTGTGCCAGAAGCTGTTTCCAGGCGAACAAACAAGGACGTGAGGTCTACAGCAATGTTTCACTTGACCCTGATTATTGTTCGCTCAGGTACACGGCACACAGGAAAACATATTTGTCGTGAAAGGGCAAACACTCTTAAATAGCACACACATTATACTACAGTTATCGGTCAGTGTTACACACTTCGAACACCACAAACTAAAAATAGAGATGTCACATTTAAATCCGTTGAATTAATTATGAAAACACAATACCAGAGTCCAGGCGCTAACATTTGACTGACACACAAGTAATTACATTACCTGTGGTTTTGTATTTTTTAAGCGCGATAGCGGGTAAGCGAGTCCACAGCGCCATATCTCAGAACACCGGCTCAGGAGCTACGACTTCGTTTGCTCGAAACCTCGTGATAGATTAGCGCGAACCAACAGTGTCTGTGTGGTATGAACGCACATAATAAGGCTGGGCTTGGCAACCTCAACGGGAAATGTTCAGAGCGTGTTACCATGGAAATCGAAATAATTGGAAGAAATCTACGCTGCTTGTGGAATCTATACCGTGTATGGTAGTATTTACAAAGACATAATTCAATAGTTTTTCTACTTTTTACACTCTCAGATGTCAAACCTGAATGTATCTAAAAATAAAAAGCAGCGGTTAACCTGAGGCTACTGGTATCTCAAGAGAGCCTGTCCTGGAATGGTGACGACGTTGGTCACACATGATTCATCTGCTCCTCGAGTGTTGAACACCTCTGTAGCAGATACTCAGCAGTCATTTTGTCAGTGCCGCAGACACATTCATCTGTATGTCATATTCTTACTTCGTTGAACAGATAGTATCTCAGTCTGTTGCAGCCCGTGCGGAGTCTAAAGATTACCACAAGCTCACCTCTGTTGGGCTAGTAATATACGTCATCTGGTTGATGACCTGTGCGCTCGGGTTCACACGTGTACCTGTATCTACACCTGGTAAACCTTTTGGCCTCTTCATAAGTTATTCCTATGTCAGCTTGAAGCAGCTTACCCCCTTCTATTGATAGTTTGTCAGTCTCCTCAATGCCACAGATGCTGCAATGAGAATGAATTCATGTATCACAACCCTCTTGAACCGGTTATAGAGTATCACTCTTTAGGGTATAGAGTATCACTCTTTAGGTTATAGAGTATCACTCTTTAGGTTATAGAGTATCACTTTTTAGGTTATAGAGTTTCACTCTTTAGGTTATAGAGTATCACTTTTTAGGTTATAGAGTTTCACTCTTTAGGTTATAGAGTATCACTTTTTAGGTTATAGAGTATCACTTTTTAGGTTATAGAGTTTCACTCTTTAGGTTATAGAGTATCACTTTTTAGGTTATAGAGTATCACTCTTTAGGTTATAGAGTATCAGTTTTTAGGTTATAGAGTTTCACTCTTTAGGTTATAGAGTATCACTTTTTAGGTTATAGTGTTTCACTCTTTAGGTTATAGAGTATCACTTTTTAGGTTATAGAGTATCACTTTTTAGGTTATAGAGTATCACTCTTTAGGTTATAGAGTTTCACTCTTTAAATTCCTTTACGTCTGAATTTTTCTGGCTCCACAGTGCCGAATACACTGACAGGGTGTCTGTGAAGAATGGTTTAGATATCTAAGGAGAGGGTCGATTGGCCGAGTGGTTTGAATACCGGTCATCTCACCAAGTGGACACATTCGGTTCATCTCCTCTGTAAGGTTTTCATTTGTATTTATTGGAGGTAAATTTTAAAAAAACCTAACTTGTAAACGACATGGCGAGTGCAGTGGCGAGCGGCATTTATTCTTCAGTACTGTAAATCCCTTTTTAATTTGACACCAAGATGTCAAAGATGATTGGGCATTACTCTTGAGCAGACAGGAGATTTGTCAATCGCTCGATTTTCTTTCAGACGTACTGTGACGGGAGAGACGTTCTGCAAATAACATGCCACATGACGATGACTTTAAACCCTGCCGGTGAACTCAACAACTGTCAATAAACACAGTTATGAGTGTTGCTGGTATGCTGTTTACATTGAACACTCCAATGGCGACATAGAAAATCACTCCATACCAGCAGGAGAGACTTGGACCAATTTCAGAGCTGAAGCACGAGATATTCATGCAGCAACTCAGATTCTTATCAGGAACATAATAATAAAAGACAAACAGTCCTTTTAACAGACTTCAGGAATGTACTCCAAGCCATATCAAGCTACAAACAAGAAAGACTCTCTCATGAAATAAAATAAAACACAGGATTGATGTCTCAAAAGAAAGATTTAGACATACAATGGTTTCCGGCTCACTGTGGGGTCCCTGGAAACGAGAAAGTAGATGAGCTCGCAAACGCCGGAAGTGGCGGAAAGCAGGTTCTCAAACCACAGATCTATAAAGAAGCAAAGACACTCATCAAACGATCCACGAGGACAGAATGGAGAGAACAGCACAAAGAACACAAGCCAGAAAATGACATTAGGCAAACTTGGCAGAGATGGGCAGATAAAAATGTTAAGACTCAGAACGGGACACTGTAGACTCAAGGCTCACCTCCACAGAATGGGTATCAGAGACACTGCCACGTGCGATTGTGGAGCACTCAAGCAAACACCAGAACAGATTATGCAAGAATGCCCTACCTATGCAGACCAAAGAGAGGCAATTTGACCTGGCGGAGCGACCATGCTCGAAAAGATGTGGCGGACGGGCAAAGACCTGAATCACAGTCTCCTTCGTGAACCTCACCAGACTAAACGCACAGCATAAGTTGATCGAATAAGAAGAAGAAGAAGCTGTTTTTAAAAAAAAAGACGAAAAGGCATAGAAAAGGTGGACTCCAAACAAAAAGGACTGAAAATATGATGCGGAACTATAGCAGGTCAGTGGTGGGACACCAGTCTCTGGGCTGACTAACAGAGGACAGTGGTGGGACACCAGTCTCTGGGCTGACTAACAGAGGACAGTGGTGGGACACCAGTCTCTCGGCTGACTAACAGACGACAGTGGTGGGACACCAGTCTCTGGGCTGACTAACAGAGGACAGTGGCCTGACTGATCTGTCGGTGTATATGACGGCATCACTATGGTGTGTGTCCCACTTGATCAGCTGATTCACCTCGCGCTCTGCTCTACCACTACTCCAAACTCTGCATTACTTGCCGGAGATTATATGATATAAATAAAAGCAATTCACGTTAAACCAATAACGTCAATGAGTATGTGAGGAAGTGGCAAAAAGTATAACTGTGTAAGTGCAACAAATACACCAGGTTAGTACACCATCTCAACATACGAGGCATGTTCAAATGAAACGGGACCTAACTGCACCAAGTGAACATACTTATGATGCGCATGATGACGTTACTTCTGATGTACACAGCACATAAAAACCGTGAAGTTTGCTCAATTTCATTACCCTCCGACACACATTTTCTTCAGCAGACTGTTGAGAACATGGCAGGTGTAAAACGGAATTCGTCCAGAGTGGATCAGCGAGCGGTGACTTGGGTCTCAACACCTGAGGGATGTCGACTAGTTGGCATTCATCGCAGAATGCAGGCAGTGTATGGTGTGAAAGGTGTGTCGAAGACAACAGTGAAGAACTGGACAACGATATTTTAAAAAGGAGGTGGGTTAACGTAAGATCTTCCGAGACCAGGTCAGGCGCATATTGTTGTGTAGAGGATGTCATCGTCAAAATTGATGCAGCAATGCGGGTGGACCGTCGCGGAAGCTTAAGTTCGACACACTTTTGTCAACATACACTGCCTGCATCCTGCGATGAATGTCAACTGGTCGACATCCTTCAGCTGTTAGAAACCGAATCACGGCTCGCTGATCAACTCTGGACGGATTATGTATCACACCCGCCATGTTTTTAAAGGTCTGCTGAGAAATCTATGAGTCAGAGGATAATGAAATTTAGCAAAATTGAAGGTTGGTATGTGCTGTTTACATCAGAAGTGAAGTGATCATGTGCATCGCACGTATGTTTACTTGGTGCAGTTAGGTCCGGTTTTATTTGAACACGCCTCGTATAATGACGTGGCTCAACTAACGACGTCCCACTATTTGCGATGGATATCGTCCAGGATTGAAAAGCAGACGGTAGTGTCTTCTCCTTCTTTTGCGTTCGTCCTGTAATTGACGTTGAGATGTTGTGTTGTAATTTACTTTCCCGCCTTACGGGCCGACACATCCAATTTTTAATACCAGGTTTTGCCTTCCCACTATGAATCCTCAACCTTGGTCAGACTGCACCAGTGACTTATGCAGCCTGTTTCCAGGACCGCAACGTGGAGGCGAAATAGGGTCTTGGTCAGTTATTGTTCGCTGACCCTGATGCAAGCAGCCAGCTATGAGTCGTTGTCAGCCCATGCGCTGTTGCATCTTGGCCCCAGACGTTAATGCCACAAGTGAGAATCTCAGTGGCAGAGTAGTAGAGCGGGCACTTTCCACGACAGGGTACTAGTTTCGATCAAATGGATTACACGCTCCTGTCGACACAGCTGTAATTGCGTACCTGTTCTACTGTTTGAGAAGAAAAACAACGATCAAAGAGACTGCCTACCCCATTTCTTAAATAGAAGAGGTTTAGTAGATAAAGACTCCAACATTTCATCCACGAATGCAGTGTCTATTATGGACCTAGTCTTATTTATACTGAGAGAGGCGAAACCTATGCATTGCCTTCACTACTCTCTTCAAACTTCCAGATGCAAATACTCAATAAATTTTGCAAAGTCAATCTCATTAGTCAAGCAGATAGTACAGGCCAAGAGCGAACACAAATTACATAAGACAGTACAACTTAAGTGAGCAGATGGTGGTCTTCAAACACCACACAGACTAGAGCACACTAAGATACCATCTGGGATCAAGATGCTGAGCAGCGCATAAGCTGCAGTGGTCAGCGACCCATAGCTGACTGCTAGCGTCAGGGCAACCGAACCAGAGCTTCCAAGACCCTTCTACACCTCCACGCGATGATCCTGGAAAACAGGCTGCAGCAGGGCAGACTGGCTAAGGAGAAGGGATCGATGGGGGAATGCTAACCCAGTACTCTAAAAATGCTTGCTGAAATCGGATGTGTTGGACCGAAAGGTGCAAACATCGCAGTCACGCTGTAAACTACGACACAACGCAATCCGTTCTCTGGACTACATTCTGCTACTTAAACCCTTTCAGGGTTTGGTAGTGGGAGATTGAGAACGAACGAAGCCAAGCAAAGATACCATTTATTTAACAAACTTAAAATTGGTTGGTTGGTTGGTTATTGATCCAGCGGCCTATGAGCTCCAGTCATTTGGGCCAATGCAAAAAAAGTGGTATCTGCAAGTGTTTGTGAGCTGGTGTTTAGTTCCGAAAGAAATTTTCCATTTGTCTGACCTCGGAGGAAGAAGTTTTTTTCTTACACCGGCAAGCGCCAGAAATTCAAAAATATTGCGCTCAACAGTTTTATAGGGATGTGCGCACAGCCAGCACTCTGACATATGTTATGCTTGGGTTGTGTTCAAGTGACTGTAAAGTTGCATGTGTTGAGTGCGAAGTCAGAAAATGGTGCGTTGATGTTATCTTTGGAGTTTGGGATGATCATATGTTCGTAGGTTTCTCAACTACGTTTTCCCCATTGCCCATTTATTCAGCCAGGCGTCTTTGTCCGCAGTCTTCAGTAGTTCTTTGTATGTAGCAATGTTCTTGTTTACTGTTGTTCTTGGCTTGATCCATTCTTATCCAGTCTTTCTACCTTGTCATTGCCAGGTGTATTTGAGTGACCAGGTATCCATTGCATAACTATTCTGACTTCATGGGATGTGAGAAGTTGGTTGACATTTGAGGATATTTGGTTACAAGTTATTTAATAAACGTAAGATTGGATCTACCATTTTATGTGATTGATTGGCATTTAGAGATATTTGGGTGCAAGTTATTTAACAAACTTTAGATTGAAGCTGCCAATTTGTGATAAAATGACTGTTGGACGTCTGCTGTAAACAATGCCGATGCATGAGAAGCATCTATGTCACATATGGTCGTCAAGAGTTGCGAGGGTCGTCCAGAAAGTATCCTGACTGATGTAATTTCCAGACAACTGGGATCGATGAATGTAAATTACTGAGAAGACAAACAGATATTTGTTAGTGATGTCAGGCGGTTTGAATTATAATATTTTCAGTTACTTCCAATGTTACAAAACTGGCAAAGTATAGCTTCAGATATTCCATTTCAACTTGTTATAAACTCCAAAGCCATTTGCGCACCTCAATATCTCGAATGAGAGAAACAAGAAAATGGCAATTGGCACCCGGTGTTTGGACATCAGGTACAGTGCACAAGACTCAAATCTAGAAGAATGTTATCACGGTTAACACAGACACTACGTACTAGTCCCAGAAAACGCAGCTTCGAAAAACGAAATGAGGATGACGCAGGTCGACCGTACCGAGCAGCGCCTCAGCACAATTTGTCCTTCGCAACATGGATGTCACTAAATAGATTCTTGTTTTGTTTGATATTTTTGATGCTGCTGTGGTTATTGTTGGTGTTGTTGTTGTTATTGTAGTTGATATTGTTGATGTTGTTATTGTTGTTGTTGTTGTTATTTTTGTTGTTATTGTTGATGTTGTTGTTATTGTTGATGTTGTTGATTTTGCTGTTATTGTTGTTGCTATTGTTGATGTTGTTGTTATTGTTTTAACTGTTGGTGTTGTTTTTATTGTAGTTGTTATTGTTGATGTTGTTGATGTTGCTGTTATTGTTGTTGCTATTGTTGATGTTGCTGTTATTGTTGTTGCTATTGTTGATGTTGTTGTTATTGTTGTTGCTATTGTTGATGTTGTTGTTATTGTTGTTGCTATTGTTGATGTTGTTGTTATTGTTGTTGCTATTGTTGATGTTGCTGTTATTGTTTTAACTGTTGGTGTTGTTTTTATTGTAGTTGCTATTTTTGATGTTGTTGATGTTGCTGTTATTGTTGTTGCTATTGTTGATGTTGTTGTTATTGTTGTTGATATTGTTATGTTGCTGTTATTGTTGTTGCTATTGTTGATGTTGTTGATGTAATTGTTATTGTTGTTGCTATTGTTGATGTTGTTGTTATTGTGTTTGCTATTGTTGATGTTGTTGTTATTGTTGTTGATATTGTTATGTTGATGTTATTGTTGTTGCTATTGTTGATGTTGTTGATGTAATTGTTATTGTTGTTGCTATTGTTGATGTTGTTGTTATTGTGTTTGCTATTGTTGATGTTGCTGTTATTGTTGTTGTTATCGTTGATGTTGCTGTTTTTGTTTTAACTGTTGGTGTTGTTGTTATTGTAGTTGCTATTGTTGATGTTGTTGTAGTTGCTATTGTTGATGTTGTTGATGTTGCTCCTATTGTTTTAACTGTTGGTGTTGTTGTTATTGTAGTTGCTATTGTTGATGTTGTTGTAGTTGCTATTGTTGATGTTGTTGTAGTTGCTATTGTTGATGTTGTTGTTATTGTAGTTGCTATTGTTGATGTTGCTACTATTGTTCTTACTGCTGTTGTTGTTCGAAGTTGTTTGTACTGAGTTAACTCTTGCCGACGTTTCTTTAGTAGTAGGTTTCAGTGTCTCTTCTTCCATCCCAAAGCGTACTTGAGGAGGTGGCCCGTGGTTCTTCTAGGCTGTAGTGCAATACTAATCCCCACAGCAAGTTCACACCTAAGGGATTACACTGTGGATCCCAACCTCGTTGGCCAGGCTGCCATGAATGTGTTTTCAGGAGCACGAACCAGAATGAGATGTAGGGCTCTTGTTCAGTATGTGTCACCTGACTCTGATTACCCTTGGCTTCCAACGCTGGCGTTGGAGGATACGTAAGACTACACTAATCAATGATAGCACGCGAATTATTGAGCCACAGGTAAATCTATAGCTGAGCAAATGATTGGACAGACACTGCGACATTGGACTCTGAAAGCGAGAGATGAATGTGTGGGGGGATTGGAGGTAACGATCAGAGACCATTTCATTGGAAAGTGAGGGTGGGTGAGGAGGGAGGGCGAGGGATACATGCGTGAGTGGGAGACAAAGAGTGAGAGAGCCAGAGAGACAGAGAGAGAGAAAGAAAAATGACGATATGAGGCCAGATAATTGGAAAGTGAGGGTGGGGGAGGGGGAATGAGGGATACATGAGTGAGTGGGAGCCAAAGAGAGAGAGAAAGAGAGAGAGATAAAGATATGAGACAAGATAATTGGAAAGTGAGGGTGGGGAAGGGTAGGAGAATGAGGGATACATAGTGGGAGACAGACAGAGAGAGAGAGAGAGAGAGAGAGAGAGAGAGATAACGATATGAGACCAGATAATTGGAAAGCGATGGTGGGCGAGGGGATAATGAGGGATACATGAGTGTGGGAGACAGAGAGAGAGAGAGAGAGAGAGGGAGTAGGAGAGGGTGGTTGAAATATAAGAACAACAAGAAAATGAGGTTAGTGTAAAAAGGTTAATAGGATTATCGATTACTTGGTAGAGTAATTGTGTATTAGAAACATATAGTTTGTTAGTTGACCGTCGCCAGAGGTGAAGGAGACACCATTAGGTAGATCTGTCTT
This sequence comes from Ariolimax columbianus, assembly GCA_036924085.1. Classification (NCBI taxonomy): domain Eukaryota; kingdom Metazoa; phylum Mollusca; class Gastropoda; order Stylommatophora; family Arionidae; genus Ariolimax; species Ariolimax columbianus. The sequence goes on from JAVGWX010000018.1 coordinate 23,048,776, forward strand.
GTTGATGTACCTTGGATTGTATTTGGGTTATAGTGAGAAAGAGTCTGCACGGGTCATTAACCTCGCTCTTGAATACAGAGAAGGTGAGTAGAGGGATGTTAGTAGCGTGTTGAGGTGGCGTTGTGGTGGAAAGGAAGGTGATAAGATGTGCCGGAGAGGGAGAGAGTAGGAGGGAGGGTGAGGGTGAGAGATGTGTTGGGGTGGTGAAAATAGGTGGTGAGATTAAGAAAAGGCTGTTAACGTTGAAAGGAGGGTGAATGATAAGAGGTGATGTGGTGAGGTGGAAATGGAAGGTGACGAGATTAGATGGAGTGTGTGAGAGTAGGAGGGAGGGGTGACGAGATTAGATGGAGAGTGTGAGAGTAGGAGAGAGGGGTGACGAGATTAGATTTAGAGTGTGAGAGTAGGGGGGAGGGGTGACGAGATTAGATTTAGAGTGTGAGAGTAGGAGGGAGGGGTGACGAGATTAGATTTAGAGTGTGAGAGTAGGAGGGAGGGGTGACGAGATTAGATGCAGAGTGTGAGAGTAGGAGGGAGGGGTGACGAGATTAGATGGAGAGTGTGAGAGTAGGAGGGAGGGTTGTTGTTGTTGTTGAATGCCCACAATGAGTAGGTTACTCTTTTGTGCGGCCTAAAAAGGACGTTAAGTGGCGGGTTGTCGTAGCTTTCCTCTCATTCCGAGCGTGCTGATAAGGTGGACCGGGGTCCTACATGCGGTTGTGCAATGCTTGGCTTCATCTGCGTGTCGTTAACTACTAAGGGGATCACGTCGAACCTCACCTTGTTAACCAGACTTGTCATCGACAACAGCCCGTTTCTAGGACGACCAACGAGGAGGTCAGGTGAAGGTCTTGGCCAATATAATTCTTCTGACCCTGACTAACTTTGTCTGATAAGTATGTTTTGCCTGACCAGACGTTAGTCTCATCATCACAGGAGGGAGAGTGGGGGGGGGGGAGAGGTGATGTTGTGTGGGTGGGGGGGGGGAGGAAGGTGACGAAATGAGATGTAGAGTGAGAGAGTAGGAGGAAGTGAAAGACGAGAGAGGCGATGTGGTGGTGGACATGCTAATTGCCCATCGCAAACAATGGCGACAACATCAGAAAGTGTGTGTCTTGATGATGTAACCTGTGCTGTATTTGGATTATAGTGAGGAAGAAGCTGCGTTGGTCATCAACCTCAATCCCTGTCCCCGGGCTACCTTCGGCCAGTGGCAAGACATAAGTCAAGACAACAGAAGGTAATTCAGGATTTTTAATTTTTTTTTTTTTTTGCGTTCGCCTTATTTCTCTATTCCCCAAGGCGGTGTGCGTTATACGGTGGTTTTTAGTTTGCGCCTGTCGGCCCAGTGCTTCCGACTTCAGTATGCATTTTATGTAAGAGCCTGCTTTCTTTAATTCAGGATGCAGGAGCTCTGGCCCCACCTCTTTGAGACCAGGAATGGCTTGAAACCTGCGGGGCTTGAACCCAGGTCGTTTCCATTCATCTCTTTGAGAGACGAGTGCCTTTACCTATCGACATATGGTGATGAGATGAGAACGTGGGAGGGAGTGAAATAGAGAGTGACGTGGTGGGGTAAAAATAGAAGGATGTTATATGAGATGGAGAGTGAGAGAGTAGGATGGAGGGTGAGGAGGATAGGTAATCTAGTGGTGGAAATACAAGGCGACGATGTGAGATCGGAGAGTGGACAAATAAACACGCGTACAGGCTGTATCTTTCTGCTTTACTATTGTGCACGTTTGAAATAAGTGAGCAAACGTTAAAGCATGTTTGATAGGATTACCCTCTGTATAGCATGTTGAGGAAGACAGATCGACCAAGTGACTCAACATTCAATTCTAAATTGTACTTCTTCTTCTTTGTTAGTTTTAGTTTGTTTTTTTGTTTTTTTTGCGTTCGCCTTGTTTCTCTAATCCCGAAGGCGGTGTGCGTTCCACTGTGGGTTTTTTTTGCGCCTGTCGGCCCAGTGCATCCGACTTCAGCATTCATTTTATGTAAGAGCCTGCTTTCTCCTGCATTTTCTAAGGGTTTGATTCCCTGGGGTAACGGCTGGTGATGTGATGGGGATCGAACCCAGCACCTTCTGGTTGTGAGCCGTGTCACTTAACCACTAGTTAGAGCTGATAAATCATACATCTTTGTTGGTTCTCAAACTCCCGCTACCAAGCCCTGAAAAGGACTTTGTAAGTAGCAGGATGTTGTCCAGAGAATGAAATGCGTTGCGTCGTAGTTTACAGCTTGACTACGATATTTGCACCTTTCGGCCCGAAAACATCCGACTTCAGCAAGCATTTTTGGGTATCGAGTTAGCTTTCCCTCTTCGATCCCTTCTCCGTGCTGTTGTTATTGTTACGGGTCCAGCAGTATTTGAGCTCTCGTCCTTCGGCCCAATGCCAAAGAAAGGTATCTACTCATGATTATCAGTTGTTGGTCTAGTGCCATACAAAGTGTTCCATTTACATGACCTCGGAGGAAGACGCATTTTACTAAAATCATAAAGCGCTATGCACTCAAAAAGATGATGATCAACAGTTTCAAACAGGCGTGTACACAGCTGTCACTCAAGACTATGTTGTGATTGAATTCTGTTCAGGTACTTGTTAAGTGGGATGTTTTGGAATAACAGCCATAAAATCTGATCCTTTCTTGTTAGTTTATTTATACTGTCATTTCGATTGGGGCTTGCCATATGTCTGTAGACATCTGTTTAGCCGCGTTTCTTTGTTTGCTATGAGCTGTTTGTAAAGTTGTTGATGTGTGTGGCTGTTCTTGTATTGATCCCTCCTCTCTAGACAGTCTGCGATGTTGCAGTCTGTTATCTAGAATCCCCACGTTAAAGGGGAGAAGGGTTTTCGCAGCTCTGGGTTGATGGCCATGACGCGGCAGATCATGCATAGATCAACACCGTGGTCCCTCTTTGTTCACCGTAGTTAACGATCGCTTCGGACAGCGTTCGAATTCATCACCGGAACTAGTTTGACAGTCTAAATATCAGAGATATGATTGCAAGATGAAGAAGAAGACAGAAGAAGCAAAAAAGAAGAAGGCAGAATAGAGTATATAGGTGACGTCGTAATGGAGAAAGAATGTGCCAGAGTGAGATAGGGGAGTTAAAAAAGAGCAGGAAAGTGACGGAAAGAGGTGATGTCGTGGTGGATATAGGAGGTGCTGAAATGAGGAAGATGCTGATTGAGATGCGATGTGGTTGTAGATATAGTAGATTACGTACATCACACATATATACACATACATTCACACACAAGCTACTCACGCCTGTAGAGCTGATCAAACGGCTATCTTTCTTTCTTTCAGTGCCAGAAAACTGATTTATTGGCTTGATGAGTTGTCATACAAACACATACACCTTTTTTTCGTTAAAGGTTTGTCTCTCTGAATTCTACTGGCGGAGGCACGCCACTGTCCATTCTGGACCGTAGTATTTTGGGCGATATCAGGACGTATTAACCAGTGCTTGGATGCATGTGTGTGTTTGTATGTACCTATGCTAGTTAGGGCGATCGTAGGTGTCAACCCAACCGAAGTGGAATGGAAGGGCCTCACCCTGAGGGCGCGTGTTAGAGTTGTATAAAAGTGTGTTTGATTATAAACAGGGAGGTAAGTGGCACATACAACTTTCTCACAACTGTTTTTTAATATACAAGGGCAAGTCAGAAAGTAAGTCCAAAACATATATGGGATGGCTGAATATGTATTTGGTAGTTTCAAAAAGTACTTTTAGGTGGCAGGAACAGTGTTTTAGTGCAACTTGTTTGATTTTTGAGTTCTATTTTATATCTCTCTTTCCATTCTTCCATCGAAAGTGAAAACACTTCCTAGGTACGGAAATTCTCATACCTGCTATAGGGGTTTGCCGCAAGTGTGGAAACTCATGTGTCTGTTGACGTATGGTTGCTATAGATTATGTCTTCAGAAACCTAATATATTCCGGAGTGAATGAGATACATATATTTAATTGTTATCGTGACTGTATGGGTCTTCCCTAGTGTTTGTTCAAAGTGTTGTCTATTAATTGCGACATTACTAATATTGACACTCTTCGTTGTCCTAATGACAAACTGTCCAATTTTTCTCTCATTGTTGCCAACTATACAATTTTCTAACAATGTTACCCTTTGTTACAGTTCACTCCAACCATACAATTCAGGTGCTGCTCCAACCATCCAATTCAGGTGCTGTCTCTACAACAAAAGTTGACAGCAATGGACCTCCAATGTCCTCTGCATCTTGTCTTGACCGTACACTCTGCTAAACTAACATTAGTCCATCTTACAATGTTGTCCTCTCACTGACAGCGCTGCACATTTCCGTCCACCTACAACCTTCCCCTCCAGTATTGTTTTCAAGAAGGTATCTTGTCTTTTATATAGTAAAAAAATGTGACCTTTGTATTTTAACGTCTGTCAAAAGTTCCCTAGCCATGTCTACTCTAGTCAGGACATCGCTATTTGTTTGTTTTTCTTTGCGATATTTTCAATGAGTTTATGTAGAGTATCATCTCTCTTTGATGATTATATGCCGTTTTAACCTCAAGACAGATATTGGAAGCATTTATCGGGAATGCGAACAACACGTCTAGGCCATCTGATTTGGCTGCCTACATTAATGTAGAGATGTCCGAGAGTCTTGTCCAGTTGAGAACTTCATAGTTTAGTGCCTCAGCTTGTCACCATGTGGAGAAAACTGCCGTAAAAATGTTTGACTTTTATCACATGTCTTCTATAGACTGTCCATGGTTCGCAGGCATATGGTAAGGTGGTTAGAACAACGTCACGATAGTTTGAGATCTTGGTGACTCCGTGTTGGTGTCACACATTTCTTAGTAGTCTGCCAATAGCAGCATTTGTCATAATATTCATGCTGTGAACAACAGAACCTATTCGATTCCCTGTTAGGGTGCTGCCCTGGCAAGCATAGTTATAAACTTTTAGACACTTTGACATGTGTGTTTAGTTCGTGAGAAAGTTTACAGTGAGCAGATTGCAACATTAATTAGTCAGGGTTGACAGCCAAAACAAAAATTTGTGCGTGCAGCAGCAACTCATCGGCGATACGGTGTAAATGTGTTTTTTTGACAAGTGCTAGTGACAGGTCATCACGGAGACGATCTAAGGTCGTTGATTCTTTTACCTTGAGGAGGGGCCGTAGACACCCCTCGTCCAGTAGATTGTAGGTTCGCCAGTGGAAGAGCCATCAGAAACCATTGCTGCAAATGCCATGCTAAAATGTAATGGAACTAGCACACCGTTCGGTTTAACTCTGTTTATAACTAGAAAAGCTTCAGAGAGTTCTTCTTCATCCAGTGCACTAACTATCAGGTCATCTTGAAACTGGTGAACGACTGAAATGAATTTGTCTGGACAGCCGAATTTCGACATGATTTTCCAGAGCATGCCACTGTTGGCAGTGTTTTAGACCATGATCTGGCAAGTTAAAATGCTATTCTTGGCATATTTACAGAATTGTCTTAGTCTTAGTTGACCTGTATTTTGTACAGGGGCAGATGATCTTGTGCAGGTCCCAGCTCTGGTGTGAGCTGGATGTAACTGGTAGAGGGATTTCCTGCTTAGGGGGCTAGGCTCGAGCAGCTTAATACTCCGTTGTGTTGGGACAAGCGCTTACGGAGGGTGGTTAACCGATGTGCGAGTCTTAATACACTCAAACACTGGTGCAAAGTAGACTCATAGCCTGTTAAGCGCCATCTACGCTGCTCTAAACAAACCACCTAACTATGGCCGGTGCTATTCCATATCAAACAGTTAGTCGTCTCTTACGACATGCTCTCTGTGAGACAGTGGTGCTATTCTTGTCCTTCACAACTACCACGGCAGACAACTCGGACAGAATTGCAGGAGCAGCAAGTATCAGATTAGCCGCCCCGCGACCAGCTCAGGGGTCACACTGAAAACAACTAATAATAGGTCGTGTACTAGATGACTGGTAAAACATTTGAACAAAGCTAATGCCAGAATTTTACCAGCGACTGACAGAAGGGATATTATCATGTAGTTATCACAGGATGGGATTGTCTTTGCAACATGGGCATCGAGTGGTCTGCCTGGCTCTTTGTGTATGACAAAGATAAGAACGGCATCACTGCCCCACAAAGAGCATGTCGTAAGAGGCGACTAACTGAGTGACATGGCATAACACCGGTCATGGTTAGGTGGTTTGTTAAGAGCAGCAAAGATAGCCCCTAACAGACTGAGCGTCTACTTTGCTCTAGTGTTCGAGTCTATTAAGATGGACTCGCACATCGGTTAAGTTAATCACCCTTTGTTGCACTTGTTCCAACGCAGCAAAGTAATAAGATGCTTGAGCCTAGCCCGCTAAGCAAGAAATCCTCCATCCAGACTTCATTCAGCTCACACCACAGCTGGGACCTGCACAGGGCATTCGCCTCTGTAAAAGTGCAGGTTAACCAAGACTAAACTAACACTAAGATACGGGCTCCTTGTCGGATCTTAGTAGAACCCGTTTGGAGCACTGTGGTCTTGGTCATACGCGAAGTAGCTAAGGAGATTATAGTCCTCAGGAAACTGACGCGGGAACCCATGCTTACTACATAATCAGTATCTTCCTGCAATAGAAACTGGCAGCCAGTAGCAAAAGGCAGACGTTCACAAAACAAGTTCTGTATTTCTGTAAAACAGAATCAGGAGCATTATTACAAAACAGTTGCCAACTAGGCAGAGCAAGGGATGGGACTCAACATCTTGCAACCAGCTTATCCTGTAATTAAAACCATGTGGGTCGTTTTCTTACCACAATCCAACTGCATCTCCCAACACATAAATAAATCCGGTAGCCCACCATGCTGCTCAATTGAAAATATATCTAGCAGACGGACCGATGACTATACCATTGCCCTCAACAGTTTACAGATTCTCCACTGCAAGAGTCAATACGCTACCTCATCTGACAAACCCATGTTAGCGACCTGGATTCTGACACCCCTACGACTGCAGAGGTATGCTCCGTCATACGGAAGTTGACAGACGACCTAGCCGCAAGACCTGCGGCATTACTCCCGAACTGTTGAAGTCAGCTTGTGACCTCATGATAGCAACCCTGCACCAACTGTTCACAACAGTTTGGCTCACCAGACTTGCTCCAGCTGCACGAAAGAAAGTAATCTCTTTATACAAAGAAAAGGGACCTCACTCTGAATGTAGCTCCGACAGGCCTATCACATTATTGTCTGTACCTGGTAAAAGTGTTTGCCTGCAAGCTCCTCTATCGTATCCTTCTTCTTCATTATACGCAGTCAGACATCAACCTTTATTTTTTCGAAAAAAGCAGCGGTCATCCTGAGGCTGTTGGCACTGCCATTGAGCTTGTCTAGTTTTGCCACTGGGGATGGCCACATCTGCTCTCTCTGATCCTCGTATGTCGTGCAGTTTTGCAGCAAATGCTCAGCGGTCATTTTCCCGGTACCACACGGGCATTCGTCAGTGCCACCTATCTTCAATTTATTGAATAGGTGGTACCTCAGTCTATTGTGGCCAGTGCGAAGTCTGAAGACCACGACCTGCTCTCTTCTGTTCAACTGGTAATAGGCATCGTTTTTTGCTACCGTATCCAACCTCCAAGGAAATGGAATCAGGGCCCCCAACAGTCTGACTTCACTCCCTTTTGTTACACGATTGATGCTATCGCTGCTCTTCGTTTACTCGTGGAGAGACATCGGGAATTCAACCGCCCCGTACAAATGTCTTACGCCGACCTCAAAGCTGGCTTATAGAATGCCTAAAATCATGTGGGAGTTCCACGCATACTACAACTAATAATCGAGCAGATACACTGCAACACGGTAAGAGGAGTCCGCCTAGGTCACCATCTCTCAAGCAGGTTTTCTACATCATCTGGTGTCCGACAGGAGTTGTGCATGAGACTAGCACCCTCATCATGTAAGCCACATGACTGCAGAAACCATCATTACAAACGCACGAACAGTGTCATGGCGCATGCTTCCTAGAATAGACCAGCTGAAACGGTGGCACTTTCCTCAGACTGGAGCGAAAAGGGGACAAACAGGGGCACACTATTTAATCATTTATGCGAGAGTGCTCCTTCACACTAAAGCTACGCCATTGCATCTGCCCACGGGATCAAGATGCTGAGCAGCGCATGAGCTGCAGTGGTCAGCGACCCATAGCAGACTGCTAGAGTCAGGGCCCGCGAACCAGAACTGCCAAGACCCTTCTTCACCTCCACGTGTTGATCCTGGATAACAGGCTGCAGCACGGCAGACTAGCTAAGGAGAAGGGATAGAAGAGGGAATGCTAACCGGGTACTCAAAAAATGCTTGCTGAAGTCGGATGTGTTGGACCGAAAGGTGCAAATATCGCAGTCCAGCTGTAAACTACAACACAACGCATTCCGTACTCTGGACTACATTCTGTTACTTAAGCCCTTTCAGGGTTTGGTAGCGGGAGATTGAGAACGAACGCAGAAGAAGAAGCATATGTCCACAAAAAACACATACACTGTCTTTTGCTTCCAAATGGGGAAATCAAGATGCTGATCAGTGCCGGCGACCCAGCGCTGCCAAGACCCTTCACCTCCACGTGGTGATCCTGGATAACAGGCTGCAACAGGGCAAAATGGCTAAGGAGAAGGGATCGAAGAGGGAAGGCTAATCAAAAAGTCATGCCGAAGTAGGATGTGTCAGACCGAAAGGGGCAAATATCACACTCACGCTGTAAACTACGACACAACGCATTCCGTTCTCCGTACTACATTCTGCTACTTACAAAAGCTGTTCAGTGATTGGTGGCAGGAGTTTAAGAACGGACGTCAAGAAGAAAAAAAAGAAGTCTTCCAAATATGGTCTTGCCACACTGCACGCGCTTTTAGCGTGCCTTTATTCACACAACACACTCATCTGTTGATTGGAAATTAACTTTTCGTGTTTTTAAGAAAGTTCCAGAAACAATTCCCCGTTTATATAACACTAAAAGAGAAAAGATAAAGACTGAAGAGATCAAGGAACAGCCAGGCAAGCCAGCCTCCTCAGCATGGTTGTACGATCTGGGACAGGGACTGTCAGTCGTGGATCGGCCTTTACAGCCAAAGCAAACAGTGTCGAAATAGAGGAGACAGAGAGACGGACAAAACTAACAGGGCGCCCGTCCATGGTATGCAGAGACTGAGACACCTATGATGTATTAAAATAGTTACAACTTCTTTTCATTGGGATCAGAATATGAAGATCCCATTTACATTTCCAGACGTTCCTCTCAAAATGATCACTCGCGGACGCCTAGCCAAAATACTATGTCTGCTCTTGTAATTGTCGTTTCTGTAACAGTATGACCGTCATAATGAGAATATTAGCCCTTTTCATTTAATATTGCCTTCCGTTAGTATAATCAATACACTTTCCATTACTGAATCGATTTCCTTTCCATTACTGAATCGATAGAGCTTTCAATCTTCAAACAGCGTAGCCATCAATGTGTTAGTCATTAATTAGCAGGATATACGTGTGTAGTGTGCCAAGGGATAATTATATGTCAGCACTTACTTACTTGCCCTTCCAAATATGTTATGTTCTGTTAAGAATCGACGTTATTGCACTCAAGGTAGATGCAGGAGTTCAATCCGTCTCAGTAAATGGCGAAGAGTGTAGATACTAATTGTTTCTGTAGCTCGCTGGCTGTACACATCCCTGCTCCATCCTCTCAGGCGCCCATCTGTGCTGGATCCACGTATGATTTCATAATCCTGCAATAGGTGCTTTGCTGGTTTATCCACTGCAGTGTTTTCATCCAAAAGCTGGTCGTTGATCAACTTCAAAATGTCACCTATATCCTTTACCAGTGTTCCAGCTGCAGATGCTCCTGAAGCCAGGATGTCAGCTCTCTGATTCACGCAAACATCAGCATGGTCAGGTCAATAGAAACACACACGTTTCGAGAGGTTCGAGTCCTCTATGTCTACCATCCACCCATGCCACAGCCACCATTTCCACGTAACGTTAAGCGACTGCAGAGCTAAAGTTTCCTGTTTGGAAATTTTAAATCTACCCTGCACACTTATATCAACTGCAGGGGAAAGCGACGTTCATTCTTCAGCTGTATATTTCTGAAAGAGAGAATTCAACAATGAGACCAAAATTCAGTAATAATAGTTTTCGTATATCCTACAAGAAACAGTGGGGTCTAATGGTGAAACGTTCGTTTCACAATCCCAACGCACTGAGTTCGAATCCCATCGTCAAAGAGATACCTCACTCACATGCATATGCTACGTTTCTGGCAGGACGGGACGATCTGACAACTCTGACCAAAAACAACTGCTGCCTTGCAGTTAGGCTGGGGACAGCCAAAGGCTAAGGAGGGCAACCCTACAGAAACGCCTATTGAAATCGGATGCACTGAGCCACAGGCTTAACAAAAGAAAACAGTGCAACGTAAATATCGATGTAAACAGCGTACGATGAAGAAGAAGAAGAATCCCATCGTGTCCAGTTTGACAGACACCGGATTTGTCCTTGGTGTGTTCGCCAATCCATGTACGGAAAATAAAGGCAAACTACCGTACTGCACACCTACAAGAAACCTAAAGCAATCAAATAGGTTGACGGAGACGGCTCACATCCCGAAGTTGCTGGGTCCCCTCCCCATCACAACATCGGCTGTTACCCCTGAGAAATTAAACCCTATAAAATGCAAGCAGACCCTTACTTAAAATGAATGCCGAAGTTGGATGAACTGGGCGAAAAGGCGCAAAATTAAAACATGGTGCAACCCACACCGCCTTGTGGAATAGAGAAATTAGGCGAACGCAATAAAAAATAAAACACTTTTTTTTAATTTTTAAAAATAAGATATATATATAATGGTTGACGGCTGTAACAATCACCGTTCTGTAAATAACATGCTACTTACATACATACATACATACATACATACATACTTACTTACGCACACGCACATATACACGCACATATACACACACATAGGAGAGAGTGGAGAGCATGGTACGTGGAAAAGCAAAACTCGGGGTTAAACAAATAATAATTCAAATACTGAGGGATCTGTGCAACGCGGTAAGAGAGCTTGTTGGGGCTTCTCTGCTAGAGTAGGAAAAAGGGGGGGGGGGGCAGGGTCATTGCTGAGATGTGTGGTGCATGCTTGGCAACAACGTCAATAGTATCAGAATGGAGATCGATGAAGTGACTTCTGCTCTCAGTTAGATGCCTCGGACCTTTGTGGCTTTGGCTTCGTTCGTTCTCAATCTCCCGCTACCAAACCCTGAAAGAGCTTCAGTAGCAGAATGTAGTCCAGAGAACGGAATGCGTTGTGTCGTAGTTTTCAGCTTGACTGTGATATTTGCACCTTTCGGTCCTTCATCGTACGCAGCACCTTTCGGTCCAACACATCCGACTTCAGCAAGCAATTTTTGAGTACCGGGTTAGCATTCCCTCTTCGATCCCTTCTCCTTAGCTTGTCTGCCCTGCTGCAGCCTGTTATCCAGGATCACCGCGTGGAGGTGTAGAAGGGTCTTGTCAGCTCTGGTTCGCTGGCCCTGACGCTAGCAGTCAGCTATGGGTCGCTGACCACTGCAGCTCATGCGCAGCTCAGCATCTTGATCCCATTTAATCCCTTGATCCCTTTTTAATGAGGGCTGTAATCGTCTCTGACTCTTAATCCTTCCTTCTGATGGTGTAGAACGGCTGGTTGTGGCGTGAGTGAATAGTTGACTTAGAGGCCTTGATCCTTCTGGAACCTGTGTCGATCAACGGAGCAGGCTATGCTGGGGTTTTTAGGAATGAAAGAGCTGACATTATGGCCTTAGGGACACTCATAGTTTGCAATGGATTAGATGTGCCAGTTTGAAGTTGATCAACTGTGGCCTTTTTGATTGAAACACTGCAGCCGATGAACCAGTAAATGCACAGGTTGCAGGGTTTTGAAATCATGGACGGGTCCAGTAGATAGAAAGGGGGGGGGGGGGGGGCTGAGAGGACGGAGGCTGTGTGTAAAACAAGCAAACTACATGAACCATCCGTTATTTGCTGAGAGGGACTGAGCACCTATGGATCTGCCCGGAATGTATTGAAATCGGTTCTTAACAGAACAGAAGCAGACTGGTCGCGAACTTGCTTCTCACAGCAAAGGTATATAGTATTATTCTGTTATCGACACGCCTCAGTCGACTTAGCTGTGTATGGGTACCAGAATTACTATTAGTGAAGAAACACAGCGACCACGTCGGTTGTTGTTTTTGAAAGCCTATAATGAGTAAAGGTTACTCTTTTATGCGCCCTGGAAAGGGCGTTAGGTGGCGTGTTGCAGTTGCTTTACTCGCCTCCTTAACGTGCTGATGAAGGTAGCCCAGGGTCCTACGTGCGGTTGTGCTATGCTTCTTGGTTTCATCGGCGTGCCACTCATTACTACGATGATCACGTCGATCCCCCACCTCGTTAGCCATGCTGCCATGAAAACAGCCCGTTTCTGGTAAGACCTGCGTGGAAGTGAAGAGGAAGGCTTTGGCCAATATATTTTACATGACTGACCAGACGTTATTCTCCCCTCCTCACAGCACGTCGTGAAAAGCTGAAACCTACCTCAATCAAATCTCTCACACTTCAATGTCCTTGTTTGATCGCCTGGCTCTTTACGTCTTTATTCGAGATGGGCGATATCGATTACATTATTTGAGAGTCCTATTTATCTTTGACTACACAATAGGCCAGACAAATTTCTGAATTATTCATGTTGTCTGCTGGTGTAATGGTTCTGAAAGCGGAGTAGACTGGGAGCCCAATCATTAGTACTTGTTTTTACTTCAGCTTCTCTAAAATAGTTTCAATATCATCAGTTTATTTGCAGCTGCGTGGGTTGGTTTATGAATATCAAAACTCCCTTAGGAAATCCGATATTACGTAGATCGTAAATATACTAACAGTATGGGCAATTACATTTTGTTTTAGGAATTGTGGCGCTGTGGTAGATTATAAATTATCCGATATCTCGTAGACGTGGCTTACTACAAGTGGGACAGAGAGGAAGACGTTTATTAATTAAAAGCAGATTGGGAGACGGAGAGTAATGATTGTATCTATCTATCTAACTTAGCTATCTATCTTATCTATCTTATATATCTTATCTATCTATCTTACCTTATCTATCTTATCTATCTTGTCTATCTTATCTATCTATCTATCTTATCTATCTTATATATCTTATCTATCTTATCTATCTTATCTATCTATCTTATCTATCTTATCTATCTTATCTATATTATCTTATATATCTTATCTATCTTATCTTATATATCTTATCTTATATATCTTATCTTATCTATCTTACCTTATCTATCTTATCTATCTTGTCTATCTATCTTACCTTATCTATCTTGTCTATCTTATCTATCTTATCTATCTATCTTACTTTATCTATCTTATCTATCTTGTCTATCTTATCTATCTATCTATCTAATCTATCTTATATATCTTATCTATCTTATCTATATTATCTTTTCTATCTTATCTATCTTATCTTATCTATCTAATCTTTTCTATCTTATCTATCTATCTTACCTTATCTATCTTTTCTATCTTGTCTATCTTATATATCTATCTTACCTTATCTATCTTGTCTATCTTATCTATCCTATCTATCTATCTTACCTTATCTATCTTATCTATCTTGTCTATCTTATCTATATATCTATCTAATCTATCTTATATATCTTATCTATCTTATCTATCTTATCTATCTATCTTATCTATCTTATATATCTTATCTATATTATCTTATCTATCTTATCTATCTTATCTTATCTATCTTATCTTATCTATCGTATCTATCTTATCTATCTTATCTATGGTATCTATCTGCCTATCTACCTACCTGCCTGCCTACCTGCCTGCCTGCCTGCCTGCCTATCTATCGATCTATCTATCTATCTATCTATCTATCTATCTATCTATCTATCTATCTATCTATCTATCTATCTATCTATCTATCTATCTATCTATCTATCTATCTATCTATATATTTATATATATCTATCTATCTATCTATCTATCTATCTATCTATCTATCTATCTATCTATCTATCTATCTATCTCTATCTATCTCTCTCTTTCTTTCTCTCTCTCTCTCTCTCTCTCTCTCTCTCTCTCTCTGCTGGTCGACATGATACGCTTACGCAATGCCAGTTGTACGTCCTGATAAAAACTGTCTGGTATCTAATTCTCGATTTCCCAATAGGCTGACTTAGCCGCGGCCTAAGGCTGCAAGTTGTAAGGGCCTTAGTTTGGGACTCTTACATAAAGAGTTTTTCATTAAGAAGTTTACAAATAAATGTCCTCAACTTGACTTTCAGTCTAGTTCCACGCGATAGTTAAGTCCAGAACTTCTTGCGTCTCTTTTTAGTTCTATTCATACACACCAGGGTAAACCAGTAAGCAGGTCACACATTGATATTGGGGGATAGCTGGAAAATGTAGTTGGTAGTCTCTAAATCTGGTATATGGTGGCAGAAATATCGAGCTTTGTAATTACTGCAAGAAGCAGCCGCTAGGTGTTGCATGCACATGCGCAGTAGAGATACAAAATGACGGCCGTGCTAATAGAGTGTACCAATTTAAAATAACGTGCTGTTGTGTCGTTTTTGTTGTTGTTTTTTGGTTGTTTTTTTTTTGGGGGGGGGGGGGTGGCGGTAAGTATGAGGCAAAAGAACTTTCTGCAAAACAGTGTTTATAAAGAAATGCTTCTTTTGATGTTCGGTTGATGCTTTGGGATGCCATTTGAAGAAAACGCCCAGACCTGCTGGACAGACGAGTCCTGCTTCACCAGCACAATTCCAGACAACATAAAAGTCAGTTAACCTAGAAGAGAACCGACCAACCATGGTGGCAACGTCTTGAACATTCATTATTTACTCCCCATTTAGCTCCTACTGATTTCCACCTATTTGGGTACTACAAACCTACCTTGCCGGCAGATGTTTCGCGAATTAAAAGAGGTTGAAAATAAAGTGTAAATGTGACTGAGACAGCAGACCAAAACTTCTATGCTGCAGGTTTTGGTGATAAAACTTTTGACTGATAAAAGCGATGGGATAAGTGTATCAATGTATGTGGAAATTTGGTTGAGAAAAGGACGATGTGCAGCAGTTTACAGCGAGTCTGCGGTGTACGCGCCTTTCGGCACGACACTTCCGGTTTCAGCTGGGTTTTTTGCGGGGTACTGAGTTTGCTTTTACACTGTGCTCCCTATTCTCTTAGCTAGACTACACCAGTACAGCCCGTTTCTAGGGCCGCCGCTTGCAAGCCGAATAGGGTCTTAGTCTACTGGGGCTCGCTGATCCTGATCCAAGCAGCCAGCTTATGAGTCGATGTTTGCTATAAGCTCCTTCCCTGACCTACATCTTCAGCTCCAACTAAGTCATTCATAGGCGTCTCAGTCTTTGCAGACCATGCGTGTGCCATGAGCAGACCATGAGTAGCCAGCCTCTCAGGGCGTAATCCTGGGCACTGAATATGGATATCCTGCGCTGCTCAAACTGCAGGATCCCACTCTTGGTCTCTGTGGTGCAATCCAAAGGAATGCAAAGCATGATAATTTGGCACCAGCTCAGCTGCAGGTGCTGCCGAATGAGTTCGCAATTTTGAAACCATCCGCCCTAGGTGCTACACTCCGGATTTTCTGTCTGGGTTTACTCCCGTAGCATTACCCTCCCCCGAGGTTTCCACAACGCAGTTGAGTCGTTGCCTGCAGATGCTAGTTACTCGAGACGTCCGATGATACTCTCATCGTACCAAGACTAGTCAGTACTTTCTGGGACTTTTGAGTTTAAAATCAGAGTTCCTCCTCTCCTAGGCGAATTGCCTGAACAGGCTAACGAGCTTTGTCTACCCGAGTTTAGAGTCAGAGTTTACTTTCTCTTAGAGTGGCTGCCAACCAAGGCTAATGAACCTACAGGTTTTACCTACAGGTACTCGATCGCGCCCCTCAGCAGGCTCTGTAAGAAACAGGGGGCCTCCATGAAGGTGCTGCCTCGGGGGGGGGGGGCGGTGGGATGGGAGGGGTAACACAATAATGTAGAAGAGGCTATTGGCATGGAAACTCCTGAGCTGCAAGCCGAACAGTGAATCCAGTGGCGATCTATCCACATGGAAAGGAGAAGCTATATCAGACGATTCACTTTCCTTTAACGAGCGAGACGTCCAGCCCAGGCCTCGCTACCCCCCCCCCCCCAACCCCCCAACTAAGGGACAATATTAATACAATAACAGATGGGCTTACAAGTTCGTATCTCGTTTAGTTAGTTTTCTAATAGCTTTCCGTGAACTATTGACTGACTTGCCCTTATATAAGAGCTCAGTTTAGTCTGGCTAAGAGAATAACGATCGCAGTGAGAAGACAAACCCATACTAAAAAAAAAGGCACCTAACACAGGCGCCATAAGGCGCAAAATATCGTAGCCTCGTTGTAAACTATAACACAGCGTCACTTTTCAAATAGCCATGTGACCAATTTACTGACTAACCCGTGCAGAAGTAGCTATATAAGTGAGATCTGACATGATAAAGGCATATTTGCTTTCAATCCATTCCTAATTTTATTTTTAACGAACCGCTTGTGCTTCATCAGTCAACAGTCCTAAAAGGTTAAACTTTATACCTGGTCCATATTGGTTTACGGTTTCTAGGATAACCCCCAAAACTTCTATGGAATAGGCTAGAAGAAGTATGGTTAAGTAAGTAAGAATGGGCTAACGCTACAACACGACCTGGCCCTCTTGTGCCTACAATCACTTTCTTTTTCATTTCTGCTTCCTCTGCTGCGTCTTGGGAATGTGACATATTTTGTAAAGAAAATGGCGCGAAAAGCGTTCAGAGCGTTTCAATCATGCTCTATAGAGCTGATTTTTGGAATAACAAAAGATCTTTTCAGAGTCACCGACCAAATCTTACAGTCGGCGTAGTGAGCGTGTGTGGATGGGTGTGGGGTGGAGTGGGTGTGCGTGTGTGTATGTGTTTGCATGCATATACGTAGGCATGTATAAATGTATGTATGAGGGTAAGTATATATATATATATATATATATATATACGTGGCGGGTTCAAATGAAACCGCACCTAACTGCACCAAGTGAATATTCGTACGATGCATATAATGACGTCGTTTCTGATGTAAACAGTACATGCCAACCGTCACGTTTGCAAAATTGCATTATCATCCGATTCATAGTTTCCTCAGCAGACCGTTGAAAACGTGGCGGATGTGATACGGAATCCGTCCAGAGTTGATCAGCGATCGGTGATTTCGTTTATAACAGCTGAAGGATGTCGACAAATTGACATCCATCGCAGAATGCAGGCAGTGTATGGTGGCAAATGTGGGGCGAACGTAAGCTCCGGCGACGGTCCACCCGAATTGCTGCATCAATTTTGGCGATGTAATCTTCTGAAGCAACAATATGCGCCCTGGTCTTGAAAGATCTTTCGTTAACTCCCGTCTTCTTAAAATATCGTTCTCCAGTTCTTCACTGTTGTCTTCGAAACACTTTTGTCACCATACATTGCCTGCATTCTGCGATGGATGTCAACTGGTCGACATCCTTCAGCTGTTGGAAACCGAATCACCGATCGCTAATAAACTCTGGACGGATTCCGTATCACACCCGCCATGTTTTCAACGGTCTGCTGATGAAACTATGAGTCGGACGATAATGAAATTTTGCAAAGTTGACGGTTGGTATGTGATGTTTACACCAGAATTGATGTCATCATGCGCATCTTACGTATGTTCACTTGATGCAGTTAGCTCTGGTTTCATTTGAACACTCATCATCATATATATAAATATATATATATACTCTGACAACTTAGTTGTTATAAGTTTCTTGGCAGGTCTGCAGTAAAGCAGGTTGTCAATATTTTCAGTACGTGGAGAAGCGATCGTATAAAAAAAACCGTCTGCCAAACTGAAAACGATGGGATAAATATCCTATGCGTTGGCATTGTGAAACCAACGTTTCACCCTTAGCCTGGCTGGCTTCTATATTATATCTTATATCTATGATATATTAAGTCTTAGTCGACCTGTACTTCTACAGGGACGGATGTCAGTGAGCAGATCCCAGCTCTGGCGTGAGCTAGATTTAGACGGGAGGAGAATTTCCTGCTGAGATGGCTAGGCTAAAGCAGCTTATTACTCCACTGCGTCGGAACAAGTGCCGCGGAGGGTGGTTAACGGATGTGCGAGTTCATCTTGATAAACTCAAACACTTGAGCAAAGATGATTTTCAGCCTGTTAGGCGCCATCTATGCTGCCCTCAACAAACCATCTACCATGGCCAGCGTTAAGCCATGTTACACAGTCAGTCGCATGTTAGTTTTAGTTACAGTTGGTTAGTGTTAGTTATAGTTGGTTAGTTTTATTTACAGTTGGTTAGTTTTATTTACAGTTGGTTATGTTTAGTTACAGCTGGTTAGTTAGTTTCAGCTGGTTGGATTGAGGGACGGGGGGGGGGGGGGGTGTTAAGGCTGGCTGGCTGGCTGATTGGTTGGTAAGCTGGTTGGTTGATTGATTGGTCGTTGGTTGGTTGGCTAGTTAGTTAGTTAGTTAGTTATTTAGTTAGTTAGTTATTTAGTTAGTTAGTTTACCACGCAAGCCATAATGACGACATCATCAGACGGTTTTGAGTTAATGATAAAACTTGCACTGTTTTTGGATTAAAGTGAGAAAGAAACTGCGTCGGTCATCAACCTCACTCTCTAGTCCCTAGCTACCTTCGACAAGTGGCAAGATGATTGGATACAGCACGGAATGAAGATTTCTCCACAGGGTTTACCACCGTATCCTTTCCCGTAAAACGAAAAGTTGACTCGTGACACGACACGAGAAGGAAATCTGTTCACTTCAAGTGACAGACTTGAGTCTGGAAATCATATATGTAGTCTTCACAGTCATCGGCTCTATATGATTTGCTAAGGACCAGAGATAACTAACATGAATTAGTTCGGGACTTGTATAACAGTAGTCGTCACAAACATATGTTATGATAATGTGATGAAAGCGTTAAAAAAAACTGTTAATGTCTCAGTGTTCGAACAAAGTGTAAGGCTGACACATAGAAAAGCAGTATCGCAGATTGGCTGGTTGTCTGCTAACATCAGGGTTTATCGGAAAGTTATCAAAATAGTCAGAGGTGTCGGTCATAGCCCCGTGGTCGAAAGAGAGTTGCAACCTGGATCCTCAAAGAGCAACCCAAATGCATAGCAAGAAGCTATTAATGTCCAGCGCAGGACCGACGACCACCAGAGATCAACTGATCACCAACTTTTAAAGGGCATACGTGACTACAAAGTAGGAGCAGTTAATCAGTGTAGATCTCAAGACCTGTATAGAGTGTTATGGGTAGTAGGTTCAGTACCAAAGAAAGAAAAAGATAGAACAGATCCAAATGGATGCAGGCCTATCAGTCTACTGAGCTGTGTAGGTAAACCGATGGAGCGTATGATAAACACCAGACTGATGTGGCACCTGGAAGCAAAACACATATTAATTCCACAGCACAGAAAGCAGGATTTAGACAACGCAGATCCACTGAGGACAAGATCACTCTCATTGCCCAGGAAATAGAGGATGCTTACCAAGAGAAACTTGAGAAAGGAGTACCCTTTTGGGGAGTACTGTCACCCACACTTTTTCTGGTGTATATAAACACCATCATAGAAAATATAACAAGAAGAGTCCACAGCTCCGTGTTTGCCGACAGTCTGGCTATGTGGACCTCACCGTAGCAAACAATCGGATGCAGCAGGCCCTAACATCGCTGGAGGAGTGGGCGAAATCATGGCTGATCAAAATAAATGAAGAAAACACAACATGTACGATATTCTCGCTTTCAAATAAACCACACAACACCAAAATACGACAACCCAAACTACTTGGACGTCACATTTGATCGATGCATGACATGGAAAAGTCAGATCGAGAGAAACCGAATGAGAGTCAGACAAAGAATGACAATAATGAGGAAACTTGCTGGCACAAGATGGGGAGCAGAGGAAAGAATACTGAACAAACTGTACACTGGAAGAGTGAGACCAGTTCTCGAGTATGGCATTGCGGCATGGGCAACAGCAGCAAAGGCGAACTTTGATAAAATTAGCAAACTTCAATATCAAGCCATGAGAGTTATAGCAGGAGGCATGAAGTCAACGCCAATTGTAGAACTTGAAAAAATTACAAATCTGCAATCCATGACCGACAGAAGAGACTGCAGAGCCTAGCAGCAAGCAGAGAAACTCAGAAGACTGACAGGCCATCCAATGCATCAGAGACTAAATAGATTTGGAAAAGGGAAACTAAAGCGGAGAAACTTTGCAGAATTAGCCAAAGCAAAGATGAGCGAAGACCCTATGAACACCATAACAACACCAAAGCCCATCCCTACTGTACGCAAACCCACATGGAAGCAGCATATCATTCCGGGGGTGGTAGAAAATATACCAGGTATTGGAAATAAGAACAGCCAGACTGAAAAAGAAAGAAGAGACATAACCCTGAGGTATATAGCGGAAAACTACCCAAGCATGGACTGGACCCATGCATACACCGACGGTTCGGTAACAAACACAACACAGAATGGAGGGGGAAGGGTATTCCTGGGCCTAACAAATGATAGAAAAATAACACTGTCAGTGGCAACTGGAAAATTATCAAGCAATATCAGAGCGGAGGCAGAGGCACTGAAGGCTGCAGTAAAAGCAATGCTGACAGGCGAAAGCAATGAAAGCCAGATAGTCCTGTTTACAGATGCCCTGGTCGTGGTTACAGCACTAAAAAGCCAGAAAAATACTGAACCTAATGATTTAAGAGCAGTACTCTGTCAACTATGCCAGCAGTCCGCACCAAAAAGAGTAGTGGTACAGTGGGTTCCATCCCACTATAACATCCAAGGCAACGAGGAGGCAGACAGACTGGCAAAAGAAGGTGCAAGACTACCACAACCAGATTCTAGTGTGACCTACGAAGAGTACAAAAGGTTTATTAGGGCCAGATACATGACCAAATGGGAAACAGAACATACTGGCTACACAAAAAATGTTGCCTACTACCAGTTGAACAGAAGAGAGCAGGTCGTGGTCTTCAGACTCCGCTAAGGCCACACCAGACTGAGGTACCACCTATTCAATAAACTGAAGATAGGTGCCACTGATGAATGCACCTGTGGTACAGGGAAAATGACCGCTGAACATCTGCTGCAAAATTGTCCGACATACGAGGACCAGAGAAAGCACATGTGGCCATTACCAGTGCCAACACTAGACAAGCTCTATGGCAGTGTTCACAGCCTCAGGATGACAGCTGCTTTCTTCGAACAAATTCAAGTTGACGTCTGACAGCATACGAAGAAGAAGAAGAAGTACAGTAGGTTCTACCGAACTGGGTTTATAGTTATAGTGATTCAATTGGAGCTCATGCTAACATTCCCTGACATAGACAAATTGAGTTATTAATTAGTTATGTTGTAAACCATAGAATTGTAATACCTGAATATCTTGTTTTATTATTGACATAAGCTTTAGAGTTGTTCTATGTTGAAGTCTTAACGTCTTGAATTAAATGTCTTAATGTTAACTATAGTCATAAAGGAATTTAGGCTTATCACATACAGATAAACTGGTTCTCGTGAGCAGGACAGTCAATAAAATAGCGAGACGTCTTTGACACACGTGCCAACAATTGCCATCGGGGATGACGATAACTCTTCGTGTATTAATCCGCAGCTTATGTGAGGTTGGGTGGTCAGGTCCTTTCCTTGCTGTTTTTACTTTCCCCAATTGGGAGGAAGACTAACGTCTGGTCAGGCAAATTATACTGATCAGACATGTTAGTCAGGGTCAGACAAAATATGCTGATCAGACATGTTAGTCAGGGTCAGACAAAATATACTGATCAGACATGTTAGTCAGGGTCAGACAAAATATACTGATCAGACATGTTAGTCAGGGTCAGACAAAATATGCTGATCAGACATTTTAGTCAGGGTCTGGCAAAACATATTGGCCAGGCTTCCAAATAGCCATCCCTGGAAACGGGCTTTTTTCATGGCAGCATGGCTAACGAGGTGAAGGATCAACGTGATCCTCGTAGTAATGAGCGACACGCAGATGAAGCAAAGCATAGCACAACCGCTTTGGGTATCCCAGTCCACCCTCATCAGCCCGATCAGGATGTGAGGAAAGCTACTGTAATCCGTCACTTAATGTTCTTTTCAGGACACACAAAAGAGTAACCTACTCATTGTGGGCACTCACAAACAACAGCAACTGTTCCCAATGCATACGTCAGGTGCCCATTCCCAGCTGGGTCGACCGGACGAGCGGTCGTACAAGGCACGAACCACGGCTCGTATTTATTTATGTCCGTCCGTGAATTAGAACTATAGCACGCTGTAATTCAAGTCTAGAAAGTTATCTCACTGTCGACTAGGCTACACACTCAGCATATTCAGTCCATCTGGAGAATACACGTTGTAATTAGAGAAGGTTGCGGTAGGTAGCAGATGCCCTGGGGTATAATGGGAGAAAGTTGCGGGGGCCAAGATGCTACAACGGGCAATAGTCGATCAAAATGTACATAGACAAAGGCTCAGAGACCGAAATGGGACAGAATCATATCATAGCCAGGTTACAACATCAAGACCTTCGTCAGAAACAAAGAAGAAACAAAAGCACCTAAACAAGCACAAAATAGGCAAAGATTTATTTTAAAACAGGACACCCAATACAGACATGAGATAGCTGCCATATTTTTCGGAGCGTGGCCAGGAATGTGTTAAACACGGCATGCTAATTAAGAAAGAGTAGGCCAAACAAGAAGGAAACTCGCTTGGTACTGTCACATATTGAGATCAAATGGTCATGCAAATACGATCCTCCACGGAAAGATGCAAGGTAGACGACGAAGAGGCCGGTCCAAAAAGAATGGACCAATCTTCGACCAGAAAAGGCACAGGCAGCGGCCGCTGACGGAGAAGGGTGGCGTGCGGTTGTGAGCATGTCTTCATGTGTGCCCTAACGACCTTACCGGTTACGGGATGACCTGAGCTGACCTGGCCTGAAGTCAAACAAGACATAAAATATGAACCTTCTTCTTTTCTTCTTCTGCGTTGAGGCGTTTTGGCCATGCTAGATCTACAGTCCAGTTGCTATGACGAAGTCCACAGACCTCTCCATATCAGGGTGTCAGCCCCGCAACTTCTGCGTCACTTCAGTTCCCTCTGGCCAGGTTTGGCATCGTAGGTCTCTGTATACTGGGCAGTCCTGTATGATGTGTTCATGGGTCTGGGCGCCGGCTCCAGATGCACAGTCACTTGTGTGTGATATCTTGCGCCGATTTAGTTGACCCGATATTCTGCAGTGGCCTGTTCTCAGGCAAAAGATGGTGGTTTATTGGTGCCTGGGGAGCTGGTGAATTGGGTCACGTCTATTGCTCACTGCCATGTCTTTCTTCCATTTTCAGTTGTATCGATTGTGGATTAGAGTTTTTGCTTCTCGGTTAAACAGTGTAGATAATTTGCTCCATCTTGTCACCTTCTGTGGACAGGTCATCAGCTCTCCCATTCCCTGTGATTCCACAATGGGAGGGTAGCCACTGAAGAGCAACCGTTGAGGTTCTTTGGATCTGATCTGATTTCCCGATATATGAACCAAACGGTAAACGCACTGACACACGTTGCTACACGTACAAATGCATTGAGAGACACGCATGTACACATATAAAGAGCAGATATATGTGTACATACAGGTACATAAATCCGGATACAGAAATTCATTATAAACATGATAATACTAGAGAGACATATCAAGAAAGAGAGATGAAAGAAAAACAGAGACGAGAGAGAAGAATATTCAGGGGAACTTACATAAAGTTCGATTACACGCGTTCTCCATCTCTCACACTACTAACATGTTCACATTTATAACACGTTTCTTGAGCGTTTGCATTCTCTGTTGTGAATGTTGTCGCGCCAAGATACATTTAGATTTTAATCAACACATAAATCATGCATTGTTGTTTCACTTCTTCGTCTTCTTCTTCTTCTTCGTCGTCTTCTTCTTCTTCTTCTTCTTCTTCTTCTTCTTTTTCTTCTTCTTCTTCTTTTTCTTCTTCTTCTTCTTTCTCTGCGTGGAGACCTTTTCGGCACGCCAGTTTAAGAATTCTAAATAAATTACATCCACACAGTCAGGTGTAAATTTACCGTATAGCTTTCTTCTTCGTTCGTTCTCAATCTCCCGCTACTAATCTCTGAAAAGGGCTTTGCAAGTTTCATTTATTCTCACAATCTTTGGGGGTTTTTCTGTCTCATTTCCATTCTCTATGAGCCTGTCAGATAATGGGCAGGTCTTGTTTAATTTCTTTTGAATGATTTATAGTTTCAACAGGAGAAGGTAGCCGGCTACATGTCCAATCTTTCCCTCATTAGTCGCCTCATACGACACTCATTATGTATAGTATTACTCTTCTTAACTTTCGTTTTGGGGCCGGATAAAGAGCGAGCGTAAAATAGAGTCATATATGTTCCATAACAATGTAAATTCAATCACAAAGAACGATTTACAAATGTATAAATCTTCAAGAATAACATTACAATTACTCACAATTCTACTCTTGAATACAGAACGACAATATCCGTGTTTGTGTTAGTAGCTGCGCTTTGGGATGCGCACAGTTCACCATTACCTAGTCATTAGCCTTGAGGGCATGCCCTGTATAATAGTTTCAATGAACGAGACGAGACAACGGCAATTAACAAAAGCACCAGTTAGATATTCCAATCATGAAGAAAGATACCACACACATCCGACAACACAAGCAATGACTGACACAACACGCACACACACATCCGACAACACAAGCAATGGCTGATACAACACACACACATTCATCCGACAACACAAACAATGACTGATACAACACACAAACATACATCCGACAACACAAACAATGACTGATACAACACGCACACACACATCCGACAACACAAACAATGACTAATACAACACACACACATACACATCCAACAACACAAACAATGCATGATACAACACACACCTCTAACAACACAAGTAAGGACTGACTACACAACACACACTTACAACAACACAAGCAATGATTGACTACACAACACACACATCCAACAACACAAGCAATGACTAACACAACACACACATCCAACAACACAAGCAATGACTGACACAAAACACACATCCAACAACACAAACAATGCCTGACACAACACACACCTCTAAAACAAACAATGCCTGACAGAACACACACATCCAACAACACAAGCAATGACTGACACAAAACACACATCCAACAACACAAACAATGCCTGACACAACACACACCTCTAAAACAAACAATGCCTGACAGAACACACACATCCAACAACACAAGCAATGACTGACACAAAACACACATCCAACAACACAAACAATGCCTGACACAACACATTCCTCTAAAACAAACAATGCCTGACACAACACACACATCCAACAACAAAAGCAATGACTGATACAAAACACACATCCAACAACACAAACAATGCCTGACACAACACACACCTCTAAAACAAACAATGCCTGACACAACACACACATCCAACAACACAAACAATGCCTGACACAACACACACCTCCAACAACACAAGCAATGACTGACATAACACACACCTCCAACAACACAAGCAATGACTAACACAACACACACCTCCAACAACACAAGTAATGCCTGACACATCACACACCTCCAACAACACAAGCAATGCCTGACACATCACACACCTCCAACAACACAAGCAATAACTGACACAACACACTTGTCTGAAGGGAGAAAACCGACTAGTTACTATGCTGAGCTATTCAAGTGGATGGGGAAATGACGTTCCAACGACCTCATAATGTCAAATACAATGGTTACTTCCGCTTTCTTTAAACGTATAACCCGGAAGTCCTATGTAGTTAAGTACATTTATGTGTGCAAGGCTGCTCCCGTGATGTATTAATTGTTTTCATGTGAGTTGTAATGTCGTGACGAGAGTTTCGTCAATGTTTTTAAACTATTTATTTGAATGGTCAGTACATCACAGCTTCGCCTTTTTTGTTTTGTTATTGTAATTCTACAGAAACCACCAGTAGTCACATTGGCTTTGTATATTCGTTACCATACACAACTGGGAGAGGGAAAGGTGATGGATGGCATGGCACATAATTTTTTCATGTAGACGTCTCAAGATTGATTGCCCATCGCCAGCGATGATGGCCACAACACCAAACGTTTTTTGTCTAAATAATGTAATGTATTTAGATTATATTAAGGAAGATAATACGCTGGTCATCAATCTCAATCTTGTCCCGAGTTACCTTGGATTTGTGGCAAAACTATTGGTCGAGATTGGAGGCAAATCGTGATGCAGGCTCTCTGGTCTTACCTTCCGTGAGACCAGTAGTCGCTTGAAACTTGTGGGATTCGATCACCCACTATTTCCGTTCATCACTGTGAGAGGTGTGTTCCCTAACTTCTTGACTACAGCGACCCACTAAAGACGTAATTAAATGTAGACATCCCCACCTTTGTCAAGAAAGACGGCCTACAATAGGGAACATTACAATCGGAGAAGAACAGGAGCAAAGCCGCTTGTATAGCATGTATGTATGACAGAGCGACCAGATATTACATATTTAATAGGAGGATAATCCATGGAAAATGTAGAGAGTAAACGTAGATATGTATACATCCTATATCGATTGCACAAACGCCTTTGATTGTGTACATCATACATTGTAGAGAATCCTGATAGATTTAGTGGCTTCCAGTACATCTAAACCATCTAGTTGGGCACAAAGAAAAACTGGTTCATAAATTCCATCATGAACAGAAAATTGAAATACTTTGGCGACATCAAAAGCCGCAACGGTCTTAACAGCACGGTAATGGAAGTTATGGTAACAGGGCAAGAGAAACAACGGCATACCAAGAACGTGATGGCACCAAGATGTCAAGGAATGGTTGGGCAGGACTCTAGAGCAGGCTGACGATTTGGCAAGAGATCGAGTTTCTTTTAGATGGGCTGTGATGGAAGCGACGTTCTCCAAAGCACATTCTGTGTTTATTAAGTTTATATATATAGTAGTAGTAGTAGTAGTAGTAATAGTACCTACTTTCAGTCACAACTGACTATAGAATGATAAGACCTTGGAAAGGTCATTCTCTACTTAGTTTTTTTCGTTCTTTTTCTTTGCTGCGTTGTTGTTTCTCTTATGCGTGTTGCAGAAACTTTTTATCTCCGAGCGTGAGGTGATTCTTCAGTGTACATCTCTACTTGAATCTGCCTCTACCTTCATCTTTCCAAGGATTTCAGACCACTGTCCATGACCTTCATATCACGCTTGCATAAGTCTTTGAACATCAGCTGTGGTCATACAACTGTTCTCCTGCCGTCCACCATATGTACATAGAGGATATCATTATGTTGCGACAATTTTCCAAGCGGCGAACTTGACCAAGTATCCGTTAATTTTCGCTGCCGAATGAGAGTGTACATGATTGAGAGAGCGGTGCGAGAGTGTACATGATTGAGAGAGCGGTGCGAGAGTGTACATGATTGAGAGAGCGGTGCGAGAGTGTACATGATTGAGAGCGGTGCGAGAGTGTACATGATTGAGAGAGTGGTGCGAGAGTGTACATGATTGAGAGAGCGGTGCAAGAGTGTACATGATTGAGAGAGCGGTGCGAGAGTGTACATGATTGAGAGAGCGGTGCGAGAGTGTACATGATTGAGAGAGCGGTGCGAGAGTGTACATGATTGAGAGAGCGGTGCGAGAGTGTACATGATTGAGAGAGCGGTGCAAGAGTGTACATGATTGAGAGCGGTGCAAGAGTGTACATGATTGAGAGCGGTGCGAGAGTGTACATGATTGAGAGAGCGGTGCAAGAGTGTACATGATTGAGAGCGGTGCAAGAGTGTACATGATTGAGAGCGGTGCGAAAGTGTACATGATTGAGAGAGCGGTGCGAGAGTGTACATGATTGAGAGAGCGGTGCAAGAGTGTACATGATTGAGAGAGCGGTGCGAGAGTGTACATGATTGAGAGAGCGGTGCGAGAGTGTACATGATTGAGAGAGCGGTGCGAGAGTGTACATGATTGAGAGAGCGGTTGCTTTTGTTGCTGTGTGTGTTGTTGATTTTGATGTTGCTGTTTTTGATGTTGCTGTTTTTCTTGTTATTGTTGGCACTGTTCTTTCTGTTTTTGGTACTGTTTTTTGTGTGTGTTTTGTTTGTTTTTGTTTTATTATGCTGTTGTTACTATTTTTGTCTGTTGCTGTTGCTGTTGTTGTTCGAAGCTACAGGTGATCAGTTCATTCTGGACGAACTTCTATGATATCGTGTGACAAATTGTTTAGTTACCCCCTATGCGTACTTTAGACCAGGGTCCTCCTGGCTATAGTGTAGTGCAAGGCTTATCAGTAAGTTCATCACTTTGTAAATGACAGTGTCGATCCCCACCTCGTTAACTAGATTGCTGAAACACAGCCTGTTTCCAGAAGCACGAGAACGTGTGGTACGGGTTTTGGTCACCCTGATTCTCCTGACCCTGATTACTCTTAGCTCTGGAACGGATCTTTAGCCACACACACACACACACACACACACATTCGCACCAGACATAGCAGCCTCCCAGTGAACTGCACCCTACCGTCACAAACGTTCTTTTCGGGACGAACGACGACGAAGAGAAATACGTAGGAAGAGGAAAAGGAAGAGGAAGATAAGGAGGAGGAGAAAGAAGATTCAAGTGCCGCTCGACAATGAAGGTTGGCGATAATGGATCTCAAACATTCTGTATCTCTCGCTCTGATGGTACACACACACACACACACACACACACACACGCACGCACTCACGGACACGCACACAGACTGCTACTTGTCCACCGTTTGATACCCCCCTCCCCCCCCCCCCACTCCCCCCCCCCCCACTTCCTCCAACGTTTCCCTCTAATATATATTTTTACATGAATTCCATGTCTTTCACTATGGTCAAGATTTATGGTTGATCAGCTCTTTATGTGTTTTAATAGTTCTCTTCTGACCCCATGGCTTTTGTTTCCATGAAAAACGATTCCCTTCAACTAACGAATTCTTAATGTTTATTTGCACTGTCTGTTCATGCTACTCTCTTTGCTTTTTATCACATATGTAAAACAGACAACCTCGATATTTTTTTTAAACAACTTTAGTGAACTCTTAAACGAACTTCTTTTCGCAGACGATCATGCTGTCATAGCAACTTCAGAAATACAATTCCAACAACATATTGATTAACTACGTACAGCATGTAAAAAATACAGCATGAAAATCAACGTAGAAAAAAAGCTGAGGTCATGACAAAATCTAGACAAGCAGGACAAACCAATATACTTTTGTGCAAAGCAGCAAATCAAACAGGTGAAAGATTTCACATTCTTAGGGAGCCCGTTATCAGGAATAACTACAATACTTCATTGCACGAATAGCTACAAATAGAGCTTTATACAACACGATTTTCGTCCAGAGCCTATGATCCAATGTCAAAACGACTCTAACTTCAGTTGATATCCAATGTCAAAACGACTCTAACTTCAGTTGATATCCAATGTCAAAACGACTCTAACTTCAGTTGATAAAAGAACAAATCGTAACAACAGAAATGAAACCTGCGAAAAATATTGGGCGTAACAAGGAGAGACAAGATCAGAAACGTTGATATCAGGAGACTGGTGGGAGTACCACCAGTATTAAACTACATAAAAAAGACAGCAACTAAAACGGTTTGACCTCGTAACAAGCATACCACGACACAGTACTCCCCAACAAGCAATGCTATTTAGATTCAACGGATTTAAAGCAAAGGGCAGACCACGAAAAAGGTGACTTCCGGAAATACCTGGGGTAGTGAATGCCACTGTGCATGAGGCACACAGACAGGCTCGTTCTAGCGATCTCTTCATAACCTGACCCTGAAAGGCAAATAAGGATTAGCGAAAAGAAGCTCATGCAGATCGCAAGTGCGCAAAAGTACTGAACGCTACTAAAGAGCACATTAATGAGTATAGTTCGTCTTTTAATTCATAAGCACGATCCGAAGCAATTTTCTACAAAATTGCATGTCATCTCCAAATGATTTTTCGCATGCAGCTTTGCAATTTCCATGACTCTAAAACATTAATATTATTTAGTCCATAGATGTTAAGAATTTTGCACATTGGCGAATTTCTTTGATTTTTCAGGACCATTGCAAAGAAATTTATTCAAATTTTAAGATTTTACACTACGCAGCTTAATTTCTCGTCGTATTTTGTTCATAGGCGTATCTGCTTAATGGCTTGATAGATCAATTGGATTGTCTGTATTGACCTTTATGTACAATTCTAAAAATGGCACCAATATGCAACAGTTAGTGCATCCCTTCAGTCACCATTAGACCCCAACGTTGTATCAGCTGCGCAACTAATTTAATGTTGCTTAAATCATTTGAATATTGAAATGTCTTTGTTGTCATTGTATGTACACTTAATTGTTTTGATAAACAAATGCTAATTCATCCAAGTCTACTAATCAGTATGTCCACCAAAGATTATATTAATCATTCCGAATCTGTCGATTCAAAGAGGTTGATAATTGTTACTTGCTGGACAAATTGTAATCCATCTCGTTGTCAGTACTGTTCTTCTTCCCGTAGCACATGTTCAACACACTTCTTCCAGAACTGAATGTCTATTTTTGAAATGTGCTCACGTGTCAGCACTTCAACGTCACACATTTTAAATGTCCTGTTCTGTTCAGCAACTTGTCCTTTGACTTTAGCCCACATAACCTAGATATGGTTTAGATGCGCATGATATGTGGGTAGTCGCAGAGAAGTGTGACTGTACTCTTCAATGATTTTGTCAATATGATACACCTTTGTCTTATTTGTCTTTCTCACAAGCTGCAATAGCTCGGGCTTCAAATACGTGTCGTCAAAATTCACTTTTTCTTTAGCTACCCATGTCATAATTTGAGCTTCTGTATTTGATACAGTTGGTACTTTGTCTTTCTCTGATACTGCATTTTGATAGTACGCAATATCCATTACTAGGCATGACGGTCTATCCAGAATTGGAAACATCGTTCGTCACCCAGTGCCCAAAATGTGTCCATTCATTTCAGTGTACCGTCGGGACTTTTTGATTGGAAAATAAGTTCAGTGTCATGAAGAAGTCCATTTTCACTACTTCCTGCAAACGCTAGTATAATGCGCTGCCCTTTACTGCTTGGAATTTGTCTTTTCTGTTCACCGTCAACTTATTGCCATAATTTAGCGTAGGTGTGGTGAGCATTGAGCCAGGATTCGTCCAAGTATACAAAATCCTAGCCTTGCCTACGCCGCTCACGTATCTGTTTCGTGTATTTGCTTCTGTCAGCAATCAAATGTGGATTTTTACATAAAATATTTCTGCCGCCTGAAGTTTTCCTGAATGTAAAGCCGGCGGCTCTTACAATTTTCTAAAGAGTACTTATGGAAATCTCATACTGCAGCCGGATGCTAATTGCGTTTAATGACATCTCTGTCCAAATCGTCAGTTTTCCTTTTCCTTTCTTGCTTGATATATTTATTAAATTGTGTTTGCCCTCGCCTTATTCTACAAGGTGGTGTGCGTTGCACTATGATTTTATTGTTATGCCTGTCAACTCAGTGCATCCAACTTCGGCATGCATTTTATTTAAGGGTCAGGGGACGGCGTGGGCTAGTGGTTAAGTGACACGGCTCACAACCGAAGGTTCTGGGTTCGATTCTTATCACAGCACCGGCCGTTACCTCAGTGAAGTAAACCCTTAGAAAATGTAGGAGTAAGCAGACCCTTACATAAAATGCATGTTGAAGTCGGATGCACTGGACCAACAGGCGCAAAATAAAAACTACAGTGCACACACGCCGCCTTGGAGAAAAGATAAATAAGGCGAACGCAAAAAAAAAAAAATTAAGGGTCTGCTCCCTCCTGCATTTTCTATGGGTTTGCTTCCCGGGGTAACAGTAGGTTATGTGAGGATGAGTGAACCCAGAACCTTCGGGTTGTGAGGCGTGTCACTTAACCACTAGCTCACGTAGTCCCCTTGAACCTTGCTTGATATGAGTCTTGTCCAATACAACGGTAAAAGGATGATCTATCCAGACCGAGCGGAATTGTGTTCCTTTCTCTGGGTCATGAATATGGCAATATAAATGCCCCATCTTAGATTCCCTGCGGAATAACTTATATCGTAAAACGGTAACCCTCTGCATTGTTATAAATGTACACTTCAAAATCATTTGAAATTGATATCAATGTAACTTTTGTAAAACCAATTATATGTCACAATAGCAACCCACGAACTATAATATCGTGATATACCTATAACTAACCACAGTTTCGAATGAATGAACTTGGTTGTTTTCCGCACTTGACGAAGTGTCTAATTTGTGCACTAACAAATAAGAAATTTGTTTTTAACTCAGCTTATTTGAATATCAGAACATTTATTTTTTAAACAGCACGACTGTGTACCGCAAATATGTTAAAATTATGTCTAATTCAGTGAGGTTGTTTTTAATATAGCCTAATGAATACATTTTTTCAAAATACATCAAATTTCTTAGACAAAACAATATTTACCTAACGTCATGGATATTCTAAGGCTGAATGCGAAAAATCATTTTGATAGGGCATGCAGTTTAGTAGAAAAATGCTTCGAACCTCATGAATTAAACGACTTTCTATAGCATTGAATAGTTTCATCGGTGCTGGACTCTACGGCAGAACGTCTAAGCGATGACTGTTATCCAGACTCACCAGTTGACCCAGCTGCAGACAGGGCTTATTGTTGGTGTTGTTTGTTGTTGTTTAATGCCCACAATGAGTAATTTTGCTATTTTGTGCTCCCTAAAAAGGGCGTTGAGTGGCGGGTCGTAGTAGCTTTCTTCACGTCCCGAGCGTGCTGATGAAGGTGGACCGCAACCTCCAGGCGGTTGTGCTATTCTTGGCTTCATCTGCGTGACACTCACTGCTACGGGGATTACGTCGATCCACATCTCGTCAGCCAGATTGCCTGAAAACAGCATCTTTTCAGTGAACGCTACATGGAAGAGAGACTGGTTTTGGTCAGTATATTGTGCCTAACCCTGACTCGGGAACCTGGTCAGAATGGTATGCCTGGTCGGACTAACGTCTCAGTTCCCCAATGTAAACTTAGCTTACTATTAAGGAAGGAAAGTCAAAGAGGAAGGGAACTGGCTATCCTGCCTCATAAAAGCCACGATCTAGTAAAATACAGTCTCTAACGCTTTATCTGCAGTGTCTACTATGAGACTACACGTAACATTACTGTTACAAAGGACATTCTTCTGCTTCGCTTGCTGTCAAACTTCCACGGCATTTACTCTAACAAAGGGAGCAGTCAGCTCAAGGTTCCCGACATTGACATACGGCTTCTCCTGCATTGTTGTTGTTGTTTACGAATGCCCCCAAAGAGTAGATTACTCTTTTGTGTTCCTTGAAATGGACGTTAAGTGGTGGGTTGTAGTAGGTTTTCTCATATCCCGAGCGTGCTGGTGAAGGTGGATCTGGGTCAACCAGTTGGCTGTGCCCGGGTCGGCTTCATCTGCGTGTCGCTCACTACTACGGGGATCAAGTCGATCCCTTACCGCGTTAGTTAGACTGCCATGAAAACAGACCGTTTCCAGTGAGAATTTCGAGGAAGCCGAGGTGAGGGTCTTGGCCAGTATATTTTGCCTGACCAGACGTTAGTCTTCCTCCTCAAGGCTTTTCCATTCTTACTAATAATTTACAGATATTTGACAAGTGTTATTCCAACATAAAATATGACACAAGTGCACCGAGTTGTTCTGCTTATTATTTTTTTTTAAATAATGATTGTATTTCAAGTAAATGTTATAAGTTTGTATATTAACATTTAGTCAGTGAATCCTAAGATTGGTTGTAAGGTTGTCTGAATATGTCTCTACATCTGACTGTATCATCTGGTCAGTCAATCCTAAGACTGGTTGTAAGGTTGTCTGAGTATTTCTCTACATCTGACTCTATCTTCTGGTTGGTCAGTCCTAAGACTGGTTGTAAGGTTGTCTGAGTATTTCTCTACATCTGACTTTATCTTCTGGCTGGTCAGTCCTAAGACTGGTTGTAAGTTTGTCTGGACATGTCTCAACATCTGACCCTATCTTCTGGTTGGTCAGTCCTAAGACTCGTTGTAAGGTTGTCTGAGTGGGACAAGTTCAGTGGCAGGCATGTGCCAAAAGTGGGTTTCAGTTGCGGTAGTCTCCAAACCCACTTGGCCACTGTAGTCTTTAGCGATACTTAGAAAGGTGGAAGCTATTTTTTTAGCCGGACAGTACGCAAACAGGTGAGACAGACATTTCTCGTCGGAGAGTTCAGTCAGAGGTTAGTTACATTGATCATTTTTACTTTAACAAAACCGGCCTAGATTTTCATTGTCAAACTATCAGATTGTCGAAATGTTAGATGGTCAGTTTTACTTTAGTTATTATTCACAATTTAGTGCGATATTTCTACAGATATCACGTGTAAGGCGGTTGTTTCAGCCGTGAGGGAAGTTGTGATTCAGAGGGATAGTTCCTAAAACTGCTAGCTAGATGGGTTCGATGGAGGATTAGATCCACCAAGGCAGTAGTGTTTAGGTGAAACAGGTAAATTGGTAGATGGTTTGAGTTATTTAAGATTTGGTGACAAGTTATCACACGAAATTGGAAGAGGTTTAGGACCGTCCATGTGGTATTGTCCAGAGAACACCGGAAGGTTGGTGGGGCTCCAGAAACGGGGAACTGGGCATATTGACAGGCGGTGCAGGCCAAGCAGTGACACGAGCTGCCAGCTGGTCAAAGGGGTCGGGACAGAAATACCTCGTGACCCGCGGCAATGTTGGATATGTGGTGCTTAGAAAGGAGCATCGGGGATTTAAAGCCCGAAGCGCAAAGCATTACATACAGAGCTGGCCGGGAGGTTTTCCACTGTGGTGTTCTGTGGGCATTGCACGCTATTGCCTGATGGAAGGGAAAGTGAACTGACACCAGCAAATGAGAGGAAGAATGGACAGGAAAGTCGTGTGGGAACTTTGGTTTAGCCAAACAAATACTTACTGGGTGTAAGTGTGCAATAAGCTCAGAAGTATGCACTAATCGCCCGTGGACGAAGCTGTAGTCTGGTCTACAGTAAGTTTCAGACACTTCCAATGTTTGTTTTTTCATCTTTCTTTGCTAGAGCTCACGTTTAAGCACTCATACAGTGCAACTGGCTATACATGAGTAGCGATCGTTCTTTTCCTTAGTTATATCTTTTAACTCGTCGATACGAATAATTAATGTTTTTATCTTAAGGTCTTTTTTTTTTTTGCAAACGCGATCCTGGTCTTAATTTCTGTATCACCCAGAGCATCTTCTGTTATGCTATGCACTAAATATGTGAACCTACTGTACTTGTTCGATTATTTCTCCACTGATGATTATATGCATTTGCTTATTTTGTTTGGCAATTATCATAGTCTTTGTCTTCAATGTGTTTATTTTCATGCCAAACTCTTGGGATGTGCTGCTACTTTTTTCAAGCAGCCGTTGCAGCCCCGTTGATGTTTCTCCCACCACGGATTCTCCATCGATAAATATGATGTCATTAACTTTCATGCCATTGATTTAGATACCCATATTAATACTTTGGACAACGTTTTACATCGTTATCTCAGAATATCCGCTATAGAGACTCGATGAAAACAAGCAACCCTGTCGTTCAAACAGTGATATTGAAACTGGATCTGTCTGTACTTCTTTGATAGATATAATTGCCTTTTGATTTTCCACCGGATTAATCTAATGTTTCGTCTCTCGGTTCATATTTTCTACAACATCTGAAAAAATGTGTTACATGAATAAATGCTTTCTTGTAGTCAATAAAGCAGATAAATAGTGGCCCCACTTGGTCGATCATTCTTTCTGCGATAAGCCGCAATGATCCGTTGGCATCCCGTGTACCTCTGTCCCTGCAAAATCCGAACTGCTTATCTGTTAGCACCTCCTCTATCTTGCCATCGATTCCGATCTTAATTATCTATAACAGAGTTTTAGATGCATCTGATAATAAGCTTATCCCCCGGAATTGGCCGCAGCCGGTTGCATTCGATTATGTTTATTTGGTAAATGGATTGTTATTGGTGTGTTTCTTTAGCCATATTGCATTGAAGTAATTATCATTCACATGCTTAAAAAGTAAATTATATAAAGTCTCCTGCTGTTTTGAAGAACTCGATGTGTATCTCATCTTTTTCTGAAACTTTGTTGTTCGAAACTGAGTAAAATGCCCAATACAAATTCTTCTCTGTTTACAGGAAATAGCTCTTCTTATTTCTTGATTCTTGATTCTAGGAACCAACATCCACACCGTAAGTGCTCTGTTCTCCGTTCAAGCAGCCAGTCAAGCGTTGTATCAGTGGTTGATTTCGTGTTCTTTGGAAATTTCCAGACAGGACACTTTCTCCACTTTCCCCTAGCCCCTCCCAAATTTACCATCCTCTGTTCCAATGCATTTTCGCGACCTTCTGTCTCTTTACCATGCTGTAGAGTATCCGTAACTGTCCTTATGAACGCACCAATGTATCTCCTGCATTAGCGCGTCGTTCACTACAGAAAAGGTATGTCATTTAAAGATCTGTTGACTTAATGCAGGCCCCGATCTCCATATAGTTCCTTAATATATTCTTTTCATCTATAATTGTTTCATTTATTGGCCTGTATGTATATATCAATGTGTTAATCTATGTTGAATCAATCAAAACGTTTATCACCCCCTGTGGAGCATATGTCTTTAACAAATGCATGCCAAGTTCGCCTGTTATTGGCAAAACATACCAGCTCACTTTGATACTTGCCTCAAACTCTCTTCATCTGACGGAGAAGGTTGCCTCTACTCCTCTTGCCTCTGCTATTTAAGTGTGTGGAGACTGTCTAGTAATGATTTTAGCTTGTATGACCTATCCAACGACAATGCCTCCTCTTTGTGTCCTGTTTTATCGGGTTCTGTACAGTTTATCCCCACAGATCCACATGTGACATCATCAGATTATTTCTATCCTTTTACTCTGCGCGATGTTCTTGCGACCTCTTGTGGCTACGGTAAAGACATGACACAAACTCGTTCTATACAGACTCTGCAGAGTCTTCTAAACCAGCATAATGACATTAAGCTAAGCTAAGCTAAATTAAGCTAGGCTAAGATAGGCTGGGCTGGGCTGGATTGGGTCGGGTCGGGTCGGGTCGGCCCTTCTATTAGGTTAGGTTAGGTTAGATTAGGTTAGAGCTGTGTGAGCAGTATCTTGTCATGTTTAGTGGTTTATGCTGAAAGCCTTTAGAGACATTTTAAGTGAGTATTTAAAGCACCCCTCCCCCCTTTCTGGGAGAGTTTGTCCTTCTGCATCTCACTAACTTACATAATGCCTGCAGGAGCTCTCACTAGGTTAAGTTTATAAGGCGCTTCGACTAAGCGTGTTTCATGTTCAGGTCTTCCATCAGTTGGCTCCATGTTTCTGTTTTCGAGTCTGAAATGATATATAGAAGATCTTCCCCAACATTAGATGGTCCACGTAGCTTCGCTATTGCTTAGTTAGTGAAAAAATAAACAGACTGATAAGTGTTGTTAACGGGACCTCTGATTGATATTTGCAATTACAATTTACGAGGCGTGTTCAAATGAAACCGGACCTAAGTGCATAAAGTCAACATAAGTACGATGCACATGATGACGTCACTTCTGATGTAAACCGCACATACCAACCGTCAAGTTTGCTAAATTTCTTTATCCTCCGACTCATAGTTTCCTCAGCAGACCTTTGAAAACATGGTGGGTATGATACGGAATCCGCCCAGAGTTGATCAATTAGCGGTGATTCGGTTTCTAACAGGTGAAGGTTGTCGTCCAGTTGACACTCATAGCAGAATACAGGCAGTGTATGATGACATCAGTGTGGCGAACGCAAGCTCCGGCGACGGTCCACCCAAATTACTGCATCAATTTTGGCGATGCATCTTCTGACGCAACAATATTCGACTTGATCTGATGTAGGAAGATCTTTCGTCAACTCTTGTCTTTCTTTAAACGTCGTTGTCCAGTTCTTCACAAGTGTCACGACACACTTTTTGTCACCATACACTGCCTACATTCTGTGTTGAATGTCAACTGGTCGTCATTTTTCAGGTTTTAGAAACCGAATCACTGCTCACTAATCAACTCTGGATGGATTCAGTATTACACCCGTCATGTTTTCAACGGTCTGTTGGGGAAACTATGAGTCAAAGGACAATGAAAATGTGCAAACTTTACAGTTAGTATGCGCTGTTTACATCAAAAGTGACGTCATCATGGGCATCGTACGTATATTCACTTGGTGCAATTAGGTCCGGTTTCATTTGAACACCCCTCGTGCATGGATGCTCCTTTCGTATTCCAATAATAAATAATTGTAATGGAGCTTCAAGTTATATTATTATGCTTTATTATGGTATGTTAAATTATATAGCAATATGTTACACCATGTAAAGTTATGTTAGGGGTGGATTGGGGGGGGGGGGTGGTCAGTGGTCTTGGGGTAAAGTGTCCGTCTCAGTGCTGGAGGTGGCGGGTTCGAATCACGATGGAAACTGGGATTTTTGTTGCATGTGTATCTTCTGGTGAAACTTTTTCTGATCTCTGGGTAGTGAGATCGGGCTCCTGTGTTCAATGTCGAGCACGTTAAAAATCCCTTCGCAATTAGACATCGATAAGCAAAAATTCTAGCTAAAATAAATGTACCCAAATAGTACGTGTACCTTCCCTCGGGTGGCTGGTTAAGAGCAGCTATATATGGCACCTAATTGGCTGCGGGTCTACTTAGCTCTAGTGTTTCAGTCTTTTAAGATAGACTAGCACATCAATTAAACCACCCTCCAAGAATTGTATACAGACTCTGCAGAGTCTTCTAAATCAGTATAAAGATGTTCAGTTAAGTTAGACTGCAGAGTCTTCTAAGCCAGTATAAAGATGTTAATTTAAGTGCTATGTTAAGAAAAATCAACTGACTTCCTGCAACCAAACCTTTGATGTAACATAATGAAGCAATGTGATGTCGGGGCGGTAGCTCTATCCAGTAACATAAAACAACAACATACCCAGAAAAGTAATAGTATACTACATAACAGGGGATGGCGTGGGCTTGTGGTTAAGTGGCACGGCTCACAATCCGAAGGTGCTGGGTTCGATCCCGATCACATCACCGGCCGTTACCCCGGGGAAGCAAACCCTTAGAAAATTCAGGAGGAAGCAGACCATTACATACAATGCATGCTGAAGTCGGATGCACTGGGCCGACAGGCGCAAAATAAAAACCACAGTGCAACGCATACCGCCTTGGGGAATGAAGAAATAAGGCGAACGCCAACAAACAAACAACAAAATATAGTACACAATCGAAGAGGATAATACTGAGTACGCAGATCAATGCAAGTGGTACCTGTGATGGAGGGAAGGGGCTTCTATCACCTTCTATAATAATAATAATAATAATGTCGCTTGGGCATCAAAGGCCCGTTTCGTCGAACGACCACTAACGTGTCAAACTGCCAAGACAATGACCTTGCGTAGCTTGTCGGCCGAAATCCCTACAGACTCCCCTAGTGGAGCCAAGTACTCTGCTGCCTTGGAATAGTGGCAACGAGGAGTATGTGTTAGACCAATGTTTGTGTCAGACCTTCTGTGTCTGTCTGTGTCTCACTCCCTGTTTTTTCGTGTTCCGCCCCCGAGACCACTGGATTGCATCCACCTCAGCGTGAACCTTGTCATCCTGAGAATGCGTGGTTGGGAGGAGTATCGTGTAAGCTCCGGTAAAGGAGGCGCGGAAGGAAGGCGGCTTCAGTCCGAGCAGAGAGGTCCTTGAGTAGTGATAGCATGGAATGAATTATGGGTGATGTTAAGCAGA
This sequence comes from Ariolimax columbianus, assembly GCA_036924085.1. NCBI lineage: Eukaryota > Metazoa > Mollusca > Gastropoda > Stylommatophora > Arionidae > Ariolimax > Ariolimax columbianus. The sequence goes on from JAVGWX010000018.1 coordinate 23,088,873, forward strand.
ACGTCGAACGCCATCTTAGATCGGGTTTCCCACGATTTAAGCAAGGCATATAATGCAGCGAAACCAGAATAACAAACAAGATAACCGATCGAAAAGACATCAATTCCACAGAATAAAGTCCTGTATACCACCTGGTGAAGGAGTTGTAAATTATTATCCGAACAAGAACCAGCAAACAACATAAAACGACACAAGCACAAGAGCGAGTCTGGAGCGGAGTCATTCAGGCGTGGCCATCACGTCGTAAAAGGATACTAATGGAGACTAAAGAGGGTCGCACATGAAATTGGCAATATCATCACGAAAAAAACGTCATTTTAATCAACCACTGGGGGAGGAAGACTAATGCCTGATAGGGAAAATATACTGATCAGACATATTAGTCACGGTCAGACAAAATATACTGACCAAGACCCTCACCTCGGCTTCCTCGTAAATCTCACTGGAAACGGGCTGTTTTCATGGCAGCCTGGCTAACAAGGTGAGTGATTGGCGTGATCTCCGTATTAGGAAATGAGACGCAGAGGAAACCAAGCATAGCACAACCGCCTAGAGGACTCCGGTCCACTTTCATCAGCACGCTCGGGATGTGATGAAAGCTACTGCAATCCGCCACGTAACGTCCTTTTCAGTGCGTACAAAAGAGTAAACCCCATTGTGAGCATTCGAAATAACGAAACAACATAATCAGTCACTATAAAAGCTCTGGTACATGCTTCCTGTAGAACGACACACTGCACGTAAAACATTTGCTTCACATTGGAGCGAAAAGATGAATGAATGATTGAATCGGAATCTTGAATGCAGCAGTGAATGAGCTGACATCAACCCCAGACTCGTGGCTGGTTGTTGGTGTCAGGGTCAACGAGTTATAGCTGACCAAGACTATATTTTGACTCCAAATGGCATATCTGGAAACAGGGTGTACTGGCTAAAAGAGTAGGGGTCGTAAAGGGAAGGCAACCTCAGCAGTCAAAATGTCGTCGTAAACTAAATGTGTGGAGCCGGAAGATGCAGAAATGGCAATCTCGCTGTAAACTACGACACAACGCCATAACTTTATTTTAAAGACGAACGCTGAAGAAGACGAAAACATTCAGGTTCCTCAGTGGATTACGCCTAGCAAAGAAACCACTGTGACCTTCCAATCATGTCGTAGATTGCTACATAAGGAGAGTGTATATGGGAATATCGGGCTATATTGTAAAACAAATTGCTACAGAAATCACAATGCGATAGTGCACAAAGTTCTGTGGTACAGGATTTAACAATGGGAAAACTGCATCTGTGGCATTGTGACAGAGTCATGGATCTCAAGAGGGAATAGGCAAAGATGACCTAGTCATGTTGTGTCTCAATGTGGCACAATAAGGGGATCCCTTTAGCCACCGGTAGAAAGTGCTCGGACAGATCATTTCAGAACCTTCACAGCGAAGATTTGATTTGTTATTGCTGAACTATTACCACCATGGATCAAAATAGAATTATCAGAATGTCAGCATTTGGCACTGTAGAGCCTTGATCCGGCTTGTTATTGTAGGTCTGCGTAACCAGTTTAGCAAAATTTGACAAGAATATAATATAGCTGAATTGTTGCCACAGACGCTCAAGAACGGATTATCAAGGTTACCTTAATCTATTATTTATGTATCTGTCGACCAACATTTTTTGGAGAGGGTATAGGTGTTGGCCATAGGAAGTAGTTGGGAATATTACATAGAGGTATGCATATTGTTCACATTGTCTGTCACAAAGCCAGACGCACGTAATGGCTAAATTGGTACGCGTAATATGTCCATCGCAGTCGTGAACAAGTAGATTAGGGTATACAATAACTACTTAAATGTTTGCACCTTTGCTATCATTAGCTGGACAATTATGTGTCGTCGATCCTAGTCTTGCACATTTTGTCTCGACTAAAAGCCTGAAATAGGACCGACTGACCAGGCAGCAGACTTGACATAAAGTCTGAAATAGGACAGACTGACCAGGCAGTAGCCTTTACATAAAGTCTGAAATAGGACAGACTGACCAAGCAGCAGACTTGACATAAAGTCTGAAATAGGACAGACTGACCAAGCAGCAGACTTGACAGAGAGCCTGAAATAGGACAGACTGACCAAGCAGCAGACTTGACAGATGGCCTGAAATAGGACAGACTGACCAAGCAGCAGACTTGACAGAAAGACTGAAATAGGACAGACTGACCAAGCAGCAGACTTGACAGAGAGCCTGAAATAGGACAGACTGACCAGGCAGAAGACTTGACAGAAAGACTGAAATAGGGCAGACTGACCAGGCAGTAGACTTGACAGAGAGCCTGAAATAGGACGGACGACCAGGCAGCAGACTTGACAGAAAGACTGAAATAGGACGGATTGACCAAGTAGCAGACTTGACAGAGAGTCTGAAATAGGGCAGACTGACCAGGCAGTAGACTTAACAGAGAGCCTGAAATAGGACGGACGACAGGCAGCAGACTTGACAGAAAGCCTAAGTTGTGAGTAAATATGACTCGAACAAGTTATGTGAACGAATAAGTTGAACACGCTTTGTGAAAGAATGAATAGAATAAGCTTTGTGAGCGATTAAATCAAACAACCTGTGGAAATGAATAAATCGGACAAGCTTTATGAACAAATAACTCATAAAAGCATTGTTCCCAAACAAAAATTCTATCATTATCAAAGAAGCATTGTGTCCAAACACAAACCTCAAGAAGAACAGAGCAAGCACAGTACACGACAAAGATCAGAACGTCTCGTTATCACACAAAAGACCTGACAACCAGGATTACATCTGCAGGGATCCCTCATGACACTGTCGAGCCGGGAGTTGCGAATTCGGGAGTATCTTGTTTTTTAGATAATTAGGTTGTTAGATAAGAAATGTATACGACTATTTAGACCGACATAAGTAGGCTGGGTAAACGATATGTGACAGGGAATCCATATGTGCATCGTGAACGTAAGCCCTGAACATTACATTATGAATATGTAATAACAGAGTCTCTACGACTAGAATTAAATATATATATATATGTGTGTGTGTATATATAAAGGCCACCGTCCATCGTAGACGATGATGGCATAATTTATTTGCTAGCACTATTCTTAGTAAGAATTAACTGCGCTACTTTTTATCCTCACTCTCTCGTCTCGAGCAGCCTAGCCTCAGTGCCAAGTCAAGGACAAAACGACTAAGGGGCGACTACGAGATGCAGGGGTCTCCGCATTAAACACCCGTGAAAAAGACGGCGGAGTCCGGAGTCGAATCCACACCCCCCGATCAAGAGACCGACGTCTTAACCACTTCGCCATGGAATCCCACTATATATATATATATAGGTACAGAATGTCCTTCAGCTTTACAGCTGTTCAGGAATGAAGTGTTAGAGACCATATATATATATATATATATATATATATATATATATATATATATATATATATATATATATATCCAGAATACATCCTGCAAACATGTCCACTGCACCAACGCTCCCACGAGAAGACCTGGCCAGAGGAAAGAAACATTCAAGACAAACTGTTGAAAACCATTGAGGACCTGCGACTGAGGTGTCACCCTATGGAGGCAGCCCATCTGGTGGCATAAAACAAGCATACAAAACCGAACGCAAAGAAGAAGAGTTCTACTCTCGGGAAACCGTGGTCACTGATGAGGCCTTGTGCAGGCTACAGGTCCTGCCCATTATGGATGAACTTGACAGATCACCTTCTCTGGAGGAGCTTGATAAGGCTATCTACCTCTCAAATTGCAAAGCACCAGGTGGAAATCCCTCGCGAAGCCATCAAATGCGGAAAACCAGCACTAGTTCAGCAGAAGTTTGATCTTCTATGCCTCTGCTAGAAGGAAGGTGCAGTTCGCCAAGATATGCGTGACACCATTATTGTGATTATTTACAAAAACAAAGGGGACTGCAATAATTATAAAGGGATTTTGCTCCTGAGCATTGTAGGCAAAGTTTACGCCCGCATGCTACTAAACAGGTTGAGAGGTTGAGACAGGATGTACCCAGAATCCCAGTGTGGCTTTAGAGTAGGTAGATCAACAAGAGATATGATTTTCTCGCTTCACCAAATCCATGAGAAGTGCAGAGAACAAGACCAGCCGTTCTTTGTGATATTTATAAACCTCACCAAGGCCTTCGACCTGGTTAGAAGAGAGGGTCTATTCGAACTCCTAGAGAAGATCGGCTGTCCCCCAAAACTGCGTAGCGTGATAATTTATTTTCACACAGATACGAAGGGCTCAGTTCTATACGACGGATCATCTTCAATCTCTTTTCTCACCAAAAGTGGAGTGAAGCAGGAATGTGTGCTCGCGCCGATCCTCTTTGGTATCTTTTTCTCCATGCTCCTATCCTACGTTTATGACACCTCTGTAGACAGTGTTTATCTGCACACCAGGTCAGATGGGCGGCTGTTTAATCTGTCTCGACTGCGTGTGAGGACCAAGGTGAGTACGGTGCTCATTAAGGAGATGCTATTTGCGGATGATGCAGTTCTAGTGACCAATAGTGATGAGGCCTTGCAGAAACTGGGAGACATATTCGCCGAGGGGTGCAAGCAGTTTGGGCTCACCATAAGCGTGGAAAAAACAAAAGGTCTGCGCACAGGGCATTACCACTACGCTATATATAAAGATAGATGGCGTCACTTTGGCGGTCGTGAACAGTTTCACTTATCTGGGGTCTGCCCTCAGCAAAACTCTCTCGCTTGAGAAGGAGATAGACAGTATGCTTGGCAGGGCAAATACCGTCATGGCTAGCCTGACGAAGAGAGTCTGGGAGAACACTGCGCTGTCTCATTACACTAACGTCCGGGTCTATCAGACCTGCGGTCTTGCCACTCTCGTGTATGAAAGCGAGACTTGGAGCACTTACACTAAGCAGGAACGGCAGCTCAGCACATTTCACATGTCTGTGGCACATATTGGGGATTGGGTGGCAAGAAAGAGTGTCACACAATACGATCTTACAGAGAGCAAACACTCACAGCGTGCGATGGTTGGGACATGTTTATCGCATGGAAGACGAGAGGCTGCCAAAGGATATTCTTTATGGACAGCTAGCCATTAGAGTTAGAAGAATCGGCGTCATACACTGCGGTTCAAGGACGTATGCAAGAGGGACATGAAGTCATGCGACATCCCATCCGAGGGCTGAGAAGAAATTGCACAGGATCGAGCTATCTGGAGAGAGTCAGTTGGAGGGGCATAGTGGCTGATGACGCTCGCAGAGGTCTTCTGGCTGCAGAAAAAAGAGAAAGACTGAATAAATCAAGGAACAGCCAGGCAAGCCAGCTTCCTAATATGGTTGTACGATCTGTAGCAGAGACTGTCACTCGTGGATCGGCCATTACAGCCATAGCAGACAGTGTCGAAATACGGGAGACGGACTTGGACAAAACTTAAGGGCGCCACGCGCATGGTCTATAGAGACTGAGACGCCTATCATGATAATGAAATCTCGTATAGACAATATGGTTCCGTGTCCAAGGTTCGGAATAATAGAATTAAGGAATAGAACTGTTACAGGCCTGTGCTCCACAAAGCGCGAAATGAGATAAGACCGATTGAAATGTTTTATGTGGGAGAGAAGATAGCTTGTTTTAATTTCGCAAGTGCGTCTCGCCGATTGAAGATGTTAATAGTGGAACTTCTGGCAAAAGGACAAAGACTCAAAAATGAGCACGTTACCAACTCAACAGGAAGATAAATAAATCAAATCAAAACCTTTTCAGCTCCCTCTGGAGCATATACCTTCACTTTACGTCACTGTACGTGTCCATCTATTATCATGCATGCGTACCCCGTGGCCTGCCCACCTGTACTTTCATAACAACGCAGCATCTACGACGTCATTGAAGCTCGTTTGACTCCTGACGACGGTGTTGCGGATGTGGTCTCGTAGTGAAAGTGGGAGTGTTCTACGCTCGCTCAATCGCTCGTTGAGTAGCTTGGAGTCACGTAATGTCCCTTTTTCGTAGATTCCACATCTCGCAGTAATATACCATGGCTGACATGACCAGACTGTTGAAGGTGTGAGCTCTCGCTTTGTTGTTATTCATCTGTTGAAGTACGGTATCGATGCAGTTGAAGTAGAACCACCCCGCAGCTATCCTCACCGCTACTTATAGCCCAAACTATCAAATCTAAATGACCATGATAACATCTGCTTTATCTCTACTACCGACCTCCTGCAGTTCGCACCAAGAAGTACATCTCGCCAATCTCCAATTATCTTGTATTATTTACGATATGAAAAATCGTTATGGGCTACAGAAAGTTAAAAAAAAAAAAATTGTTTCGTTTGCTAGTGGAAGGCAAGCACTTATTGAATTGCCCGACAACGCTTGGCTGCAGCCGTATATTATAGTGATGAATTTAATATAAATATAGCACTACAAAGAGTAGAAAAAAGCAGATCCAGCAAACTACAGACCTGTGAGTTTGACTAGCATAGTCTGAAAATTGTTAGAGTCAATAATCAAAGAAAACATTGTAATGCATTTAGACAAATTTAATATAATTAGAAATAGTCAGCATGGGTTTACTAGAGGAAGATCATGCTTAACAAATCTATTAGAATTCATGGAGGAGGTTACAAAAATGATAGATAAGGGAAGCCAGTGGGCGTTATTTATCTAGATTTTGTAAAGGCCTTTGATAGAGTACCTCATCAAAGATTATTTCGAAAGTTAAAATCACATGGAATAGGTAGGGAAGTTGCCAAATGGATTGAAAATTGGTTAACGGGAAGAAGGCAGAGGGTAGTATAAATAAGGAGTACTCTGAGTGGTGTGAAGTGAAAAGTGGAGTGCCACAGGGCTCGGTTTTGGCACCAATTTTGTTCTTGATATATAAAAATGATTTGGACATTGGTATGGGATCCATGATTGCAAAATTTGCTGATGACACAAAACTATGCAGTAGTGTTTCATCTAAATCAGAAATGGATATATTGAGGTCGGATTTAGATAAAATTCGAGAATGGTCTGTAATCTGGCAAATGGAGTTTAATGTGCAAAAATGTACAGTCATCCACATGGGTAGATCCAATATGGAACATAATTACAGAATGGGAGAGAACAATATTAGAAAGATAGATAAAGAAAGGGACTTAGGGGTTATAAAAGATCATATAGGTAAGGTGAGGCAGCAAGTTCAGGTGGCAGTAAAAAAGACAACTGATAGATAGATAATTATTACAAAATATTATCTAAGGGAGGTAATTGAGTTTTATAATTTCGCAAAGTGATATTTATACTGTAACCTACAAATTATAATCTTAAATAAACTAATATCAACTAAGTATTCTCTTGACTATTATTTAATTAACAGGTACAACATGTGTAGAAGCTTGTATGTTAATGTATTTGAAAGCAGGTTTGAAAAAATGGATTATTTTGTTTCCTGTGGCGAATGTAGAAAGTTATTATTAAGTCGGAACTTCCGGGTTGTCTAAAAAAGGCAATTGTGTCTGCCACAACTTCCGATGTTGATGAATAATTTCTGCTGTTGTTGTTAGCTCGTCAAGATATCTTGTATTTGTCTTTGAAATCATGGCCAGCAAGTTCAAAAAGAACGTTGACGAAGTTAAGGATGGAAATAGTTTAGAACTAGATTTTGTTGACAAAGGAGTTGTCAACATCTCTGATATCCCTGGGATCTGTAAGTCTGTTTCTTTGCCGACTTTACGTTGCACGGTTGGGTTAGTTAAGTTTTAGTTAGTTAGTCTTTCTACTTAAAATCTTGTGGTCTTTTTTCTTTGCTCTGAATTCAAGCAGACTGAAACTATTAGAAGTAAAAAGCTAAATAATAGATCATGACAATGTGTTATTTGTTATTGCTATTAGTATTGTCACTATCATTAAAACATTGCTGCTTTGCATTATCACTGATAATATCAGTTATGCTTCCTTGCGGAAAGTATGCATGAACTGATAAAGAATGAAGGCATATTCAATTATTCATGATAGTTGATACTACTACTACTACTAGTACTAATTACTACTGAGTTATATTTATTATTATATATATATATATATATTTATTATTATATATATATAAATCTAATATATGTGCTCTTGTAGAGGTGATGTAATGTATGTGGCACTTTAGAGGTCTATATATTGAGTATTACACAACTGGTTAGTACTACTAATAGTAGCACTACATTTAGCTTTACTACAACATTCATTGTTACAAGTTAGGTACGTTGAATGGGTGGTGGGCTATTCATTACCTGCAGACTGAATGCAAGGACCAAGATAATGCGCGAAACGAAATGCAAACTCTTGTTTGTGGATGACTCTGCTGTGAACAATAGCTCGAAATGAAATATGCAGGAGGGCATGGACCGATTCTCTGCTGATTGTGACAACTTTGGCTTGACCATTAGCACACAGAAAACTGAGGTCATGTACCACCAGCATCAGGTACAGCGTATAAACAGCCATTGGTTACTGTGAGGTGACACAAATTACGAACGGTTGAAAAATGTGTCTACTTCAGAAGCAAGCTTTTGAGATTAGTGACTATTGCTGGTAGGCTGGTTAATAGAATAGCACAGGACAGCACAGCTTTTCGTGACTAAGCTGAAGGTATACAATATTGCCATTTTCCCCACCCTGTTCTATGTGTGTGGCAGCTGGACTGTCTAGGTTGGTGATGCCAGAAGGCTTAATCATTTACACATGAATTGTCTGAGATGTATACTACATATTCGCTGGTAGGACCATATGACAGATAATGAAGTGCTATCCAGAGCCAACATACCAGATATTCATGTACTTTTGGAGAGAGAAAAAACAGATTGGATGTAAAAACTCTAACTTTATGGCATCCAGTGATCATCTTCTTTATTTATTGACTGGCCATGAATCATGGCATGATTTATTTTGATGTGGCAGGGCTAAGTTTATGTAACATTGAAACCATTTTAAAAAAATCTAACTGTTAATCTCCTTCCATTATTTTTCTCAACACATAAGAGCCTGTCCGAGACAAGCACATTAAATAAAATAGTCTTTGCAAATTTGTGTTATGTAAAGTTGAAATGATAGCACTCATGCCTTGTAGGTAGCTAATCTACCCATTATGTCCTCTCTGTTCTATATACATTATTGTAATCCTGGTGTTCATTCAGGCACATTATGTGCCCTATGCCAGGTAACTAAGTGTCATCTAAACTCATCTCTGTCTTTTGCCGAACTAAGGTTTTGTCACATGCCATCTCTCCATCTCATTGGTGAACGTTCGGAGGCGACGATTATAGGTGTAGGACCATCATGACATCACTTGTCGTGTCCATCGATTGTCAGGCATGCATACCACGAGACCTGCCCACCTGTACTTTCTTAGCAACGCCATATCTATGGCATCATTGAAGCAGGTTTGACTCCTGATGGCAGTGTTGCGGATGTGGTCTTGTAGTGAAAGTGACACTGTTTTATACTTCATCGCTCGATGAATAGCTTGGAGCCGCGCCATTTCACTTTTTTGTAGGTTCCACACCTTGCAGCCATATACAATGGCTGGAACGACCAGGCTGTTGAAGGTTTGAGCTCTCGCTTTGTTGTTTTTCATCTGTTGCAGTACATTCTTAATGCTGTTGAAGCTGAACCACCCCTCTGCTATTCTTCGTGAGATCTCTTTATGCATGTCATGGAAGTTTGTAATTTCTTGGCTTAAGTAGATGTACGAATACAATGCAAGTGGCTAATTAAAGAGTTACCCTCTGATGTATAGGAACTAATAATTGAATACAATATCTGTTCAAAAAGTTCAAGAACTTTTGAAATTGTCATAACTTCCTGTTATTGGTACTACCAAGTGATGACTTTCTTAAGTCACCTACCATTTCCCACATTTATCTGTTACAATTGTTTATCATCCTGTAGTTAATTTGTTACTTGCAATGCAGATTATGTTTAGCATTTCTCAAGATGTCTGAAATTCATGAGCAGTGAAGCGAATTAAGTTTTGCTTCAAGCTAGAAACTCATGAAATGTTAAACAAGATTATGGTGATTAGTGCATGAGCCATATGCATGTTTCAAGTGGTCTAAGCAGGAGAAAAGGACTTGTGTTGTACAGAAATAATTTCTGGCTCTTCCACCATGACAAAGCACCAATCCACACATCACTACTTGTTCTGGAATTTTTGACAAAAATCCAAACAACTAAGCTTCTGCAGCTATCCTACTCACCTGACCTGGCCCCAGCGAATGTTTTCCATTTCTCTAAGTGAAATCCAGGTTGAAGAGACCACAATTTCAGACCATTAAAGAAATTAATGGCAAATTACGCACATTCCCCAAAAATGCTTACCGGAGCTTGTTCTAGAAGTGGAAGCGGCATTGGGAGTGATGTATTAATAGTGACAAGAAGTATTTCAAAAGAGACAATGTTAACTATGTTTCAGATTAGTTTGTTTTGTTGTTTTTTTTTTTTGCGTTCGCCTTATTTATCTATTCCCCAAGGCGTGTATGCGTTACACTGTGGTTTTTATTTTGCGCCTGTCGGCCCAGTGCATCCGACTTCAGCATGCATTTTATGTAAGGGTCTGCTTCCTCCTGCATTTTCTAAGGGTTTGCTTCCCCGGGGTAACGGCCGGTGCTGTGATGGGGATCGAACCCAGCACCTTCTGGTTGTGAGCCGTGCCACTTAACCACTAGGCCACGCCGTCCCCTCAGATTAGTTTGAAAAGTGTTAATTTCATATCAAATGTACCTTTGCATTTCAGTAAATATGAAGAATTTGTCTAAGCTGGTGTTGGCTCACAACAAAATAGCATGTAAGTACCGTTTTTAAAATGAAGATATGTAATGTCTACAGTGTCACATGTTACTCATAGAAACAAGTATGTTTCATTTTACATGCACACATACCAAGAAATGAGACAGCAGACAGGTTGACAAAGGAGGGAGCAACACAAGAACAAAATGAACAAACAATCACCTTCCAAGAAAAGAAGACACTTATCCAAGCAATAAGGAAAGTTTACCAAACGAAAGACAGCTATCACTGTCTTGATGGAGCAGAACAAGTGATCCTGTCCCGCTTAAGAATGGGACATAACAGATTGAATAGCCACTTACACCTGCTAAAATTGGCTCCATCGCCAATGTGTATGTGTCGGCAGACATTCAAACATATCCCACTTAGCCAATTGCATACTGAGCACTGGCCCACAGAGACGAATATCCACACAGAGCTGTTTGGAATCCCCAAAGAACTCTCCACTACAGGAACCTTTATCCAGAGAACTGGACTTCATGTGTAGACGTCACGGGAAGAAGACATGCGCACATATACAAAATGGGGACTGACATTAGAACCACAAGGTCTTTTTCTGGACATAGGGCATCTCAAATAAGACTAACTAACAAGCCTCACTGATTTTAATGAAAATGATTAAGGATTTTGCTTTTCATTTGTTTTAATAAAGCGTAATAGAGACAGGTTGTGCTACAATGGATGCCATCACACTGTAGCACACCAGAAAATGAGACAGCAGACATGTTAGCAAAGGAGACAACAATACGAGAACAAAAAGAACAAACTAATCTCTTATCCAAGCCACAAGGAAAGTCGACTAACTGAGAGACAACTGTCACTGCATTGATCGAGCAGAGAAAATTAACTTGTTCCCTATTAGAACGGGATATACTAGATTCAATGGCCACTTACACGGGCTAAAATTAGCTCCATCACCTTAAAGGTGGTGATCAAGAAGAAGTTGAAAATAAAGTGTACACAGCTTGATTTGTCTGTAAAATTGTGGACCAGCTGCAGGTTTCAAGCTACAGAAAAATGGAATAAACTATGGTCCAGAGAAAGGTGCATGGGCATCAGATTGCTCTGGACAAACAGTATGTAGACCAGATCAACCAGTTTAAATACCTTTCATTGGTAATAGACCACAAGGGAGGCATCAAAGAGCTGGCCACCTGAAGAGTAGAAGCAGGTATAATTTTTCAGGCCATTAATATAGAATTTCTCAGCAAAAAAGAAATAAGTAATAAAATAAAAACGGCAGTAGACAGCTCCACCTATAAACATGTCTTGACCTATGGATGTAAGTCATGAGCATTGACCACAACCCACAAAAGTCAGCTGCAAAACACAGAAATTAGGGACTTTAAGATTGTCCAAGTAACAGGAAGATACAAGTAACAAGAGATAAGTTTCACATTGTCCAAGTAACAAGAAGAGATAAGTTCCACATTAAAACAATTTGTCAAGATCTTGAAACCTAGCCCTTTCAGATTCGAATGGACATGTCTGGTCATATCAGCAGCATTAGTTGGCTGGGAATCCAAGAGTCAGGGATCAAGACCCAAATTCTGCTAAAGTGACAAGATAGGACAATCTCTAAAGCCTATGGGCATATGTATATGTATGCTGCAGTACGGACACAAATTCGTGAATCGTTCCATATTTTTGGAGGGATAGCGAGGTCTGGGCTGGACGTCCTGCTCATTAAAGGAAAGTGAAGCGTCTAATATAGCCTCTCCTTTCTAGGGGTAGAGATCACTGCCATATTCACTATTCGGCTTGCCGTTCAGGAGTTTCCACGCCAGTGACCTCTCCTACATTATTGTATCCCCAGCAGCACCTTCATGAGGGGTCCCCTGTTTCTTACAGAGCCTGCTGTGGGGCGCGACCAAGTATCTTGCGGTATAACTGGGCGGGCAGATTGGGCTCAATAGCCTTGGTTGGCAGCCAATCTAAGAGAAGGTAAACTCTGACTCTAAACCCGGGTAGACGAAGCTCGGACTATGGATGAACAAAAATAAAACGCAATGTCTCTACTGTCGAAAATTCGAGATCAAACTGGGAAATGAGCCCATCGAAGATGTCAGCTCCTACATATACTTAGGGCAAGAAATACTTGCAACCCACACCCTAGATCGAGAAATCTCAAGACGAAGTGCTTTAGCCTGGTCTAGCTTCAATACCATAAAGCCTATACTCCTGCAGCTGAAAGACAGGACATGGCAAGGGCACATCATTTCAATTCTGCAGTCATACTCTGCGGCTGTGAAGTATGGAATCTACTCAGCAAGGATGCAGAGAAACCGCGAGTTACCCAGCGAGCGATGGAAAGACGTGTCCTTTGGATCTCAATCAGAGATCGAATCCACAATACTGAAATAAGAGAATGTACCCTATTTTGAGACGTCGTGAAGACTGCATTGTCTCGCAAATACCACTGGATGGCCACAGGGTGCACATGCCTGATAACAGATGAAGCCTCAGAACGACGTTTTGATGGCCATATTATTATATACGACCATGCGGCCGCCCATATACAATGGTCTGCTGAGAGACCTAGGTCCGAAATGGTACGACGCGGCAAAAGATTGGACTGCATACAGGGTATTGTTGGCTACCTCGCATACAGGCACACCCGCCAGATTGAAGTCGAGGATATTGTATTGTATTGTATATACATATGTATGTAATGTGCACATGCTCTACTCAACATAAATTGGCTGTAATATGTTTATGTTTTCTCACCAGCTGTCCCTCCAAATATTGCTAACTTCCTCAACCTGGAGATCATTGTCTTGTTCAATAATCTAATTGAGGTAAGATAAACATGTGCAACAGCAAGTACGTCATCCGTTTTCTTCTAACAGTTTGTCTTACCAGAGCCTGAAAATGGAGCAACGCGTAGTTCTTCTTCGTCATTCTCAAACTCCGCTGCCAAGCCGTGAAAAGAGGTTTGCAAGTAGCAGAATGTAGTCCAGAGAACAAAATGCATTGTATTGTAGTTTACACTTGACTGTGATATTTGAACCTTTCGGTCTGCCACATCCGACTACTTTGGCATGCATTTTTCAGTGTTGGGTTAGCCTTCAGTTCCTTCGCCTTAGCCAGTGCAGCCTGTTATCCAGGATCAACACATGGAGGTGGAGAAGTGTCTTGGCTGCTCTGTGTCATTGACCCTGACACTAGCAATCAGCTTTGGGTCATGGCCGCTGCAGCTCATGCATTGATCAACATCTTGATCTATGTGTGTGAGTGAAATTTGGAGATTGAACCCACACTGAAAGCCACAAGAAAAGGTAAAGAACACCTCTACGCCCAATCGTAGAAAAGGAATAAGTCTACTCATGATTCCCAAGTGCCGTCCTCCTGTTGTGTTTTTTCCTATGCCACTTTCCTATGCACCCACACTAAAAGATTGCACCCACACTAAAAGGTTGCACCCACACTAAAAGGTTGCACCCACACTAAAAGATTGCACCCACACTAAAAGATTGCACCCACACTAAAAGGTTGCACCCACACTAAAAGATTGCACCCACACTAAAAGATTGCACCTACACTAAAAGGTTGCACCCACACTAAAAGATTGCACCCACACTAAAAGGTTGCACCCACACTAAAAGGTTGCACCCACACTAAAAGGTTGCACCCACACTAAAGGGTTGCACCCACACTAAAAGGTTGCACCCACACTAAAAGGTTGCACCCACACTAAAAGATTGCACCCACACTAAAAGATTGCACCCACACTAAAATCACAAGAAAAAGAAACGATCTCTACACTCAATGGTAGAAAAGCAGTAACTGAGTCTAAGATGCAGTAGGTGGCTGTTCGGCAATAAAACAAGACCCAGATGTCTGAGGTCTAGCAGCTGTAATAAACACATCCTTCTCAGGGCTAAGAACAGTTCGGATCCATGTGTCACTCTATAAACAAAAAGGAATGATCATTTATTCATCAATGCCCAAGAGTTTAGGTCAAACGCCCACACCTAATGTCAAGTTTAATAAAAAGCCTACTGATGGTAACATAAATCATTTTAATGGCTTGCATACCGTTACAAGGTTTACAGTTTTTCTCAGTAAATCTCAGTCCATAGTACAAAGATGTAGGGGACTCCGCATCAAGCACCCGTGAAAAAGAGGGCGGAGTCCGGAGCCGAACCCACACCACCTGATCACGAGGCCGGCGGCTTAACCACTTCACCATGGAATCCAATCACATAGCATTAATATCTTCAATACCTTTTATTAAATCCTCATCTCATACCGGCCTCCATCCATTTGCCTTCCTCTTGTCCCTCTACCTACATCACCATTTGGTCTTTTCCGTATTTGGTCGCCACTGGCTTATTCAGCCGTTTCCTACTTCTTATGCCCTCCTGGCCACTTTATCTGTCATATGGAATCCTGCACCTGACCTGAGAAGGAGTGATGTGACGTCTCTCAGTTAAGGAGCCTATTTTCTCCTTATATAATGACATCTCCCATTTATGTAGTCTTACATTCTTCTATGATTCGCTAGTTCTTTATTGTTATTATTTGTTGTCCCTGGTGAAAGGCCTATTGGTCGTGGCATAGATTTTGTTTGTGTTTTGGTCTCAATGCAGTATATGACTATACCTATTTTACCTATTTATTATTTTTTCTCACTCTAAAAGTTATATATAAGTTTTGGTTGACAGATTTATACATAAAGGTTTTTTTAATTATTTTTCATATAAGATTATTTAATTTTCACTTGCATGTATGTGGTCTTATATTGTTTGGAATTAATATGATCAATTTTTCAGGAACTACCAACAACACTGAGCTCAATGCCAAAACTGAAAATTCTCAATGTTGGGTAAGTGTTAGGCCTGCATTATGCTATCTTTTTTTAGGGGACGGCATGGGCTAGTGGTTAAGTGACACGGCTCACAACCAGAAGGTGCTGGGTTCGATCCCCATCACAGCACCGGCCGTTACCACAGGGAAGCAAATCCTAAACAAATGCAGGAGGAAGCAGAACCTTACATGCAGAAATCAGATGCACTAGGCCGACAGGCACAAAATACAAACCACAGTGCAATGCACACCCACCTTGGGGGATAGTGAAATAAGGCGAACACCAAAAAAAAAAAAAAAATACAATTTTTTTTTATCCAAGAGTGAAACTAACAATTATTTTCAGGTCTCAGGGAATCCCTGCATACAAATTATTATATCTACAGATCATGGTACATTAGAGTGGTTAGTTATTATTTCTGCAAATCATGATACATTAGAGTGGTTAGTTATGATATCTGCAAATCATGATACATTAGAGTGGTTAGTTATGATATCTGCAAATCATGATACATTAGAGTGGTTAGTTATGATATCTGCAGATCATGGTACATTAGAGTGGTTAGTTATGATATCTGCAAATCATGATACATTAGAGTGGTTAGTTATGATATCTGCAAATCATGATACATTAGAGTGGTTAGTTATGATATCTGCAGATCATGGTACATTAGAGTGGTTAGTTATGATATCTGCAGATCATGGTACATTAGAGTGGTTAGTTATGATATCTGCAAATCATGATACATTAGAGTGGTTAGTTATGATATCTGCAAATCATGATACATTAGAGGGGTCATTTATAATATCTACAGATCAAGTTACATTAGAGTAGTAGTAGTAGCCTCTCATGTCTGACAATAGGTTGACGTGACCTTGGAGTAGCAACTCTCTACTGAGTTTTTGGTTTTCCTATTCCTTTCGCCGTTGTCTCTTCACTTCCCTGTGTTGCATGAGCTTATTTTCGCCCATCCTGAGGTAGCTCTTCGGGTTATATCTCAACTTGGATCGGCCTGCTGCTTTGTCTTCCCAAGAGGTCAGATCCACATCCAGAGCCTTCATGTCTTGCTTACAATACTTCAGCTTCTTGCTAATCACCATTTGAACTGTCCCTAGCGATACAGTGAATTCCTCTACAAGCGAACGTAAGCTCCTGCGATAGTCCACCCGAATTGCTGCATCAAGTTTAGCTATGGCATCTTCAACGCAACAATGTGAGCCTGACCTGGTCTCGGAAGATCTTTTGTTAACTTACATCCTTCTTTAAACATTGTTTTCCAGTTCTTCACTGTTGTCTTCGACACATTTTTGTCACCATACATTGCCTGCATTCTGTGATGAATGTCAACTGGTCGACATCCTTCAACTGTTAGAAACTGAATCAACGCTCGCTGATCAACTCTGGACATATCACACCCGCCATGTTTTCAACGGCCTGCTCAGGAAACTATGAGTCAGAGGATAATGAAATTTTGCAAACTTGATAGTTTGTATGTGCTGTTTACACCAGATGTGACATCATCATGCGCATCATGTGTGTATGTTAACTAGGTGCAGGTCGGTCCGGTTTAATTTTAACACACCTCATATTTTCAAGTGAACTAATAAAGAAGAAGAAGAAAATCAAAAGCAGTGCCATCCTCTCAACAGGTGGTCATCGGTCAACTTCAAAATGTCACTCCTATCCATTTCCAATGTCTTGCTGGGTGTCCCTTTGAGGCCTGATTGTTAACTGGCAAATATAATGTTGTGGATTTAATTCCAAGTCGTTGAAGAAAGAAATCTTGGGAGACTAAACCTTCAAAGTCATGACCCAAGTTGGTCACCTCGCTAAATGTCAAGCAGGTAACGGATCAAAGCGTTTGTTTGCGGAAGTTCATCTGATGATAACATTGCAATTCTCTGCATAGAGTTTCATATCATCATTTTAATGGTTGGCTAGTTGTTTATTGATCCAGTAGTCTGTGAGCTCCTGCCTTTTGGCCCAATGCTATATAGACCACATGCATTGGAGTATGTTCTGGTTGAATTCTGTTCCAGTTACTGTTAAGTTGTATGCGTTGAGTGTGAAGTCGGAAAATGGTGCTTTGATCTCTCCTTTTCAGGAGGTTGAATGTTGTTTTTGGGATGGCCTTTATGTTTGTATGTTTCTCTCCCAGTATTCCCCATTGCCCATCTATTCTGTCAAGCCTCCTTATTTGCAGTCTTCAGTAGTTGTTTGACTGTAGGGTTGTTGGTGTGTGAGAAAAAAATCTGGCAAAGATGGTGCCATAACTGGCTGCGAGTCTACATTTCTCTACTGTTTTGGATCATTATGGATGCCGTCAGACCACGGATTTGCCTGGAATTCACACTAGTCGACGACTTACACTTGTGTTCACGGAAACGTGGTGTTGTTTTCCGTCGGGACTTGTTATTTCGTTCTTTTTTTGTGATTTCTTCCATCCGTTTATCCTGGTCTGGACGCCGGCTGAATGGAACTACGCTTATACCTGTGTCGTATTTCACTGGTTAGTTCTGCCGGTTCACCTTCACGAATTTGGCGTGTGGAAATTTTAGATGCTACTATGATGAGCTGAATACAGCTGGGGAGAGATGCCAGACTCACTCACACGCTGAGTGTTGTCCATACGACCTCTTGTGGTTATCGAAAAGGCACGACAAACTGCGTTAGATGCCATCCCACCTTTCTACCCTGCTGGTTACATGTTTACGGAAAGGCTTCGGTGGTAACCCTGAGGCAAAATCTGCATCCTATGCTATCTCCAGTCGTCTCGATGAATGTCTTGCCACTGGCAAAAGGTAGCTTAGGCTCTGTGAGTGAGATTGACAAAAGGCGCAGTTTCTTCCTCACTTTAATCCAAATCTCCGCGCAAGTCACCCATTTCAGCGGACATAGCAAGAGGTACGACTGTCCACACGGCTGAACAAAGAGAGTGGTCTTCATCACTTGTGATGGACAACTATTAACTGTTGGTGTGTATTGTTGTTATTGACTTGATCCCTTCTTAGCTAGTCTGCCTTGCCATTGCCAGGCGTATTTGAGTGACTAGGGATCTATTGTATAACTATTTTGACTACATGAGATGTGATAAGTTGGTTGGCATCTAGGGATATTTGAATAAGTTCAGGCTTACAATGGCCACCATTTTCCAGAGCTTGAAGGGCAGATAATCAGTGTCAGATTACAATGCTCTGGACTTTTGATGAAAAAGCATCATATACAGTCCTCAAGTGGTACAGAGCTACTTCCAGTGCTGTTATTTCTGTTTCATAGTTTGAATACATCACCCAGCAGGCATCAAACAGCTCATCATGGATACTCCTTGTAGACTCCCTATCCCGCTTCAATTGTGGCCTTAAAAGTAGACCCATCAGTATAGACATGTATCCATTCTTCTTGGTAGGCGTCAATAATTCTTTGTATTATTTTAATATGCTTAAGGTAACTGCAAATTGCTTTAGAAAAATTATAGTCTCAACATTTATTTCAAAAATGTTATTAAGGATGAACCGATTGTCCAGCCTGCCTCGAGGATTTGGTGCCTGTCCTATGCTTGAAGTTCTTGATGTCACATACAATAATTTGAGTGAACACACACTTCCTGCCAACTTCTTTTGTTTGGGTAAGTTGACTTCATTCTTCTCATTAACTTTTACTTCTTTCTTTGTGTAATTTAGAGTGGTCACCTTGTAAAATTTTTTTAAATCTTTTGTTTCAGTAAACTAACCTTGGCTTTGTACAATTTTGCTTCTCTTCTGTAAACTAGCCATGGTCTTGTGTAAAGTTGCATTCCTGTAGTCACAAAAACAAATAAAATTGTATTATTATATTATAAATAAAACCTTGTACAGAAAAACTTTAAAAAACAAAAAATATTTACTAGTTTATTGCTTACAAAGCTACTCGATGGATGAAGAAGGCAGGAAAGCGAGACTGGAGATGAATGTCTCGAAGACCAAAGTGTTCTGCAATTGCTTTGCCACTTTTGATCCAGTCTTCCTTGCGAGTTATTATTAGAGGATGTCAATGAGTACATTTATCTCAGGTGCCTTCTCAATATGGAGAATAACCTGAACTGACAAGACGTAACCGCGCTAGTTGGGCAGCCTTCTCATCTATTGACACGGTCCAGGACGGTTGTCAGAACCTTATGAGCCTCTCTCTTCATTTTCACTGTACTCCCCATGATGTGCTACGGTGCCGAAACGTGGCCACTAACAAAATCACTAGAGGACAAATTGAGAGTGACCCAGGCCTCCTTTGAGAGACACTTGGCCGGAATCACCCTCCAGGATCAACATATGTAAGGTCTCCACAATTCTGACAAGACTATTATACCTGGTAAATTATACGGTAATCCATGCAGATAAGACAAAACATAGATGGGCAGATCACATGTTACGATGGTCGACAGGACGTGGTGACAGCAGTCTGGTACACCCGAGGTAAGAAAAGACCTCCAATGCGTTGGTCAAACTCCCTTGCTTTACGCTACAACATTTGAGATGCCTCTGGAGGAGTACTTACTACAAACTGAACGTCGTGGCCCAAGACAGGGTCTGCTGGAGGCGAAGTTGAAAACCGCAGCTATGCTGAGGAACGTGTCATCAAGATTCCTTACAAAGTACAAGTTGTCTATTGTGACTTGCTTTTTACAGGAGGCCTGCAGCAAAGGACTTTTGTCCTCTTGTAATAGTCATAACTGCCAATTTGTTTTTCATGATGAGTGTGCTGACCCTGTGCACGACCTTCATAATTACCATTGGCGACAAGTTTGGAATGTTGCAGTTGCCATATTGCCTGCTCCCAAGGATGCACATCTGGAAGAATCTGTATATGTTCACACAACCCCATCCTAAAAGGCTAAGAAAAAAGTCTGCAGATGTCATCATTTGTATCACTGCTGAGCCTATAGCCCTGGACTAAAAAAAAAGTAAAGTATCCCATAGCATTACTGCCGTAGGGGTGTGAGGTGTTAGCGATCTCACATTTCAAAGGCTCGGCTAAATGAGGACGGTAGCCATCTCCTCTCCCTCGCCGCTTTTACTTCCCGGACTGAACCAGTACCCATTTAAGGCTAGGTCGACCCGGGAGCCATTGCGGTCTGAAAAAAACATTACCGCCTCAACTGGGGAATGAACCCAGGACCACTCAGATGCGAAGGCAGCGCGCTAACCACTGCGCTACGCGGCTCCCTGGACTGCACAAACATATATGACATTTCAAAAGACATGGTTCAACTTATTCTTTTTCATTCCCCTTGAAACATAAAACACAAGGCTCCACACAATTTTGTTGTTTTGCTATTCTTCGATAACTCCATTCATGAGATTACAGGTTACCTTGTCTCCTTTTCCACTCTTCAGTAATGTTCTTTGGCCTCAACACTCTTTACTTTTTCTGGGGTTTCCAATTCAGTAAATGTCTGGTTATATTGTTGGTTTCTTCCTGAGAGTTGATCATCTGAGTAAGGCACTCACTCATGACAAAAGTACCTAGTTCAATCCTTGTTAGATTACATGCTCCAGTTCACCCAGCTGTAAATTGGTAGAGAAGCAGATGAGTAATGGAACTAGCCATTCTGCCTCATAAAAAGCTGAGGCCTGGTACAATGACTTGACACTTGATCCCTTGCAGCAATATCTACAATGAGACTACATCTTCCTTTTCTGAGTGTTACATTTTTGGTTATTTTGCAGATACTTTGAGAGCTTTGTACATGGGGGACAATGACTTTGAGTATGTTCCTCCAGAAATAGGACGTCTCAAGAATTTGCAGATTGTAAGTATTTTTGTTATTTGTTTCCTTAATTTATTTGCATAAGAATTAAACACTTAATTTTCTTGAGATATAGGCTATGTGTTAACATATCTGATTTGCTGTGGTAGTAATAACAATAATAGTTGCCCGTTGCAAACAGAGATGGTGACAGAATCAAGCTTGTACTGCAAGGTGTGATCTCATATGACTGTAAAGTCCAATCCTGGTACTGCAGGCTCTGTCATAACCTGTGCCAACATGTGAGGAGTCCCAGACTCTGTCACACCCTGTGCCCAATTGTGAGAAGTCAGCTATGTCACTGTGAATTCTGTTCTTTCTGTCGACTTGTTTTGCTTTGTGATCTGAGCACCTTGTGTGATGCTAGCACGTCAGATGGAATGTTTCTGTGCAAGCATCTCACAGGAGGTGACATCAATGTTGAAGCTTTTCAGAGACATTATGAAAGAGTCTAGCGTTTCTTCTGCTCCCATGATGAGCATCTGCCTATTCTCAGCTCACCTTACAACAGCTGCTCGGGAACCCGCTCATCTGGCATGTGAATATGTACCTTCATCTTAGCTGTGCTATTTGCAGAAGTGTAAGGATGTTCAACATGTTAGTCCTGCTAAGGATGTTCAACATGTTGGTCCTGCTAAGGATGTTCTTCTTCTTCATCGTACGCTGTTTACAGCGATATTTACGTTGCACTGATTTAATTTGTTAGCCAGTGGCTCAGTGCATCCGATTTCAACAGGCGTTTCTGTAGGGTTGCCCTCCTTAGCCTTTGGCTGTCCCCAGCCTAACTGCAAGGCAGCAGTTGTTTTTGGTCAGAGTTGTTTCTCTTGGGAAGTTGTCTTGCAGGACTATCGAGTCTTCCCTACTCGTGTCTATAGCGTTTTGGCAATGATATGATGGACTATGTACTAGTTTGTACTATCCCTGAAGAGAGGCAGTCCAGTGTGACTTTTTCCCAGGATCGTCACGTCCTGCCAGAAACGTAGCATATGCATACGAGTGAGGTATCTTTTTGCTCGCTTTATTTTCTCGGCTCATCTGCAGTGATGGTACGCCTAGCATTCCCCGCCACCCGGGAGCTTGTCACCATAGGACAGGAGGTGCAATGTCCGCTGGACTGCATCTCTTCTGCGTCCATTGGAATGACTGATAGCAGACAGATGCAAAGAGCGAGGAAGGAGTGCATTTTACCAGGTGCATTCCTGCGGCTCGATCGGGCCGGGACACAAGCCCCAGCCATGTCGTAGCCTCCCATCTCAGCGGCGCTGAAATTGTGGGCGGGATTCTGGCTTAGAGGCGTTCGGCCGTAATCCCTCAGATGGTAGCTTATCAGCCAAGCACGTGGACCAAATGTCAGCGACCTGTGATTCCTCTCGAAATAGTGCATTTGACCAG
This sequence comes from Ariolimax columbianus, assembly GCA_036924085.1. NCBI lineage: Eukaryota > Metazoa > Mollusca > Gastropoda > Stylommatophora > Arionidae > Ariolimax > Ariolimax columbianus. The sequence goes on from JAVGWX010000018.1 coordinate 23,111,680, forward strand.
GTGACAAGCCTAGTCTTGCACGGAGATGTTGTCCGCCTAGGGAGCGGACATATCTCATGGTCAAGGGTTGAGTCTCAGCAGTTCGCAGTGAGGTAGCTGACCTCCTGCTTAGGGCACCCGACCGAGAACTAAGTCTTCTACAAATGATTTCATTCCTCATCTCCGTATGGGGTGAATATCGAGCAGCTTCCCGCCCGCTTTTATCAGCGGACGGCAGAGACCTCATTCTGCGGCTTGAACGGGCGGGGCTGGAGCTTGCCGCCAGGTCCCCACCATATCGAAGCCTCCCTTTGCATTCGTGCTGGGCTGCTTTTGGGCGGGATTTTTGGCTTAGAGGCGTTCGGCCGTAATCCCTCACCTTGCACCGTTGGCTTATCCGCCTAGTACGTGAACCAAGTGTCTGCGGCTCCTCTCGGGCTTAGCAGGATTACCGTAGCAAAGCCCTGTCATTAGTAGGGTAAAACTGACCTGTCTTCAGAGGGTCTATTTCCAGCACCCGTTCAATATTTGCCAGACTGTATCAATAGAGGGCTTTTAGTTTGTCAATGGCCAAGTTGCTTGAGCCTGCGATGCCTGCAGGGTGAAGACTAGATTACCGTAGCAGGCGCTCTTTCATTTGGGGGTTTGGAGACTGACCTGTCTTCCGTGGGTCTAATACCAGCACATGTTCACTATTAGACCCATCGAAGGTGCTCTCTTTTGACAGTCATTCTACATTATTGGCGTGTTTAGTCAATTTAAGCCTCAGGCTCCACTCCTGATAGTGCTCTTCGTCAATTCCTTTATCAAACACTGGATGCAGACCAACCGAGCCACAGGGGGCATAACCCCAGATTTCTGAGGGTCTAAATCCAGCACCAGTTCCATATTAGACCCCAGGAAAGTGGTCTCGGCATGTCAGTCATTTCAGTGTTGGCCGTGTTGAGTCAAATTAAGCCGCAGGCTCCAATCCTGGTGGTGCCCTTCCATCAATTCCTTTAAGTTTCAGCTTTGCAACCATACTTCCCCCGGAACCCAAACACTTTGGTTTCCCGGAAGCTGCCCGCATAGTCATCGAAGCAACTCCTGCGGATCGCTAGTCGGCATCGTTTATGGTCAGAACTACGACGGTATCTGATCGTCTTCGCGCCTCTGACTTTCGTTCTTGATTAATTAAAACATTCTTGACAAATGCTTTCGCAGTAGCTCGTCTTGCGGCGATCCAAGAATTTCACCTCTAACGCCGCAATACGAATGCCCCCGTTTGTCCCTGTTAATCATTACCTCCAGTTCCGAAAACCAACAAAATAGAACCGAGGTCCTATTCCATTATTCCATGCACCATTATTCAGGCAGCCGAGGCCTGCTTTGAACACTCTAATTTTTTGAAAGTAAACGCGCCGGCCACCCAGGACGCTCAGCGAAGAGCACCTGTGGGAGAGAGCCGGCAGACGGTAGGGCAGGAGACAACGTGCAGTGAACCGGCGCGAGCCAGACCGCCTGCCTGCGCCTGAGATCCAACTACGAGCTTTTTAACTGCAACAACTTTAATATACGCTATTGGAGCTGGAATTACCGCGGCTGCTGGCACCAGACTTGCCCTCCAATAGATCCTCGTTAAAGGGTTTAAAGTGTACTCATTCCAATTCGAAAGAGTCTCGAAAGAGTCCCGTATTGTTATTTTTCGTCACTACCTCCCCGTGCCGGGAGTGGGTAAGTTGCGCGCCTGCTGCCTTCCTTGGATGTGGTAGCCGTTTCTCATGCTCCCTCTCAGGAATCGAACCCTGATTCCCCGTTACCCGTTACAAACATGGTAGGCATGTCACGTACCATCGACATTTGATAGGGCAGACATTTGAAAGATGCGTTGCCGGCACATGAGGCCATGCGATCAGCACAAAGTTATCCAGAGTCACCAGTGGGGACGCCGCAACCCCGCGAGGGGAAACGACGATTGGTTTTGAACTAATAAAAGCGCTCTTTCCGCGAGGGTCGGAGCTTGGTAAGCATGTATTAGCTCTAGAATTGCCACTGTTATCCAAGTAGGATCGTGTCATCTAAGGAACCTCGTCTGATTTAATGAGCCATTCGCGGTTTCACCGTGAGACAGTGTGAACTTAGACATGCATGGCTTAATCTTAGAGACAAGCATATGACTACTAGCAGGATCAACCAGATATCTGTCGGAGACGTACGTACAGCACACACCGGTCGGCGGAGGAAGGGTGTGTAAAAAGCCTCGCTGGGACGGCCGCAGGGACCGACTGACGGGACGGACGGACGGTTTGTTCCACCCGTCCCTCACTCTGTCGACCTAGGACCGCCTGACAGGGGCCTCCCACACGCACCAGACGACCGACCGACCGGGCTCGCTCGAGGAGGGATGGCAGCGCTCTGTGCAGAACGGATCCCAACGACCTCGGCGATGAATTTCACTGGGACTAGAGACAATTTGGCCTGCCCTTCTCCGTAGGAGAACGCAGGGCCTCAAGGCACGATTCCTGCTTTCCATTTGCCGGTCACAAGCTCTTTGCGAGAGTTGGACCACCAGCGAGACGTACTGTCGAGCTCTGCTATAAGCGCTAAGGATGTTCAACATGTTGGTCCTGCTAAGGATGTTCAACATGTTAGTCCTGCAAAGGATGTTCAACATGTTAGTCCTGCTAAGGATATTCAACATGTTAGTCCTGCTAAGGATATTCAACATGTTAGTCCTGCTAAGGATGTTCAACATGTTAGTCCTGCTAAGGATGTTCAACATGTTAGTCCTGCTAAGGATGTTCAACGTGTTAGTCCTGCAAAGGATGTTCAACATGTTAGTCCTGCTAAGGATGTTCAACATGTTAGTCCTGCTAAGAATTTCAGTGTTAACCTTTAGCACGCCACATCTTTTTTTTTCGAAAAATTTGCATCTTGCTTTCATAGTTGACTTTCGAAATTTGTAACTTTACTGTTTGTTTGTCAATAAATATGATTTTCTTGTGTGTAGAGACACAATTGAATAAAGAACTTGTGTGTGTTATTGTTTTTGTTGTGTGTTTGTTAGTTTCTGAGATACAAAAAGATGAAGTAGAAAATTTATGAAAATCTCTGGAAAAAATGTGGACTCGACCACTAGGCCTAGTCGCTCCGATAGAAAACCATGGAAAGCACAACAACGTATCGATACTGTGTTTACAATATCGACACAACTGTTAGTTTCCAATTCAAACGTAGTTCTTTCATCTAAACAAACAAAATAAACAGATCTACTCGATAAAGATCTTTCCCAACAACCTACTTCACCTTTCGCAAAAAGTCGGCTTGCTCCAAACGGCGTATACAAAATTAAAACTGTTCAAAAGCCATTTGTAATCTAACATACGATACTTTAACCGGCAAAATATTGTGCATATTTGGTGATGTATTCAGCATTTTAAAAATGGCTGTCAGGAGTGTCTCCATTAAAAAAAAAATTTATTTAAATTTCCCGAACACCGTTTTTGTATGGAGCGTGAGTCTAGACATTCTTGACCAGTGCACGCTAAAGGTTAATAACATTGTTCCGCCACCTAACCCTGAGTAGCTTAGACAGCTCACGTGAAAACAGTTTAACTGTCTTGTGTGTCTGCTATTCACTGTCCAGGTTGCACAGGCATGCAGCAGAGTAGTTAACGCTAACAGCACGATAAACTTTTAACTTGGTGGTGACACTGATGCAGTGTTGTTAACACACACACACACCCCCCCCCCCCCCCCACGCAGAGCTTGTCTTTGCATTCCTGTTGTTGACCTCAGAGTTGATATTCAGGCACAGCAAAAGGATTATGGAAGTCATGCTGGGTACAGCAAAGGACTAAGGAAGCCATGCTGAGTACAGCAAAGGACTAAGGAAGTCATGCTGGGTACAGCAAAGGACTAAGGAAGTCATGCTGGGTACAGCAAAGGACTAAGGAAGTCATGCTGGGTACAGCAAAGGACTAAGGAAGTCATGCTGGGCACAGCAAAGAACTAAGGAAGCCATGCTGGGTACAGCAAAGGACTAAGGAAGTCAACCCGGACAGAAACACTTTCAAAATCTTTTACCATGTCAAGTCACTAAATAGGTCACACACACATTTAAAAAAAAATTAATTAAATAAGAAATGAACTTGAAAAGCATTTATTATTGCACTTACATTGCCCCTTATTTCAACATAATTTTCATCAATATTATGACAATTATCCTATCACTTTATCAGGGCACCAAACTTTGCTGCATGGAAGTCTTTAATGTGCTGTCTCAGCCACATTTCCTCTTTATGTTCAATCTCTTTGTCATTCTCGAAAGATCTCCTGCCAAGGTGTAATCATGCATTATGCTGTAGGCTAAACCGTGCGAACACCCAATTGCGGTTGCTACACTGTCAACCGTTATACACCTATCAGCTCAAAACATCTCCCCCACCTGCCGCACAGATTCTTCGGTTGCAATTTTAACAGGACAACCATGCTGGGCTTCATCAGCAATTTTTAAGCATCCTTTCAAAAATTGACCCAGTTGGGTGCCACTTTACACAACAAACACTTCTCACTGTGAACATGAAGGATTTCCTGATGAATAGCCCTTGCAGAAATTCCAATTACCCCAAATAAAAAGCATACCGGTACACTGTTCTTTGATTATACACACTCTGAACACAGATGCCATTTTGTATCTTAGCTGCGCATGTGCCAACATCTACTACCGAAGGTAATCACAAAGCCGGATGCTGCTGCCGCCTAATGACACCTTTAGAAACTAAATTGTTTAGCTATCCCATATCACTTTGTGACCTATTTACTGACCTACATTGGACAACAGGCCTAACAAGCCATAGATTACAAAGGCCCCCGCTGCTTTGTAGTATATATGTTTACGGGAAAGGCTTCAGGAGTAAACCCTGATGAAAAATCTGCATTCTGTGCTTTTTCCAGTCATCTCAATAATGTTTTGCCACTGGCCAAAGGTAGCTCAGGATGAGAGAACGAGCTTGACATATTGCGGAAATTTCCTCACTTTAATCCAAATGACGGCGCAAGTCACCTATTTCAGTGGACATAGCAAAATGAAAAGATTGTCCACATGGCTAAGCAAAGAGAGTGATCTTCATCACACGTGTTGGACAAACTTCAAAGTACAAAGAGGAATGTGACATATCCAATAGTTTGATATAAGGTGTAACTGGTAGTAGTATAGCACTCACTTCTCATGACAAAACTACCTAGTTCAATCCTTGTTAGATGACATGCTCCAGTTGACCCATCTGTAAAATGGTAGAGAAGGAAATGAGGAATGGAACTAACAATTCCGCCTCATAAAATCTGAGGCCTAGTACAATGAAGCTTTACGACAAAGTTAATTTCCTGAATATTCAATTTTGAAGAGAATCATTATGAAACTATTTAATCGTTTAATGATATAAATGAGATAGGTTTCTGACTTGCATATATTTATAACCATTTATATTAATTATCTTAGATTAAGTGCACATAATTTTGTTTTCTTTTATCGATTCTTTTTTTCTCTCATAGTTTTCTCATAATCATTAAAATAGTGGCCAATACTGAATTGTAAGAGTTACAAACATTAACATATGTTTCACCAATCTCCATCATTCAAATCAGTGACATTATAGTTTAAAGATATATTTCTGTGCTCCTTTGGCCACATTTTGCACAGTGTTTCCGTCTTTTATGATAGACCATGTTTTACTATATAAAATTGGTATAAATCGAGCAACCTGTGTGTTACTGAGGTCTGTATTGGAAGCATAAAATAGTAACACTGTAACCTGCTAGACGTGTTGTAAGAGACAGCAAAGACAACCCCATCCTGTAGATAGATACTAAGTCAAAAGAAAAAGGATATCTACATCCCAGGGTAGAAAAGAAGTGACTAAGTCAAGGATAAGCCCAGCAAAAAGTAAATGATGAAATCAGTATACGTGTGAAAATAAAACTAGCAAAAATCTGTGTGTATTATGTAACTGGACTTAAGCGATATACAATACAGACTGCAGTTGTACAATATAGCGTGAGATAGCAAGACAGGGCTGAAGATGCGGCACAGTGAATGGTCTGACAACAACCAGGGACTCATAGCTGGCTGCTTGACAGGACCAGCAAACCAAAGCTGACCAAGACCCTATTCCACGTCCAGGTGGCAACCCTGAAAACAGGCTGCACTAGTGTAGTCTGGCTAAGATAATAGGGATCACAGTGGGAAGGCAAACCAGAATCCTATAAAAGCTAATGGAAAGTAGATGTGTTGGACCAAAGAGGAAGACGGTAACTCTGACTTTTACTCTTCTTACCTCACTCTGTTTCATTTGACTCTGTCCTACAATCACATTCTTGTACAACTTTCACACGCGCCCTTAGGGTGAGACCCTTCCATTGCACTTTGGTTGGGCTGTCTTCTAAGAGCGCACAAACCTAGCATAGGTACATACAGATGCATCCAAGCACTAGTTTATGCATTTTAATATCGCCCAGTTGACTACGGTCCGGGGTGGAATAGGCATGTCTCCGCCAGTAGAAACTAGTCAGGCAAACACATAAAATTTTGTTAACGTGTTGTACCGAAATGCGCAGAAGTTGGTCTTGCTATAAACATCGGAACATCACATCCTTTTCAGGACGATTGCCAAATAAGAAATTAGTAAGACAGGTAGCCGGCCTGACACAAATAACACTGTCTTAGTCAGCATCCGTTAAGTGTTTTTTAAACCATATACCATAAATTGCTATGATTTTCAAGTAACAGCTCAACAATTATGTATTTTATTCAGCTTGTGCTTCGAGACAATGACCTGGTCACCTTGCCGCAGGAAATGGGTGAGCTGACACGACTCAGGGAACTTCACATCCAGGGCAATAGACTTACTGTTCTGCCTCCTGAAATGGGTAGGAGCTATTGTCGTATTTTAACACTTACTTACTTAGTCATTGCTCTTCTATCCTGAGGTGTAGAGTTTTGTCAGATGGAGTGCCAGACTATTCTATCTACGGTTTTCCCCCTTGACCTGGATCCAGCCTAGTTCTCTGTCTCTTATAAAGTGTTTTAGATTGTCATCCCAGTGGACTTTGGGTTGTCGGGATTCTTGGCTCTTTGTTTCCCATGACTATTGGTATCCTATCTTCTTTCATTCTACAGACAAGGCTAAACCACTGAGGTTGAAATTTCTTAGTCTACAAGGGATTGGTTTAAAATCATGCCATATTATATGATTGCGCACTTTATCTCTGCATGTTACTTGGACCACCTTTCTTAGAGGCTTGGAGGTGGCACTTCTGGGTTGTGCTCATTGCCTACAACTCACATCCATAAGCCCAAACTGGCACATAGATTGTGGTATATAGCCATCTTAGCTTTCTTGCTGGGGAATTCTCTAATTACTGCATGAAAAAGTCTGTCATTTGCCACTCTTCAAGTAGCCAACTCTTCTGTGATATCTCCTTTCTGATGTACTACAGCTATAAAGTATTTGAACTGCTTGACCTGTTCCAGAGTCTGTTCATCCAGCATAATGTTATGTCTTTTCTCTTGGGACCACTATGGCTTCTGTTTTTGAACTGCTAATGGTCATTCCTCCCTACTCCAGCTTATTTCCAGATTTGAAGTTTGGCTTGAAGATGGTTTCTGATTTGGTAATTGCAAAGGCAAAGACCACCGTCCATCGTAGACGATGATGGCATAATTAATTTTGCTAGCCGCTATTTTTAGCAAGGATTAACTGCGCTACTTTTTAATCCTCACTCTCTCGTCTCGAGCCGCCCGACCCCAGTGGAAAGTCAAGGACAAAGGCGACTAGGGGGCGACTATGAGATGCAGGGGACTCCGCATCAAGCACCCGTGAAAAAGACGACGGAGTCCGGAGTCGAACACACACCACCTAATCACGAGGCTGACGACTTAACCACTTCGACACGGAATCCCCATTTGGTAATTAGGGCCACATCATTGACAAATGCCAGATTCAATGTTTTGACCCTAGTCATATCTTCCAGTACCGCTTACGGGCTCTGGTGACATGTAATAATAATAATGTTCGCCTATGCATCTAATGACCATTGTGTTGGTAGACTACTACCATGTCCAGCTGCTGAGGCGTGTAGCCGAACCTAGCACATTGCTGAAGGAGAGTCTGCTATCTAACAGAGCCATGTACAGCGGGGTGGCCCCTACCACACCTCCAGCCGGCCTGTGGGAGATCTTTGTTACACATAACTGATTTAAGCATGATCTCGTGCACCGGAACATCTGGTCCAGTCAAACCACATTTCCGAACACAGACAGATGGCGGTGGACCAGAGTGTCTGATATGGAAGGAAGACTTGTCATTTCAGAGACCACGACATTGCAGACAATATCAAACCACCAGATGCTGAGGATGCGTCGCTGGTTGCACATATGAAAGATACCAAGTCTAGATACGTCATATTTAAGTAGAGTCCAAGTCTCTTAACCATACAGGAGGACAGAAATTACACATGTCTTATGACATGTAAATATGTAGATATGCCAGTATAATTTGTCCCTGTTTTACGCCACTGATGTCTTGAACTGCTCTAACGTTTAGTTTCCTGTCCTAAAGTAGTTTCTGCAAGTCTTATAGAAACTGTGTTGTGTTGATCAAGTGTTCTGGGATGTTGTTCCTTTCCAAGCATTCCCAGAGCCTGTTCCAGGGAACCTTATCAAATCTTTTCTTCAGGTCCAAGAAACAGAGATGCACTTCGTCATCATACTCAAGAGCTTAGATAGTCTTGAGTATTGTGGTTTGCTCTGAAACCACACTGAGCCTCAGCCAAACATCTATGCCTCTGCTCCAGTATACTACAGTAACTTTACTTTGAAACCACACTGAACCTCAGCCAAACATCTATGCCTCTGCTCCAGTATACTAGAGTAACTTTACTTTGAAACCACACTGAACCTCAGCCAAACATCTATGCCTCTGCTCCAGTATACTAGAGTAACTTTACTTTGAAACCACACTGAACCTCAGCCAAACATCTATGCCTCTGCTCCAGTATAACTAGAGTAACTAGAGTAACTTTGCTGGGGACATTAAGAAGTGATATGCCTCTGTAGTTTTCGACTGTTGCTTCTCACCCTTTTTGAATATTATTATAATGATGGCTATCTTCCAATCCTTTGGTATAGTCCTATGGTACCAGGCTATCCGGAGAACCTTTAGGAATATCAGTATACCTGCAGTAGACCATTTTTGGTGTCATAACATCATGTCCAGCTGCTTTGCCAACCTTAACCTTCTTTTTTTTTTATTACATTACAAACATTTAGACACCAGTTGTCTTGTAAATCCATGAAATTGCCACAAAGCACTGAAAGTGTTCCTAACCAGATCGACATATCTGTTAGTTTCCACTACAAACGTATTTATAACATCTACATAAACAAACTAAACTGATGTACCTAAGAAAAACGCATTGCAACAACTTAACTTCAGCACAATTAATAATGGGATAATCTTCCAAATCCCCCAATGTTACCTACAGCTCCCCCATTGTGATGTTGTTCTCCCCATAATTGATTTCCTCCTCTGTATTAAAACATGTCATAACCTGTAATTTGGTTATCCTTCACACTGCGGGGTTGTCAGAAAGTCTTTTCATTTATGCATGATCTCCTTTGGAGTGGTAAGCGAAGCATTTAGTATGTCTTTTACAAATTTCTGTGGGCCATCTTTTTTTTTCAGATAAAAAATAGAGTGAGGCAGGGGTATTTGCTGGCCTCTGATCTGTTTTCTCTGTACAGTGAATTTATACTGCGATCTCCGGAGCCAATGCCTGGAATATCGATTGGTGGACAGAACATCAACAACTTGATGACACTGTGTTGATAGCAAAGAATGAGTTCGATTTACAGGATCTAGTCAACATGGTAGTTCTTCAAAGCAAAAATAAAGGAAGCTTAAATAAAAAGGGATCAGAAGTAATGGTAGTAACTAAGAAACACAAATGTCCAAAATGTTATACAAAGGTGAACAACGTGGATCTGAAACAAGTATACTCATTTCAATACTTGGACACCCACGTCAGTTTTGATGGGAGATGTACTTATGAAATAAAAAAACAGAATAGCCAAGGCAAAATTAGGCTTCCAGAGTATGAGGGGAATCTTGTGCAACAAAAGCCCGTCATTGGATTTAAGGAAGAGAGTTCTTGGATGCTACATAGAATCAGTATTGATATATGGCAGCGATTCATGGACAATCAGCAGGCAAGCACATGCATCATTGTTGGCGATGAAAATGTGGTTTTGTAGATGATTGTTGAAAATTCCATGAACTGAAAAGAAAGCTAATAACGTGGTTCTTGATGAGGCACAGACCCAAGGACAGCTTATAGTAAAAATCAGAACATGGCAGTTATCGTTTTTTGAGCATGTCATGAGAAGAGACGGTTCGGAACACACTGTGACAGACATAATTACAAGCAAGAGGGATAGAGGGAGGCATAGAGAGAAACTATTGGACGGTTTGATGGCATGGGAGGCGATCAATGGCGGAACTCATAACCAACATACATGCTAAGAGGAAGTGAAGATCCATGAACGCAAACCTGCAGGGCACTTCATGATAATGAATCTTTTACCTTTTTCGTGTTCTGTAGGCTTCTATATAACAGCTTCTGGTTATCTCCTGCAATTGTTTCCGGTCTGTCTCCAAAGTTCTCTCAGGATTTTTGTTTTGCTGATAGCAATTTGTTCATAACTTCCATTCTGGGTGTTACATAGTCTTTGTATTTCTTTGTTATTCCTGCTGTATTCTTGTCTTCTATCTTATTTTTTTATTTTATTTGTTAAAATTTGCCTTATTTCTTTTTTCCCTAAGTCGGTGTGCATTGCAGTGTGTTTTTATTTTGCGCCTGTCGGCCCAGTGCATCCAACTTCGGCATGCATTTTATGAAAGAATCTGCTTGCTCCTGCATTTTGTAATGGTTTCATTCCCTGAGGTAATGACCGGTGCTACGATTGGTGAGCTACCCAGCACCTTCGACTTGTGAACCATGTCACTTAACCACTATCCCACGCCATCATAATTTGTGTAGGAACCAGACCAATTGTTGGTTAGTAGGTCAGTCTCAGTCATTGGCTTTCTTGTTTGTGTAGGAACTAGACCAATTGTTGGTTAGTAGGTCAGTCATTGCCTTTCTCGTTTGTGTAGAAACCAGACCAATTGTTGGTTAGTAGGTCAGTTACAGTCATTGACTTTCTTGTTTGTGTAGGAACTAGACCAATTGTTGGTTAGTAGGTCAGTCATTGCCTTTCTCGTTTGTGTAGAAACCAGACCAATTGTTGGTTAGTAGGTCAGTCTCAGTCATTGGCTTTCTTGTTTGTGTAGAAACCAGACCAATTGTTGGTTAGTAGGTCAGTCATTGCCTTTCTCGTTTGTGTAGAAACCAGACCAATTGTTGGTTAGTAGGTCAGTTACAGTCATTGACTTTCTAATATAGTGTATATCCCCCATATGCTCCTTATTGATGCCTTCTTCTGCAATACCTACAGGCTACACAAGTATTGGTCATTGCACATTAATGTATTGGTCATTACACAATAAATTAGGCAAATGGGAAATAGAACACACTGGCTACACACAAAATGATGCCTACTACCAGCTGAACAGAAGAGAGCAGGTTGTGGTCTTCAGACTCCGCACAGGCCACAACAGACTGAGGTACCATCTATTCAACAAATTGAAGATAGGTGGTACTGACGAATGCTCGTGTGGCACAGGGAAAATGACCGCTGAACATCTGCTGCAAAATTGCCAGACGTTCGAGGACCAGAGAAAGCACATGTGACCATCACCACTGGCAACACTAGATAAGCTATATAGCAGTGTCGACAACCTCAGGATGACAGCTGCTTTCTTTGAACAAATACAAGTTGACGTCTGACAGCGTACGAAAAAGAAGAAGACACAATAAATTATGGTTAGTCCGTACACTTTGACATGTATGACTTAAAAGTCTACTGTACCTAGTTTCATTAACATATATCAATATTATGTCCTAGGTAATCTTGACTTAGTTGGGACCAAGCAGATCTTTAAGGCAGATGGCAATCCGTGGGTAACGCCAATCGCAGACCAGTTTCAAGTTGGTTTGTCGCACGTGTTTGACTACATTCGCTCAGATACTTATAAGTTGTGAGTACACTTTGTTATGTTTACTTGCAAAGTTCATTTAGAATATTGTGTACTACTAGGTAAATCAGGAGACATTTTGTTTACTTTTGCACAAGTTTTTGATGTATGTCAAAATCAAAATAAGGCGAGGCTGCGGCGGTAGTATTGATGCATGTCAATACCTATCTATGACTTGTGATCCCATCTTTGATGTTAACACCCTCGACGCATTACTGTCATGAATTCTACCATTGTTTGGAACTTCTTTCAATTCAAGTGACGTCTCGACAATGTAGTTTGGCTGCAATGGATCTCCAACATTCTCTATCTATCGCCCTGGGGGTACGATGCACACAGGTAGACTGCTGCTCGTCTTTCTTTTCATGTTGTCCACCCGCTTGTATCGCTACCTATTTCGTGCTTTCCTGTCTTTATCTCTACCTTCGAGTATCGTTTTTAATAAAAGTGCTATGTTTTTCAATGTGGCCAAAATATAGGATTTGTCTGCTCATTGTGTGTCTTTCAACAGTCTCACCTCTAGTTTCCCCAGGGCCTCTACATCCGTTTTTGTTTCCACGAAATTGAGCCCATTCTCCTGTACAACTACATCTCCAGAGACTATTCTAACTGCTTGTTCATTGTCCAAGTCTCTGCCCAATAGAGGTGTTGAGTATATATAACAATTGATCGGGGGACAGTGTGGTAAAGGGGCATGGCTCACAATCCGAAGGTGCTGGGTTCGATCCCCATCACAGCACCGGCCGTTACCCCGGGGAAGCAAACCCCTAGAAAATGCAGGAGGAAGCAGACCCTTACATAAAATGCATGCTGAAGTCGGATGCATTGGGCCGACAGGCGCAAAATAAAAACCACAGTGCAACTCACACTGCCTTGGGGATTAGAGAAATAAAGCGAACGCAAAAAAAAACCCAAAAAAAAACAATTGATCATTCCTATTTTTCATTTGTAGCCTAACTCTCTAGATGTGAATATCTTCTTCATTCTGCTGAATGTATTCTTGGACATACCTATTCTGCTTTTGATTTTTGTTTCACATTTGCCATTATTGGTCGTTACTTGCCGAAGATGTGAGAAACTTGACACCTGCTCCAGTAACTCTCCATTTACTCTGACGTACATTTGGGCCTCTCTTTTGTACATCTTTAGCTCTGTACAATTTTGAGTCCAGTGTTGAATCATTGGACCAGTGCATTAGGAATACTGATCATACAGGGGGACAGTCTTGCAACACATTCTCAGCAATTTGTTTGTTCAGGTGTGAAGATTAATGACCAATATAACTATGTGTATCGTGTCATAACATCATTCAGGTGTGAAGATTGATGACCAAAATAACTATGTGTGTTGTGTCATAACATCGTTCAGGTGTGAAGATTAATGACCAATATAACTATGTGTATTGTGTCATAACATCATTCAGGTGTGAAGATTAATGACCAATATAACTATGTGTGTTGTGTCATAACATCATTCAGGTGTGAAGATTGATGACCAATATAACTATGTGTATTGTGTCATAACATCGTTCAGGTGTGAAGATTAATGACCAATATAACTATGTGTATTGTGTCATAACATCGTTCAGGTGTGAAGATTAATGACCAATATAACCACAAGTGTTGTATCACAACATTGCTCATGTGGAAAGATTAATGATGATGATGACCAATATAATTGAAAATGTTGTAGGGGAGGAAGACTAACGTCGGGTCAGGCAAAATATACTGATCAGATATGTTAGTCAGGGTCAGTCATAATATGCTGGCCAAGACCCTCACCTCGGCTTCCTCATAGCCGTTCCTGGAAATGGGCTTTTTGCATAGAAGCCTGGTTAACAAGGTGAGGGATGAGCGTGATTCCCGTAGTAGTGTGCAACACGCAGATGAAGACAAGCATAGCACAACTGCTTGGGTAACCCCGGGCCACCTTCATCAGCACGCTCGGGATGTGAGGAAAAATACTACAATCAATCAATTAATGTCCTTTTCAGGGTGCACAAAAGAGTGGGACCTACTCATTGTGGGCATTCGAAACAACAACAACAAATGTCGTATCACAACATTGTTCAAATGGGAAGATTGATGACCAATGTAACCACAAATGTTGTATCACAACATTGTTCAAATTTTGCAAATTGTGATCCTGCTCAATACTCTTTTCTAGAGACTAAAACAAGAGAAGACTCAGTTCAGTTTATTCCGTAACCCATCAGGTCGTTGGCGCACACTTGAAGACACTCCCACAATTTCACGCCATCTCTCTCTGTCCGCTGTCGCTAGTCGCACCTCACCGGGACGAAGGTTTAACCACTCAGTGATGTTGTCTGCCCACCTCTTCCTTGGACGCTCCGCCGTCTCTTTCCTGGTACGGAACCATGCGGTATAGAATTTGTAGTTCGGCTGGACCTCGTGGCGTGCCCATAACAAGCCATCTTACGTCATTTGATAACTGAACAGATCATCAAAAGACCCAATTGCGTTTTCCACTCTTCGTTGTATTTCTAAGTTCGTGACACGATCCTTATGTGTAACATTTAAGAGTCTTCTGAAGCATTTAATTTCCATTGCATAAATTCTGCACAGAATATTCGCAGTAATTGTCCAAGTCTCACAGGCATACACAAATATTGAGAGCACCAACGAGCGCATTAGTCTAACTTTTATACTGAGGGTGAGCCGCCTATCCTGCCATATGGGTTTCAAACACGTAAGCGCAGCTGTCGTCTGTGCTATTCTGGCTATTATCTCAGGCTGTGAGCCCTCATCACTGATCAGAGAAGACTAGGCAGTAGATATCACGTAGATAGATATCTTAAATATAAATTGTGTTGTCTGTGCTATTCTGGCTATTATCTCAGGCTGTGAGCCCTCATCACTGATCAGAGAAGACTAGGCAGTAGATATCACGTAGATAGATATCTTAAATGTAAAATGTGATGACACTAACCATACTTTCAATGTTTTCTTTCAGTCTTTATGGACGTCACATTGTAGCCAGCGCAGTACCTCCACCAAAGACAAATGACAAGTCAAAAAAAGTCAGCCGAAATAAGAAGTAGACATTTATACATACATATATTTGTCATTTTCTGCTCCTTTGGGAAGCAAGTAATTCACTTTTGCATTCCCTATATCATATATAGGTTACTATTTTCTATCTAGAGCTTTCTTTCAAATGTTGATGGCTACTCCGCACGTATTAGCAATATTTTGACCTGTCTAAATCATGAAAACAAATGTGTGTGAAATGTATGTATATATATATACACAAGTGTCTGTCATAAAGTAACAGGAATTTTATGAATATCTTCTTTGCAAAGGGTATAAGCCAGATATTTTGCATGTGTTATTTTTCTACATAGGCATATACCTGGCACACCCTTTAGATGGGATAGTGCGAAAGAGCCAGTTTGTGTCCTGGTAAAACATTTTTCCGTTGTACGTACCTAAAAATAAAATATAGCACAGACAATAGCGGCGCTTGCACGGCTTAACAAAATCTGGCCAGATAAACGGTTAGCACTACGCACGAAAATCAGATTAATGCGTACACTGGTCCTGTCGATATTTCTCTATGCGTGTGAGACATGGACAGTTACGGCTGACATTCAACGAAGGATACAGGCCTTGGAGATGAGATGTTTCCGAAAACTTGTAAACGTCACGTACAAAGATCGAGTTACAAACGAGGAAATCCTAAATAAAATTACAACGGCAATAGGGTCTTTTGAAGATCTCTTGGCAACTGTCAAAAGAAGGAAACTCACTTGGTACGGTCACATATCGAGATCAAATGGTCTTGCAAACACAATCCTCCACGGGAAGGTGCATGGCAGACGACGAAGAGGCCGGCCCAAAAAGAAATGGGAGGACAACATAAAAGAATGGACCAGTCTCCGACCAGAAGAGTCACAGGCAGTGGCTTCTGACAGAGAGGTATGGCGTGGAGTTGTGAGGATGTCTTCATGTGTGCCCCAACGACCTCACCGGTTACGGGATGACCTGACCTGACCTGAAAAATAAAATCCCTGTTATAAAATGGCTCTTCCTCATGTGTATATATAGTTAGATAAAAAAAAAAAAAAAAAAAAGCAAAAAGTGTCCAAAAAAGAATTTCAAGGACAGTCTGAAGGAGTCCCTTAACCTTTAGCATGCCACCTTTTTTTAATTGCAAAAATTTGACCTAATTAATCAACTTAATTTCTCGCTATGGTAGTCGACTTTCAAAATTTGTAACTTTTCTGTTTGTCATTCAATAAATATGATTAACATGTGGGTGTTATTGTTTTTGTTGTATGTTTGTTAGTTTCTGAGATACAAAAAGATGAAATTGAAAATTTATGAAAATCTCGGGGGAAAAAATTTTGACTCGATCGCTAGGCCTAGTCGCTCCGATAGAAAACTATGGAAACCACAACAATGTATCGATACTGTGTTTACAATATCAACACAACTGTTAGTTTCCAATTTAAACGTAGTTCTTTCATCTAAACAAACAAAATAAACAGATCTACTCGATAAAGATCGCTTCCAACAACCTACTTCACCTTTCGCAAAAAAGTCGGCTTGCTCCAAACGGCGTATACAAAATTAAAACTGTTCAAAAGCCATTTGTAATCTAAAATACGATACTTTAACCGGCAAAATGTTGTGTATATATGGTGATGTATTCAGCATTTTTTTTTTATGGCTGTCTGGAGTATCTCCGTTAAAAAAAAATAAAAAAATTACGCACACTGTTTTTGTAGGCTGAGGGGGTCCGCTAGCGCGTTACAAGGGCGTGCTAAAGGTTAAGTGATGTCAAATAGACATTAACACCTGGGAGAACCTGGCTCAAAATCACTCACAACATGGAGGAGCTCTGTCACAGACGGCGTTGAACTCGACGAGGGTCTCCGTATCCAGGCAGCCCAGTATAGACGTGCAATCAGGAAGTGAAGAACAGAGAAAATAGGAAAAACAACTGCTGACTACGTTTGCCAGTCGTGTCACAGACTTTTCCAGGCTTGAATTGGCTTGATCATTCATGGGCACACATACATAATCAAGGTTGCATTTTGACATATGATGATGTTCAAGGGCTTGACAAATCTTAGGGTGGCTCGTCAGTCAGTAAAAGATTTCAACAGTCAGCATGGTCAGACTGCAGTCATTCAATTTATGTTAACAAATTTAAACTAGGTACTGATTCACCTTTATTTCTACATAACAATGCATACCAAACCAAAATATATTGTATTACTTACAAAGTATTATTAATATTAGTCTATTTCTTCTTAAGAAAAAAATGCACTCCTGTCCGAGGTATGGTGTTTGTGTCCTTGAACATGCTTGGTAGTTTTAGCACTGTAGTACCATTTATTGGTGGCTTTAGTAGGTTTAAATTGTAGTAGCGGAGGTCCATTTCGATTCACCATCATAAGCTAGTTTATTTAAAATCTATTCAAACCGTAATATCATTAATAATTGTGCGAGAGACGTTATGTAGTAACTTAAAATCGTAAATAATTAAAAACAGATATTTTGTTTACTTGTCGTCAAGCAAAAATTTTTGCTCATCACAGACGATCGCTTTTGTCAAGCCTTGATGATGTTTGTGGTCCTCATCGGCAACGATGGACGAATTATTAATATTAATTAGATAATTAATAAATGACTGCCTTTATAGCATTTAACAAATTATGTTAACATCTTTAGATAGCTTTGTTTTGTGTGAATATTTGTCACTTACATTTCAATAGAGTTTCTGTAATTGAACTAACTACTCAGCTAAGAAGGTCATTAGTTTGGCGTCGATTGAATGTTTTTTAAAATAAATTTACTATGAAAACGATTACAGTAAAACTTGAGACCAAATGGTAGCTCAAAGACAGATTAAAAAGCAGTCATACATGATTGACTATGTCAATTATCTGTATACATGACTTCTAAATTTTTGCTATGACTTTCACTATTTTCAAGTTTTAGCATTTTACCATTTTCATTTAACTTTGCTACTGACCTCTTCTATATTGTTTTGGTTTATCTAGCATTTGATAGAAGCCTTTATTGGTTGATACATCTGTCCTTGTTTGTGACTTAACTCTTTGAACCCTGGCCCACACAGTCCATAAAACTCCATCCCCCTGGGACCGAGAGAAGAAAGTGCATAATACAAATGTATGTGAACAAAGATAGTTACTCTGACAAAACTGTGGGCTCAAATTAATAATTCTATCACAGGTTCACTGACCTGGTCAACTTCAGTGCTTACTATGTCAGTAGTGTTTAGTTGACCTGTACATCTATAAGGGTGGTATCCTTGTTCATGTTCCAACTCATGTGTGAGTTGGTGGTAGGTGCTAGGTACATGTCTGCTTTGCAGGCTTCTCTCGAGCAGTACTGTGTTTTTTCATTTTGTGCCGGTTTCAGCACAGTTTCCAGTCGGTTCTGTCTCGGGCACGGGTTTTCCAGTGGAAGCCTTGCTTGTTCTTGCTTGTTTGTTTTAGATTCGTGAGTGTTGTGCAGCTTGGGTGAATCTTGTTACCTTGTTTTAGATTCGTGAGTGTTGTGCAGCTTGGGTGAATCTTGTTACATTGTGGGAGGTCTTTTTTTGCCGTGGTGATGGAAGCATAAATTAGAACAAGTTAGACCCGCAGTCTGTAAGGCGGCATCTATGCTGCTCTACTAACCACATAACCAAGACCTGATGTTATAGCCACACGGTCCCCTTTATGCGACATATTCTCTGTGGGATGCGAATCCCTAGATTAAATTGAGAAGTTTGTTAACTTTAACTTTGCTCAAGCAGCGACCGTTAAGCCTACTTTATTTGATTTCCAACTGCCAAGAGATTATTAACGTGCGCGCCACTGAACACAGGTGTCCGATCTCACTACTTGGAGATCAGGGGAAATATTTACTGGATTATCCACATTACAAAATCTCGGTCTCAACTGTGATTTTTAACCCGCGACCTCCAGCACTCGAGGCGAACACCATACCTCGAGACTATTGGGTTTTCCCCCCTGTCTTCTTTAAACATTATCTTTTTTGAGTGCTTGAGTTTATAGACTGTTTCTGTTATTTATCTAAGTCATGTTGCTTTAATGTTGTGTTTTGACTGTACATGTATAAGCCACATGAAAATGTTGGCATCTGCATTATATTGGTGCTAATCATTCATTTGCTGTACATAGTGTTTTCTTTTATAAATAATACATGCTTAGTATCTAGTGTTCATTTACTATTTTAAGATTATCAAGAGGAATCTCGCCACTTACATTTTATTTCAAAATAATTTGGGGGGGGGGGGGGGGGGGGGGGAGTAAAGATCCAGATTATACGCCAATGTAACATATTAGAAATATGGTGTTAGGCCCATAATTTTCACAGCGCCAATGTAACATATTTGGAATATGGTGTTAGGTCCATATTTTTCACAGCACTAATGTAACATATTAGGAATATAGTGTTAGGTCCATATTTTTCACAGCGGCTTACCTTAGATTATTCTGAACCCAATTTTTGAGTTTTTAGCCTGGGTCAACCCCAGGAGTCTGTGTTGCAATCGAAAAAAGTTCAGCACCAATTGGGGATCAAACTCTGATCACTCATACTCCTAAAAAGTAATACGTGCTTAGTATCTAGTGTTCATAAACTATTTGCAGATTATCAGGGAATTTTCTCCATTTTATTTATATGTATGTTTTATTTCAACATTCTGGAAGATGTTGGAAAAAATGACAGCCATGAAAATGGGCAGGTGTCATTGGATTAGACCTGCAAAGTTAAAGATGATAGTGAATTGATTAAATACAATGAAATTTAACTTATTGCACTCAAACAAGGTAGGACAGCAGTTAGTGCACTGGCTTCCCAACTATCTTTAGTTAATTTGTAGCTATGCCCTCTTGTTCTTGTAGGTAGTTGTATTTTGAAAAAAACTTGTTATAGTCCAATTTATCCTTTCCTTTGATTATCTTATAAACCTGTATTGTCACCTCCAATTCCTCTCTTTTCTAGACACTGTAGGCCTGTTTTCCTGAAGCTTTCCTCATAACTAATTCTGGAGCTGCTGAGGTAGACCAAGCCAAAAAAATTTGGTTCCAGAATAATCTAGGAAAGAAACGCTATGAGCCGCTGGGTGCTGTTAGCTCATTCACTGTTGCATTTTGGCCTCAGTGAAAGAACTAATGACTATGAATTTCCATAAAGCCCCAAACAATTTGAAGACACCTTTGTTGTTTTAGTAAGGTCTGAATGGCCCAATTCTCAATTATTTTTGTTAGTGTCATCAAACATCTTGAATCAAATATATTTATGTCATTTGAAATATCAAAAGGGGGAAAATATGTACCAAGCTGTACAGTCGTACCACTGAAGGAAATGTGAGAAAGAAGACTTACCATGCTAGTTAACATATGAGTGTAAGTCAGTAAGAAGGTCACGAACTGATATGTGATAGCTGAAAAATGTGTCATTAGGTGGCAGCATCCAGCTTTGTGATTACTATAGGTAACAGACGCTTGGTGTCGTATGCATGTGCACAGCTCAGATATAAAATGGCGTTTGTGCTCACTGTGTATAATCAAAGAACAGTGTTCCTTTGTGAGTTCCTTTTTTTTTTGAGTGGGAGGCAAAAGAACTTTCTGCAAAAGATTTTCACAAGGAAATGTTTCCTGTTTACAGTAAGAAGTATTTATCGCTTAAAGCGGTGCATTATTGGGTCGTAAAATTTTCTCAAGGGTACTCAAAAATTGCGGGTGAAACCCGACCTCATTGTCCTGTTCACATTTTAACAGAAACATCTTTGTGGCGGGTGGAAGAGATGATTCGAGCTGACAGGCAAGTAACAATAGTGTAGCAACTGCAATGTGGTATTTGGTTTAGCCTACATCATAATGCATGATCCCATTTTGTCAGTAGATTTTTCGTGAATGGCAAAGAGGTTGAACATAAAGTGCAAATGTGGCTGAGACAGCAGACAAAAGACTTCTATGCTGCAAGTTTTGGTGCATTGATAAAGTGATGGAATAAGTTTATAAATGTTAGTGGAAATTATGTTGATAATAATGGAGGATTTTAGTGCAATAATAAATAGTTTTCAAGTCGTATCTCATTGAGTTGTTTTTTTTTAAATAGCTATTTGTGACCTATTTACTGACTTAACAGTATATACATGTACTGGCAGAAAATGTATCTTATCAAACATGTTTGTCACCGGAGTTCTAGAACAGTAGTTTTGTATTGCCTATTCTCCCTTATTATTGTGTCTTATCTTTTTCTGCCTTCTTTCACTATGCATTATCAGACTTCATGTTACATGCATACAAGTAATCTGCTGTAAACTATTATCTATGATATTAAAACTATATATTATCCTTGTCTGAATATTTATGTTATTAATTTTATAACAATGATACGATTGTGTGTGTGTGTGCTGTTTGTTAACATATTTCCCATCTAACAAAAGATGATTTAATTTGATGAGAATTATAATTAACTGTCAACGCTACTTAGGTAGGGAGAGGAGACTAATAATGTCTGGTCAGGCAAAATATACTGATCGGACAATGTTAGGTTCAGACAAAATATACTGATCGGACAATGTTAGGTTCAGGCAAAATATACTGATCGGACAATGTTAGGTTCAGCCAAATATACTGATCGGACAATGTTAGGTTCAGACAAAATATACTGATCGGACAATGTTAGGTTTAGACAAAATATACTGATCAGACAATGTTAGGTTCAGACAAAATATACTGATCGGACAATGTTAGGTTCAGACAAAATATACTGATCGGACAATGTTAGGTTCAGAAAAAATATACTGTCCAAGACCCCCACCTCACTTCCATGCAGTTCTCCTTGGAAACAGGCCATTTCATGGCAGTCTGTCAAATAGATTGACGTGATCCCTGTAGTTGTGAGAGACGCGCAGATAAAGCCAGGCAAAGCACAGCCACCTGAAGGACCCTAGTCCGCTTTCATCAGCACGCTCAAGATGTGAGGAAAGCTACTGCAACCCGCCACTTAACGTCCTTTTCAGGGCACACACAAGAGTAAACCTTGTGGGCATTCAACAACCCTTGCTTATCTATCCGCTGAAACCTATTTGTTAATTTCTTGGTTATTGTATAAAGATCTTTCATATTCCTTTCTTCAGCTGCTTTCTATTGTGCCGTTATGTATATATATATAGACACAAATTTGTATAATACATAAAAAATAGTGAGTATAAATGAGGACAGGCCAAAAAGAAAAAAGTTAAGCAGCGAGCTAGTTACTGCTTGTATGTGTACCAGTGACATTGACCTTCAGTTTAATAATAACAGCATCATGACGCAAAAGTTTGTCTTCGTGGTGCATCTAGTGAAGTGAATGGACATTTAGTGCATTTGGCGATTTTTTGACAATTGAGCAGTAAAGAATCTGGAAGGATGTGTTTGCATGAAGTTCTGCTTCAAATTAGGCCAAACCTTTGCTGAATATTGATGGACCTTTCTAAAAAATGTAATAGGTGGTGATAGATGTGTTAATGGATAGTCAAGTCATCCCCTAAGGTCGTTGGGCACACATGAAGAGACCTCTACAACGCTAAGCCACCTCTCTCTGTCAGCGGCCACTGTTTGTGTCTCCTCTGGTCAGAGATTGGTCCATTCTTTTATATTGTCCTATCTCATTTTAGGACGACCTCTTCATCATCCGCCTCGCACCTTTCCGTGTAGGATCACATTTGAAAAACTATTTTATCTCAATATGTGGCCGTATCAAATGAGTTTCCACCTTTTTACCATTGCCAAGAGGTCTTCAGAAGGACCTATTGCTGTTGCCATTTTTTCTCGTATTCCACATGGATAGATGTCAAAACAAAATGCATCCACGCGTGTGCAATTGACATTTAACTGTTAGATTATTTGCGGTAGATCAACATTAGCGCGTTTTATGATCTCTGAAAGTTGACACATTTATCATGAAAAGAGGTGGGCTCAGAACAACCAGAAACTTATGATTTATTTATCAGTCTGATGAAAACACATCTGATTTACTCATGGATATTTAACACACACCCAATTCAGGCTTTGACTGGGACAAATAATACAAAAAGTTTATGTAAAGGGAACTGATGGATATTTTTGCGAAACACAACATAGTGTGTACCAAAAATATTTCCTTTCCAATTTCCACCTCCGCATTAGTGTCATTTAATGCTTCACACTAATATATCATCTTTATTATGAACGCTTGATATCATAGATGGTTTCATGGTGTGCCTTACAATGTTTAGATCGTAATTTTAGCTCATTTGTTCAATATTAATTAATTTTGATTTGAGAAAAACTTTAACGCATGGAATCCGGCATTTTGTCAAAATTCAGCCCGAAATTAAAAGAGTTCATTGGTGTGAGATTTATTATATTTAGTGTTATGACTTCTGATGTCTTGATATTAATTTTCAGTTCTATTTTGTGGAGGTACAGAAGGGCGAAGGTGCAGTAAGGCTAAGCCATGATTGGATAGCTCCTGTAAGGGTTTTACACCTGCAGGAGCTAATGTTGATTTTTACTGTCCTGGTCATAATGGGGTTCTGGACAATGAAACAGAAGACATCCTGGCTTCACAAATACAAATTATTGGTCCATTTGATATGAGAGGACGAAGCAGAATGTACAGTAAACGAGCTGCAGAGCTATCAAAATCCACAAACTTCGCCACTTACTGAGAGAAACTGAGCACATGTGGGTGTGCCTGGATCGCAGTGAATTATATTCTTAGGAACAGAACAGTTCCACCAGGTGGCTATTTGCACTCAATCTTTCAGTTGGATCTTCTTCTTTTTGCTTTTTCATTCTGCTTGTGCCATTCAGCTTCAGGTTATGAAGAGGTTTTTTGACCTCGTCCTAGAATGTGCTTCGAACATGGGGAGGTTCACTGTTTCTGTTATTTCTACTATCCATCTTGTGCATGGTCGGCCCTTGGCTCTATATCCATTGTATTATTGTATCTCTGTAAGCATTGCTTTCAGAGGTATATTATCTGGTGTTGATGAGGCCTAGCACTGGTGTTGTACATATATATTTGTCTACTAATATCTTTGTTTCTGATTCTATCAATTCTTGTTAATCCAAGCATTCTGCGCATGCATTTCATCTCTGTTGTTATAATATTTCTTTTATCTTTGTAAATGTCTAATTCAAACACTGATAGCACAATGTGGATAGGAATATTTTATTGTAGACCAATCTTTTTGTATCCATTATCAAGTGCCTACATAGTAATGTTGAGTACATTTGCCCAATGATTTGATTTGCTTTATTACATGTTTTAGATTTCGGTGTCACCTTTGCCATCTGTTGAGATCATGTTGCCCAGGTAGGTGAAGTTTTTCACCTGTTTTACTTGGCTTTGTATGAATATTGTTGCTTCTATTTCTTTTCTTGCAATTGCCATAACTTTGGTTTTTTTCTTGCATCTATAGCATTAAAATGACTGAATTCAGTTGCAGTTCATTGCAAATACTGATAAAGAGTATTAATGCAGTTTAAGAGCGGTTTTTAAAATGTTTATATCGCTATATAGACAATGGTAACTGAAAAACAAGGGCAAAAGACAATTGTATATAACAAAAATAACATTGTAGGACCAATTTTTTTAATCAATAAGGGACAAGCAAAAACAGTTCAAAAGATACGAGTAAACAAAGCTAAATGAATGTGGTAAACATTTGAATCTTCAAAAAATGCAAAAACCAATTATGCTAGTGTCTGTTAAGAGAAGTTATGTCAATAGTTCATACAATGAGATACTGACTTTGGCTAGGAAGATTTGGACTATGTGAAAAATGGTACCACTTTTGGGTGGCAGACCAGTTAGAATACTAATCTATTTGTCAGGAGGACAAAGTCAAACCCCAGTAAAAATCTAGGGATTGTTATATTGAAATAAAA
This sequence comes from Ariolimax columbianus, assembly GCA_036924085.1. Lineage (NCBI taxonomy): Eukaryota > Metazoa > Mollusca > Gastropoda > Stylommatophora > Arionidae > Ariolimax > Ariolimax columbianus. Next base: position 23,136,766 of record JAVGWX010000018.1, read on the forward strand.
ACATTGCCTGTACAATGACATGTGGATGCCATGGCAAAAGACCTTTATTTCTCAGCCCAATAAATTTAATGTGTAGACAACAAGTGAGGAAAAACTGCATTATGATAGAAACAGTAGTTACTATTTTGGGCTACAGATAAACAAAGTGACCAGTAAGAAATGGCACAGCTAAAACCATTTCTGTGGTAATTCACAAACAAAATCTTAAACAGTATTTTAACCATTTACAGATTTATTTGACCTAAATCTCGCTTGCAAAATGTCAATTTCCACCTGATACCTAACACAACCTGCGTTACATTCTGTTATTTTGTTTGAGAAATTTCAGGCTTTAAAGCAACCTGCAAGACTGACAACAATTTAAGTAAACATAGCTGTTGTATAATGCAGTTATTTCCAATAAGTAAACATTTAGCAAAGCTTCAAAGTTGCAGAATTTATCACATGAAAGCTGTACAAACGGGCAAAAATTTCCAGGACTGGAAAGGGTTCAATATATGAACCAAGCAGACCTGTCCTATTTTATTTTCTCCAGTTCTTTCCAGCTTCTATTTTTCTTGGATTGGTTTCTAGGTCACTTTCCATGTTCTTTGACCTTCCTTTGATTTTTTCCTATGAGTGAGATTGTCTGGTGATGCTGGCTTCGGAATTTCGCAGTGTCTGGCCTACGACTATAATGCATACAAGCATCTAAAACAGTGATTAAATCATCTCTGTAACCAAAAGTAGTTACATATCACATACCTATTTTTAATAACAAAATAACCATTTTTAATCACCTGTAAGGAACATCAGTGCATTTTGCATTAATTTTATTTATTTTAGAAGAACCTAATGGTTGAAAAATGTTATCCAGATGCAGATAATTTGAGAAAAAAAGCGGATATTGATATAATTTGTTATAACAAAACTGGCGGAAAACACAAATACCAAACTTTACAACTATACAAAACTACGACCTATTTGACACTTATGATAAGGATGGATAGCACATTAATCAGTACAATGACAATTCACTAACAAAACATTCAGCAATTCAACATTTCAAAGTCGTCAATACTCCTCTCTATTTTCTTGGTCAGGGTCCAGGTTTATACTCCCTACAATAAAACTGAATGCACACAGCATAATTAATGTGAGTCTTCAGAAGACTTTGACAAATTTCTTGGAATGAAAAATCAAATAGTGAGGTTCTGGAACAACGCAAGGTGGAGAAGATACTTCTGAAGGAAATAAAAAGCAGAAAAACTAAACTTTTTGGTCATGTCAACTTAACATCTTTATACTGGTTTAGAAGACTCTGAAGAGTCTGTATACAACCAGTTTCTTATCAAACGACATGACAGTCTGCTGAAAGTTATATTGAGTGGAAGGCAAAAGAGCGAGAGACAACATCAAGATCTGGCAGAGACAGTTGACTGAATGTACCGATCTGACACAGGATAGAGACAGCTGGACATCCATTACCATCAGCCCCCGATGCAGAAACAGTACATGATGATGATACAATTGTTATGACAATTCACAAATTAAATCTTGAACAGTACTTCTGAATATGTGAACTATTACAGCCTAACCATATATATGTGTGTGTAAATATGTGGACTTCAAGATCTGTTTTTTTTTTCTTGACCTTTCTATCGTTACATATATTCTCATCCATCTTGCTCTTCCTCTTAATTTGACCGAATTTAATGATCAATTTTTAAAAGCATCTTATCACTAGCTATTGTTACCAAAATAGATCCTAGTTATGCTTGCCTTTTTATAAGTTTTTATTTATTTTGACGTCACTGATGTCCGTTTGCCTGGACTTCTATTTCTCCAATTTTAACCAACTTCCTCATAATCTAGACACCTGAAATTGAGTACAGTGCTAATGCAACATATTAATCTATCAAATTTTGTTGCATCCTTGACAGGTCATTTTTGCCAAAAAAAACGTAGTTTTCTTCTTTTTTTTTCTGTGTTCAGACACAATCACTAAGTCTACTGTGGACAAGCATAATCAACTCGAGCATACTTTGTGGATGAAGTTGTGTCCATTTAAACTCATTTTTCCGTATTCTAAATGGAGAAAGAATTTCATAGCCTCGCAGAAGAAAGACATTCAGAGGGTGCAGAGGTAGAGCTCGAGAATAGAAGACAACAGCCTCTAACACTGGTTCGACACTTAAGAGAACTCCTTAAACATTCCCTCCTCGGGGCCCCCATCCCAAGGCAGCTGAGTACCCAGCTCCCTCATAAGAGCCCACAGGGATCGAGGTCGACATCCCCACTGCCCATTCCGGATGCGGCAGCACTCCCACTGTCCCAGCCACTAGGAATTGCCTACATCTATCGAGTAATGTCGAGGTCTCTTCTAAGACTAATCTCCCAACAGTATCGGAAGTCTTGGACCGTCGACACCTTTCCCTGTCTGGACATGTCTGACTGGATCAGGAAGTTCCAGCTCACCAGATCCTTATCAAGACATTTCAAAGTGCTAAGGATATCCAACCAGCTGGCTGGAAGTGCAGGAGAGGTCGTCCCCAAAACACATGGCTTCGACAGATAGCAACTTCCCCCTGCTGTAGACGAGGTCTAGTAGAGTGCCATTTTGACTGGTCATGGTGGCGTCCAACCGACGCAATGGGTCTCAGATGCCTAGGCAAACATTTATTTTTTATTTAATTGCATCATTTCCCATGTTTCAACTGAATCCTGAGTGAATTCTCTGCTATTTTCCGACCGAACTTGTCATCATGTGTGGCAACATAATAAGACGGCATTGAAGGAAATGCAGTGATTACACCAACTTCCAGAATATAGAATTTGCTCATTAAAAATATTCTATTAATAACAATATTTGCTTCTTTATTTACTTTGATTTTACTATGCTAAAATTTCTATATATGTCCAAAATTACTTTATACACCCCAAAATTTCTTATATTTAAGATCTGCCCCCATAAAATCTAAACACCAAAACATTTTTATTTAAATTTAAAATGCCAATACATCAAAGAAACACTAAAATAAAAACATCACACTCATGTTATCTCAAAAACATGGAAAATCTAGTTTTTGTATATTACTTGTTACAGACTAACTTGAATACCTGATATATGATCAGCACTATGATACCTGATATAGGAGACATACTATAATACCTGATATAGGATATATATGTTTACAGTCATGTTGTCCTCATGTTCCTAGGTCTATATAATACATATTTTGTTTTAAATTCAATTATATAACAAATGTAAGAATGTGCACCAAAAAACATTGGTATAATAATATACAAACTAAATGTCCAAGTGTAATTTTAAGTATATGAAATGTTTCAGCTTGACACACTAGATAAGGAAGATATAAATTCATACAAATGATTAGGGGGCTCAGTGATCTCGAGGTAAGGTGTCCGATTCGAGTGCCGGAGATCGCGCGTTCGAATCATGGTGGAGGCCATGATTTTTTTCACGTGAATTTTCTGGTAAAAATTCCACTGATCTCTGAGTAGTGAGATCGGACTCCCGTGTTCAGTATCGAGCACGTTAAAAATATCTTGGCAGTTAGAAATTGAAAAGAGTAGGCTTAATGGCCGCTGCCCGGACAAAAATTCTAGTTAAAAATCTATCCAAATTATTTTTATCTTTCACCAGGCCTAGTAAGCTGCAGGAAAATGTAAAATACCTACTATATATAGCCAAAGCGTTCAGCTACCTGGCAACAGACATTAACATGCCTGTTTGAATACCATGATTTCAAGTATTCCAAGCAAGTACAAATGATTATTATGATAATCCACATAATAAAACTAACACAGTGATTTTAGAATATGTGAAATGCATAAGTATTTTGGGTTTACTGTAAAACACAGAAAATTATTACAAGAATTCATGAATTAACGTACCAAATCTTAAAAAGTGATTTTTTTTTTCTTTGTTTACAGGTTTGCCTTTCTGGTAAAGGCTCCTTTTTCAACCCCAGACAATAGTCTTTTAGGTTATATCAGAACATGTTTGCTAGTGCAAAGATAAAAAAAAAAAAAGTAAAGATCCCGTCACACCATGCAGGGCATAGGAAATATGGTGTTAGGCCCATATTATTTTGTAATCCATGGCACTTAGTGGATGATGTAGTCAGCATCATGCCTGCCACCTTTACTTCCCGGACTGAACCGGTACCCATTTAAGGCTGGGTTGACCGGGGAGCCGTTGTGGTCTGAAAAAACATTTCCGCCTCAACTGAGGAATGCAGCCAGGAGCACTCATTTGCGAAGCCAGTGCTACGCGGCTCCCTAGTGTATAGATGCATGCATGTAATGTGTTATGTGTGCTCCACCATGGCAGTTTTGTAGCACAGTAGTTTTACCAATCTTTTCTGAAAGTGGAGAATTGGTCATATCAAGAAAAATCCTCGACTTGCCCAGTCGAACGGAACACAAAATAATTTCAAAACTTGGTATGTTGGGATTGCAAACCACACTTGCGCTCAATTTACACCATGTGCTTCGCCATGATAAGTGATTTAGAAAATGTGATGCTTAAATATTTAGGCATTTATATTATTATATTATATTATATTATTTATATTGAAATACTACAAGTGGGTATTCGACAGGGATTGCTTTTAAGGAATCTTCAGTCCATTTGTTTGTGAAGGGATTTCTGTTGCATGGTTTTTACATGATGAAGTTGCAAACCCCGCCCACGCAAAAACTTATATTGTTGCCTGTCCCAACATTTTATTAAATGTAAACACAAATATATTAATTTACTAATCTGTGAACAGATGAAGAAAAATTTGTCAGACAGAAAATTATATTTGGAATAATTTTAAAAAATGTTAATGAATGTGAGTTCCGACTTCATAAAAGTGATAAATGGTTATACTTGTGACAAAGTACTTACTTGCATTTGTGTCTAAATAAATGTGACCTGTATGTTAATGTGTGTACACATACAAATATAACAAACACACATAAATGTTTATTGTGTTTGCTTGTTACAAGTTAAATTACAACAAAACATTATAATAAAGAAAAGAAGAAAAATAAAACATTTACACAAAAAATTCTTCTTTTCTTTTTAAAGGAAGTTCTAGAAAGAAAGCTCTGGAAATTAGGGATGCCCCGGATTAGACTTTTTACTGTTCGGCCAAACACTGTTATTAATAGCAAGTGAATGTTTGACCTGCAAAGTTGTGTTGAATACATCAACCAACATTTTCTTTAGTTAAAAAATCAACAAAAAAACATGTCATTTCAAAGTGCTACATTGTTACAAAAATAGAGCAAATATTGTTAAACTATTTAATGCTGCAAATGAATCTAGACATTTAAAAAAAATTCATTTCCAAAGTCATGAAACATGCAATTACTTTTTTAATTCTCAACATTCTCTACAAAATGACCACACAAAGATGATACAGTTTCTAATATTTCCACCCTGCTGTTAATTTGAATGTGCTTCAGTTAAGATGGAAAGTTTAATCCATGGATCTAATCCTGTAGAAACAACAAATAATTCATGATAAAACAGACCTGAAAGTCTGTGCTGCAAACCTTTGTTTTTATTCCATCAACACATATCATTCTGCGGATACTGCAAGATAGCTACAAAGTATTTCAACTTTTTTAGGGCTATAGTTATCCTGCCACCCTTTAACCTATTCATATTCGGTTGCAAGGTACTGCTCGATCAAATGCAAATAGTCCATAAAATGCACTATTTGGCACAGAATACGAATCAGTTATTTGGTGCATCCATACTAGACTTACCTCCTCAAAAATTAGAATACAATGTATACAAAAGTGAGTAACTCACTTTCCACATGGATTACCAAAAAACATAAAAGGAATAATTAAAATATGAGTAGAGAGCTTTAAGAGAAAGACTATTGATAAATTCTTCCAACAAATCAGCCCTTAAGGCTGAAATATTTTGCAGACATAGCACTAAAATATACCTGTCTTCACTGACTTCAGTATGACTTCTTATCTTTAAAGTGAATTTAAAATGAATATCAATTCCACTCCATATTAACATGAAGACTAATCCTTAGTCCTCTGAACTGAAGCCTTGATCAGTCAACTGTGTATTTGAAATTGATGATCAAGCTGTAGCACTTTCAGTCCAAGGCTGCACCAAACTAGAATGTAAACAAAAAATAGATAGTATAAGATGATGTACACGTCACAATCACAACTTGTTATAAGTTTAAATATTGCAAAAATGTATGAGAGGGTGCCAAAATGTATGAGAGAGTGCAAAAATGTATGAGAGGGCACAAAATGTATGAGATGGCACAAAAATGTATGAAAAGGTACAAAAATGTATGAGATGGTATGAATGGGTGCAGAAATGTATGAAAGGGTGCAAAAATGTATGAGAGGGTGCAAAAATATGAGAGGGTGCAAAAATATGAGAGGGTAAACAAATGTATGAGAGGGTGCAAAAATGTATGAAAGGGTGCAAAAATGTATGAGAGGGTGCAAAAATGTATAAGATGGGACAAAAATGTATGCGAGGGCACAGAAATGTATGAGATGGCACACAAATATATGAGATGGCACATAAATTAAGTATGAAAATATAGAGTTGATACAAAGATTATGAGAATAAATGCAAACTAACAATAATCATATTTCACTCTCAGATACGCTCCTATACAATGTGAAGTCCTTCATATGTACTAACAAGGTTAGAAGAACAGATCAAAATAGTAAAATAAACAAAAGGCAAGAGAGAGGAGACTTCACTGAATTGGGACATGTTTTAAAATCATGAGAAGTTCAGTATAGAAGGATTTGTCATATCTTTGTTGTAGACCTGTCTGCCGCAGAGCGCTGAAAGGTTTTGATTATTTTTTTTAAATGATGCATGTGATGATAATCTGGCTGACGAATGGCTTGGCTTCGTTCGTTCTCAATCTTCCGCTACCAAACCCTGACACGGGCCTAAGTAGCAGAATGTAGTCCAGAGAACAGAATGCGTTGTGTTGTAGTTTTCAGCTTGACTGCAATATTTGCACCTTTCGGTCCAACACATCCAACTTCAGCAAGCATTATTTAGTAAAAAGTTAGCCTTCCCTCTTCGATCCCTTCTCCTTAGCCAGTCTGCTCTATTGCAGTCTGTTATCCAGGATCACCGCGTAGAGGTGTAAAAGGGTCTTGGCAGCTCTGGTTCGCTGGGCCTGACGCTAACAGTCAGCTATGGGTCGCTGACTGCTGCAGCTCATGCGCTGCTCAGCATCTTGATCCCTGACTGGCAAATGATTACAAATATAAATCTTGCTAGACATAGAGCATATTGCAGAACAGTAACAAACAAACATAGAAATCCTGAGGACATGCATCTTCCATGTGGCAAAATCACCATTGCATAAACACGAAAGATACAAATTGAATCCTTTTAAAAGGGCTCAAGATGCTGAGCAGCGCATGAGCTGCAGTGGTCAGCAACCCATAGCTGACTGCTAGCGTCAGGGCCAGCGAACCATAGCTGCCAAGACCCTTCTACACCTCCACGCGGTGATCCTGGATAACAGGCTGTAGCAGGGCAGACTGGCTAAGGAAAAGGGATCGAAGAGGGAATGCTAACCTGGTACTAAAAAAATGATTGCTGAAGTCAGATGTGTTGGACCGAAAGGTGCAAATATCGCAGCCAAGCTGTAAAGCTGTAAACCACAACGCATTCCGTTCTCTGGACTACATTCTGCTACTTACCCTTTCAGGGTTTGGTGGTGGGAGATTGAGAACGAACAAAGAAGAAGAAGAAGAATCCTTTTAGTAAAAATGTTACAGAGACAGTTCTGCACATAGATTGACATTGAAAAAGAAAAACACGGACATACTAATGAAGCTGGAAAATAAAGTTCTATAGCAAAAACTGCTATTGGGGATGATGTGTTTGAGACTTCATTGTACTTAGCGACAGCTTATGAGGTGGGGTGGCCAGTTCCCTTCCATGCTGCTTTATTTTCCCTAACCATAAGTCAGGTTCAGATAAGTTCATTCTGTGACCTCTTGAGATTGTTGGGACACTTCTGCTGACACCTCCAAAATCCTGCACCATCCCTCTCTGTCTGCGGCTGCTTTTTTGTGCCTCCTCTGGTTGTAGGTTTGTCCATTCATGGATGTTGTCTTCCCATCGTTTTCTCAAATGTTCTAGCCTTCGCTTGCCCTGTACTGTGCACAGGTATTTGCAAGTTCATTGGACATCAAGACATGGTCATACTGCTTTCGCCTTTTGATTGTGAGGAGGTTGTCTACCAGTCCATTTGCATTCTAGACTCTACGTCGTACCTCATCATTTGTGATATGGTCTTTGTAGGTGATATTTAGGAGTCTTCTAAAACATATCTCCATGGCCTGGTTTCTTCTCTGGAGGTCTGCTGTAATAGTTAATGTTTCGTAGGCGTAGAGGAATACCGAAAGAATCTGTGAGCCCATTAGTATGACCTTTATGGCGAGTCGTTTATCTTACCATATATGTTTAAAGCGTGCAAGAGCTGCTGTTGTTTGTTCTATTCTGGCGAGGACCTCTGGTTTTGATCACTCATCACTGATTGTTGAGCCGATATTTGAAACGGTTCACTGTTTCAAGATCCTGTCTATTTGCTTTGATCACAGCATTGATTCCTTCGGTGTTGTTGTCATCAACTTTGTCTTTTCGGCATTTAATTCCATGTCACAACCCTGTGCTGTCACCTGATCATCTTCAGATCAATTCTTGAAATTTTGTCTCCATCCCCACCAGACCTTCAATGTCATCTGTAAAGTATAAGTTGGTAATTTTTCTATCCTCGCGGTTTGGGTGGACTTAGAGAAGGCATTTGACAAGGTGTGGAAAGAGGGACTTAAAGTCAAGCTACGAAGAAGTGAAGTTTGTAGGAAAATGTACAGATGGATCAGCCACTACCTCAAAAACAGAACAGCCAGAGTTCATGTACAAGCGCAGATGAACAAAAAGGTGACACTTGAGCAGTGAGTACCCCAAGGGGGAGTACTGTCACCCACACTCTTCCTGGTGTATATAAACAACATCACAGAGAATATACCAAGAAGAGTCTACAGCTCCATGTTTGCAGATGATCTGGCTATGTGGACCTCTGAAAAAAATCTCACCATAGCAAGTAATCAGATGCAGCAGGCCCTAACATCGTTGGTGGAATGGGCGAACTCATGGCTGGTCAAAATAAATGAGGAAAAAACAACATGTACGATATTCTCGCTTTCAAACAAACCCCAGAACACAAAAATAAGTCTTAACAGCAAATATCTGCGGCCAAACTACAACCCAAACTACCTGGGAGTCACATTTGATCGGCACATGACATGGAAAAATCAGATCGAGAGAAACCGAATGAGAGCCAGAGAAAGAATGGCAATCATGAGGAAACTTGCTGGCACAAGCTGGGGAGCAGACGAACGTATACTAAAGAAACTGGAGTGAGACTAGTTCTCGAGTATGGCATTGCGGCATGGACAACAGCAGCAAAGGTGAACTTTGATAAAATTAGCAAACTCCAAAACCAAGCCATGAGAGTTATAACAGGAGGCATGAAGTCAACGCCAATTGTAGAACTTGAAAAGATTACAAATCTGCAATCCATGACCGACAAAAGAGACTGCAGAGAAACTCAGAAGACTGACAGACCATCCAATGCATCAGAGACTAAATAGATTTGGAAATGGGAAACTAAAGTGGAGAAACTTTGCAGAAATAGAAAAAAAAAGATAAGCGAAGACACATTAACAACACCAAAGCCCATCCCTACTGTACACAAACCTACCTGGAGGCAGTATATATTTCCGGAGGTGGTAGAAAATATACCAGGTATTGGAAACAAGAACAGCCAGACTGAAAAAGAAAGAAGAGACATAACTCTGAGGTACATAACGAAAAACTACTCAAGCATGGACTGGACCCATGCATACACCGATGGCTCTGTAACAAACACAACACAGAATGGAGGGGCACGGGTATTACTGAGCCTACCAAATGGTAGAAAAATAACACTGTCAGTGGCAACTGGAAAATACTAAAGCAATTTCAGAGCGGAGGCAGAGGCACTGAGGGCTGCAGTAGAAGAAATGGTGACAGGCAAAAGAAATGAAAGCCATATAGTCCTGCTTACAGATGCCCTGGCCGTAGTCACAGCACTAAAAAGCCAGAAAAATACTGAACTTAATGATTTAAGAGCAGTACTCTTGTCAACTATGCCAGCAGTCTGGCAAAAGAAGGTGCAAGACTACCACAACCAGATCCTAGTGTGACCTACGAAGAGTCTAAAAGGTTTACTAGAGCCAGATACATGAACAAATGGGAAACAGAACATACTGGCTACACAAAAAATGATGCCTATTACTAGTTGAACAGAAGAGAGCAGGTCGTGGTCTTCAGACTCTGCACATGCCACAATAGACTGAGGTACCATCTATTCAATAAGCTGAAGATAGGTGGCACTGACGAATACACGTGTGGTACCGGGAAAATGACCGCTGAACATTTGCTACAAAACTGCAGAGAAAGCACATGTGGCCATCACCAGTGGCAACACTAGACAAGCTCTATGGCAGTGTCGACAGCCTCAGGATGACCGCTGCTTTTTTCGAAAAAATACAGGCTGACTTCTGACAGCGTATGAAGAAGAAGAAGAAGAAGAAGAAGTTCTATACTCTATCTTTACGTGGCCAACATTATCTTCAAGGCAATCAATCATAATTCTTTCTAGGAATATATTGAAGAATGCTGAGGTACCCATTTACCAATGAACCCACTATACAGCTGAGTCAACCAAAGCATGCCGGTAGTGGGAGTTGAACCCTGTACCTTTGTCTTGAAAAGTGAGTGCTCTACCACAACTCTAAGCAGATGCCTTTTGGAGCTGGATAAAGAACAAAATTGACTACATGAAATGTCACAGACAGAGGCAGACAAAACAGAAAATTAACACAAAATATCAAAGACGTTCTCAAGATGGCAGTGACGGAGATGGGAGTTGTTTTGAATGCCCACAATGAGTAAGTTTACTCTTGTGGGCGCCCTGAAAAGGATGTTAAGTGGTGGGTTGCAGTAGCTTTCTTCGCATCCTGAGCGTGCTGATGAAGGTGGACCAGGGTCCTCCAGGCAGTTGTGCTATGCTTGGCTCTATCTGCATATTGCTCACTTCTACAAGGATCACGTTGATTCTTCACCCCGTTAGCCAGTCTGTCATGAAAACAGCCCTTTTCCAGGGAGAGCTACATGGAAGTCGAGGTGAGGGTCTTGGCAAGTATGTTTTGCCTGATCCAGACTAATGTCTGATCAGCATGTTGTGCTTGACCAGGCTATAGTCTTCCTACTCAAGGTGGGAGAACTGGCTAAAGATCGAGTCTTACAGACCAAATGTGATAATAGTGACGTACTGCAAAGGATGTGCAACATGATGATGACACACTGTGGACAACTTAAAGCTGCTTACCCCCCATTCCTGATGCAGATTTAGGGCCAACTCTCTGTCAGCATCAATGTTGTCCCAGATTGGTCTTTCTGCATTATCCATATCAGGGGCCCAAGCATTATCCGTCAAAAGGAGATGGTTTGAGCCTCCAATTTTTGTTTTGCAATCTGGACATTCGGACTCTTCCATAGCCTGCCCACACTCTCCAATAGCATAGATGTGGCCTACAACAAATCAGCATTTAGATTTAAATAAAAATTCATCTATAAAAGACTAGCATTGTGACACATATAAAGTTTAATATATCATTTAATTTAATATAGCATTTTGACACTTCAGGTCAGGTCAGGTCCGTAACTGGTGAGGTCGTTGGGACACACATGAAGACATCCTCACAATCACACGCCACCCCTCTTTGTCAGATGCCGCTGCCTGTGACTCTTCTGGTTGGATACTGGTCCATTCTTTTATGTTGTCCTCCCATCTCTTTTTGGGCCGGCCTCTTCGTCGTCTGCCATGCACCGTTCCGTGGAGGATTGTGTTTGCAAGACCATTTGATCTCGATATGTGACCGTACCAAGTGAGTTTCCTTCTTTTGACAGTTGACAAGAGGTCCTCGAAAGGCCCTATTGCTGTTGTAATTCTATCTCATATTTCCTCATTTGTAACTCGGTCTTTGTACGTGACGTTTAAAAGTTTTCGGAAACATCTCATCTCCAAGGCCTGTATCCTTCGTTGAAGGTCAGCTGTAACTGTCCATGTCTCACACGCATAGAGGAATATTGACAGGACCAGTGTACGCATTAATCTGATTTTCGTGCATATTGCTAACCGTTTATCTTGCCAGATTTTGTTAAGCCGTGCAAGCGCCGCTATTGTCTGTGCTATTCTGGCCAACACCTTGCATTTTGATCCTTCATCACTGACAATCGACCCAAGATATTTAGAACGGTCAACCACTTCGAGTTCCTGACCGTTAGCTTTTATCCTGCTGTTGAAGCCCGTGGCGTTGTCGGTCATTAATTGTGTCTTTCCATCGTTTATCTCCATACCATAGTCAAGAGCTGTTTCATCGAGCCTTCTGACCTATTTCTGGAGTTCTGCTTCTGAACCCGCCAACCCGTCGATATCATCTGCAAAACGAAGGTTGGTAATCGTTTGGACCCCCTATCTTGACAGTACCAACGTGACCTCCAAGTGCCTCACTCATAATTCCTTCAAGGAATATATTGAAAAGAGTTGGAGAGAGTGTACACCCCTGTCTCACACCAACTGATGTGCGAAACCAGTCCCCTCGTTTCCCATTCACAAGAACTGCGCTAGACGCCTTATCATACACGTGTTCAAGGACCGTTATAATATTTCCGTTGAAATTATACATCCTCATGGTTGCCCAAAGCGCTTTATGCCATACCCTATCAAACACCTTCTTAAAATCCACAAACACATGATACAGTGTTTGCTGCTGTTCTAGATATTTCTCGCTTAGCAGCCTTAAATTAAATATCTGTTCTGTAGTGCTTCTTCCCTGTCTAAACCCTGCTTGCTCCTCGGCAATAATGTTCTCTGCTTGGGGTTTCAATCGGTCAAGGATTAATCTAATTATGACCTTGCTAGGGTGGCTGATGAGGCTTATTGTTCTGTAATTTTGGCACAGCTTTAGGTTTCCAGACTTATGTAACGGTATAACTATTGATTTCGTCCATAAGTCCGGCCAGTTTCCTGTCGTCCATATTTTGTTACAGATGTGTGTCAGGCCTTCCACCACTACCTCTCCACCTGCTTGTAAGAGCTCTGCTGGTATATTGTCCACGCCGGCCGCCTTCCTTCTTCTCAATGGCTTTACCGCTGCAATTACCTCTTCTTTCGTTATCAGTTGGTTATCCTCTATATTTATTGGTGTTGGGGGGATTGTTTTCTCAGGTTCGTTTCACCCTTCATAGTTATATAGCTCGGAACAGTACTCTGTGCATCGTGCCAGTACGTCATTTTCCTCAATAAGGCACTTGCCGTTTTTATCATAGATCATAAGGTTCCTGCTTTGTCTTGGTGTTACCAGTTCTTTGACAACCTTGTATGCTCCTTTAGCATCATTTCTGTTTAGTCTCTCTTCGGTGTTTGTGCATTGCTCACATTTCCACGCTTCTTTCGCCTCTCTAATAAGTTTAATCTATCAAAGACTAGCATTATGACACTTATATAAAGTTTAATCTATCAAAGACTAGCATTATGACACTTATAAAGTTTAATCTATCAAATACTAGCATTATGACACTTATAAAGTTTAATCTATCAAATACTAGCATTATGACACTTATTTAAAGTTTAATCTATCAAAGACTAGCATTATGACACTTATATAAAGTTTAATCTATCAAAGACTAGCATTATGACACTTATAAAGTTTAATCTATCAAATACTAGCATTATGACACTTATATAAAGTTTAATCTATCAAAGACTAGCAATATGACACATATAAAGTTTAATCTATCAAAGACTAGCAATATGACACATATAAAGTTTAATCTATCAAATACTAGCATTATGACACTTATATAAAGTTTAATCTATCAAAGACTAGCATTATGACACTTATATAAAGTTTAATCTATCAAAGACTAGCATTATAACACTTATATAAAGTTTAATCTATCAAAGACTAGCATTATGACACTTATAAAGTTTAATCTATCAAATACTAGCATTATGACACTTATAAAGTTTAATCTATCAAATACTAGCATTATGACACTTATATAAAGTTTAATCTATCAAAGACTAGCATTATGACACTTATATAAAGTTTAATCTATCAAAGACTAGCATTATGACACTTATAAAGTTTAATCTATCAAATACTAGCATTATGACACTTATATAAAGTTTAATCTATCAAAGACTAGCAATATGACACATATAAAGTTTAATCTATCAAAGACTAGCAATATGACACATATAAAGTTTAATCTATCAAATTCTAGCATTATGACACTTATATAAAGTTTAATCTATCAAAGACTAGCATTATGACACTTATATAAAGTTTAATCTATCAAAGACTAGCATTATGACACATAAAGTTTAATCTACCAAAGGGATTTAAATAACAACAAGCAAATGCAGGCAGAGCATCTGACCACTAGTTGAATTGTAAAATATGAAAAAAAAATGACAGTAGATTAACAAAAAAAGCTTCTTCCTTCTTGCACCGTGCTTAGGGGCCGCTGCCAGGACAAAATTCAAATTAAAAATCTACCCTAGTTATTTGTATCTTTCCCCAGGTGGTATGTTAAGAACAGCTATAGATGGCGCCTAACTGGCTGTGGGTCTACTTAGCTCTTATGTCTGAGTCTATTAACATGGACTCGCACATTCGTAAAAACCACCCTTCAAGAAACTAGTTGTGAAGAGTCTTCTAAACCAGTATAAAGATGTTAAGTGTTAAGTTTATCCCCTACTCTTTCCCTGCCCATTATCCCTACTCCTTTTCCTCAACCTTCAAAAATATTTCATAATATCAAATCTTGACCATTCTTTAATTAATTTGTAGCTGTGTCCTCTTGTTCTTGTAGCTGGCTGTACTTTGAAAAACTTGCTTTAGTTTAATTTATCCTTTCCCTTGTATCTTAAAAACCTGTATTAAATCACCTCAAATTCTTCTCTATTCTGGACACTGTATGCCTGTTTTTCTCTTTCCTCATAACTATAATTCCAGAATCTCACTATCGGTTTTGTCACTATTCTTTGTATCATTTCCAGCATGTTTATATCTCCTCTATGATGAGGACTCCCCACCTGTGAGTGGTTTATGGTAGATCATATTTCCAGCAAGTTTATATCTCCTCTATGATGAGGACTCCACACCTGTGAGTGGCTTACGGTAGATCATATTTCCAGCATGTTTATATCTCCTCTATGATGAGGACTCCACACCTGTGAGTGGCTTATGGTACATCATATTTCCAGCATGTTTATATCTCCTCTATGATGAGGACTCCCCACCTGTGAGTGGCTTATGGTAGATCATATGTCCAGCATGTTTATATCTCCTCTATGATGAGGACTCCCCACCTGTGAGTGGCTTATGGTAGATCATATTTCCAGCAAGTTTATATCTCCTCTATGATGAGGACTCCACACCTGTGAGTGGCTTATGGTAGATCATATTTCCAGCATGTTTATATGTCCTCTATGATGAGGACTCCACACCTGTGAGTGGCTTATGGTAGATCATGTTTCCAGAATGTTTCACGAAATTATTAAACACTTACTGATGGTTTCATGGTCTCAAATTCCCATGTGAATATTTTTGATTTTTGGTGGCACTGTTATGTGAAACTCAAACACAGCATCAAATAGTTTGTGACTTGTTTGTCTTCAGTAAAGGTTCACTGAAATACGACATATTATGTACCAAACTGTTGTCTTAGAATTAAATGCATTACTTAGTTGTCCATCGCAAACGATGATGGTGACATCATCAGTCGGTTATGTCTTGATGATGTAACCTGCGCTGTACTTGGATTATAGTGAGGAAGAAACTGCACTGGTCATCAATCTCACTCTCTGGTCTCGAGCTACCTTAAACCAGTCACAAGACATAAGTCCAGATGACTGGAGGTAACTCAGGATGCAGACACTCTGCCCCCCACCTCCCTCAAGACCAGAGGCAGCTAAAATACTTGTGGGATTCGATCGCCCAGTATTTATGTTCATAGCTTTGAGAGGCGAGTGCTTTACCTCTCGACCACAACGACCCGCAGAAGACTCTGAAGTCTGTAGACAACCATTTTTTCATTTCAGTAGTTATGTAGTTTCATCATAAAGTGACCAGTGGACGATTGAACTGTTCATTCGGGATCAAGATGCTGAGCAGCGCAAGTGGTCAGCGACCCATAGCTGACTGCTAGCGTCAGGGCCAGCGAACCATAGCTGCCAAGACCCTTCTACACCTCCACGCGGTGATCCTGGATAACAGGCTGCAGCAGGGCAGACTGGCTAAGGAGAAGGGATCAAAGAGGGAATGCTAACCCGGTACTCAAAAAATGCTTGCTGAAGCCGGATGGGTTGGACCGAAAGGTGCAAATATCGCAGCCAAGCTGTAAACTAAGACACAATGCATTCCGTTCTCTGGACTACATTCTGCGACTTAAGCTCTTTCAGTGTTTGGTAGTGAGAGATTGAGAACGAATGAAGAAGAAGAACTGTTCATTATTCCCCCCCCCCCCCCCCCCCCCCGTGCTTAACTTAACATCTTTATACTAGTTTAGAAGACCCTGCAGAGTCTGTATACAACCAGTTACATTTACATCACCTTGCTCTAAAAGCTATGCGCATCCAGTTTATTCTTAGATGCATTAACTGTCCCTGCCTCCACTACCTCCCCTGGCAATGCATTCAAAGCAGACACCACTCTCTGACTAAAAAAATATTTCCTAATATCTAACCTGGACCTCTCTTTAGTCAGCTTGTAGCTATGCCCTCATGTTATTGTAGGTGGCTGTATTTTAAAAAACTTGTTATAGTCTAATTTATCGATTCCTCTGATCATCTTATAAACCTGTATCAAGTCACCACGAATTCTTCTCTCTTCGAGACACTGTAGGCTGGTTTTTCTGAGTCGTTCCTCATAACTGTAATTCTGGAATCCCACTATCATCTTTGTCGCTCTTTTTTGTATTCTTTCTAGCATGTTTATGTCCCCTCTATGATAAGGACTCCACACCTGTACACAGTACTCCAATCTAGGTCTAACTAAAGCTTTATACAGTTTGATGATCACTTCCTTGCTCCTATGTTTAATATTTCTTTTTATCATACCCAACATTGCATTTGCCTTTTTCACTGCTACCTTAACTTGCTCACTCACCTTACCTGTACGATCTATTATAACCCCTAGGTCCTTTTCCTTATCTATCTTTCTAATATTGTTTTCTCCCATTCTGTAATTATGTTCCATATTGGATCTACCCATGTGGATGACTGTACATTTATCTACATTAAACTCCATTTGCCAGCTTACAGACCATTCTCGAATTTTATCTAAATCCGACATCAATATATCCACTTCCGCTTTAGATGAGACACTACTGCATAGTTTTGTGTCATCAGCAAATTTTGCAATCATTGATCTCATATCAATGTCCAAATCATTTATAAATATCAAGAACAAAATTGGTCCCAAAACCGAGCCCTGTGGCACCACTTTTCACTTCACACCACTCAGAGTACTCCTTATTTATGCCCACCCTCTGCCTTCTTCCCGTTAACTAATTTGCTGTAGGGGTGTGAGCTGATAGATCATCAAATACTATGTGAGGTTGCCTGACACAGTAAGTAAGTAAGTAATTTGAAAGAAGAATTACCATTTCGACATTTGTACCATGCGCCTTTGCTTACATTCACTGCTCTCACAATTTCCATCTTTTCTGCTGCAGTTAGAGCAATATGGGAGTCTGGGATTATTTTTCTTAGCTCCTCACAAAGTTCTTTGCCTTCTCGTATGGCCTGACTGTCACCTCTACTATACGCAGACAGTTCTCTGTGAATTTAATAATAACATATTAGTTTGTAATCATTTACAGGGTTCTGTCAAGTTTATGTCATATTGTTTTTAAAGAGATGTTTGTTGCATACCTGACACAATATTTCATTTGTCGAGCAATGCTCTACCAATTTTTATTTCATGACTGTAAACGATTGGATAACTTAATGAATGTCAAGTTTGAGGGCTATATGAACATCAAGACTCTGAGAATGTCAAGTTTGAGGGTTATATGAACATCAAGACTCTGAGAATGTCAAGTTTGAGGGTTCTATGAGCATCAAGACTGAGAATGTCAAGTTTGAGGGTTCTATGAACTTCAAGACTCTGAGAATGTCAAGTTTGAGGGTTCCATGAAGATCAAGACTCTGAGAATGTCAAGTTCAGGGTTATATGCAGGTCAAATTCACACTTATGAGGATATGGAATTTGGGGTCTTAACTTAACTTAACTTAACGTCTGGTTAACTTGTTTAGAAGCCTCTGCTCAGTCTGTATACAACTAGTTTCTTTTACTTTAACTTTATCCACAAAAAAAAAGATATTTGCATCAAATCTATTCTTGAATCCATTAATTAACCTTCCACTACTTCCTGTGACAATGCATTCCAAGCATTCACCATGAGTGAACTGTGCAGGTCAAATTCATTGCTTTTTAATATCAAGTTCACGAACTCTATGAATGTAACTTTGATAGCTATTATTTCACTTATCAAGTGCTGTCTGGTTAATTAACAACAATTTATTTTGAAATAAGAAATTGTTATAACTATGTAATAAACATATCACATTAAAATACATTTTAAAATGGATTAGTTTAATAATGATTCGCTTCATAATTAAATTTTAAGTACCATCACCATATTTAAACATTGTTTCACTGGAATCTAGAAATGTAAAGGTCAGGGTTCTATGATTGTCAATGCTGGTGTCTTCGAGAACGTCAAGTTTATAAACTAAAGTAAAGTAACCCATAGCATTACTGCCATAGGGATGCTCCATTAACTTGGCTTCATCCGTTCTCAATCTCCCGCTACCAAACCCTGAAAAGGGCTTAAGTAACAGAATCTAGTCCAGAGAACAGAATGCGTTGTGTTGTAGTTTACAGCTTGACTGCGATATTTGCCCCTTTTGGTCCAACACATCCAACTTCAGCAAGCATTTTTTGAGTACCGGGTTAGCATTCCCTCTTCGATCCCTTCTTCTTAGCCAGTCTGCCCTGCTGCAGCATGTTATCCAGGATCACCGCATGGAGGTGTAGAGGGGTCTTGGCAGCTCTGGTTCGCTGGCCCTGACGCTAGCAGTCAGCTATGGGTCGCTGACCACTGCAGCTTATACGGTGCTCAGCATCTTGATCCCTTGGCTCGGTTTCTGTGTTGGGAAGCACAGACTTGGGTTTTGCTGGGGTTTGGCTTTGGTTCGTTTGTTCTCAATCTCCTGCTACCAAACCCTGAAAAGGGCTTAAGTAGCAGAATGTAGTCCAGAGAATGGAATGCGTTGTGTTGTAGTTTACAGCTTGACTGCAATAATTGCACCTTTCAGTGCAAAACTTCTGACTTCAGCAAACATTTTTTTGGTAGCGGGTTAGCATTCCCTTTTTAATCCCTTCTCCAAAGCCAGTTTGCTCATTTGCAGCCTGTTATCCAGGATCACTGCGTGGAGGTGTAGAAGGGTCTTGGCAGCTCTGGCTCGCTGGCCCTGACGTTAGCTGTCAGCTATGGTCGCTGACCGCTGCAGCTCATACGTTGCTCAGCATTTTGATCCCGTTGGGGTTTGATCCGAGATAATTATTTGGTAATATGTGGCAAGGGCATTGAGGCATAATATGAAGTATGTGACGTAGACATCTGTTATTATAAGTATGCAGTTTGGATGATCTTCTTCTTCTGCGTTCGCTCTCAATCATCTGCTACCAAGCCCTGAACAGGGCTTTGCATGTAGCAGGATGTAGTCCGGAGAACGGAATGTGTTGTGTCGCTAGTTTACAGCTTGACTGCGATATTTGCACCTTTGAGTTCGACACATCTGTCTTCGGCAGAAGTTTAGATGGGATACTCCTAGTTACATATTTTGTTTTCAAGCTACATAAAACTAATTAACAATTTGATTTTTCATTAGTATTGAACAGCTCTCTTATTGCAATTCTAACTTGGGTCAGACAGAGACACTAGTGTCTGATTAGTGTAGTAGTAGAGTACTCGCTCTTCACAGTAAAGGTATGGGGTTTCTTCTTCTTGTTCTTCTTCCTATGCTGTCAGATGTCAACCTGAATTTTTTCGAAAAAAGCAGGGGTCATCCTGAGGCTGTCGACACTGCCAGGTATGGGGTTTAACTCCCATGACTGTCACAATCCAGTCAACTCAACTGTAAATGGACACCTGGCATATGACTAGAAAAATAAAAGGCAGTGAGGAAAGGAACTGGCTACACTATCTCATACATATCTGTGGCTTAGTGTACTGAAGTCTCCAACAACTTCATTCCTCAACATCGTGTAAATATTATGGGACAAACCTTTACTTACACAAAAACTATGCGGTAGTGTGTCATCTAAAGCAGAAGTGGATATATTGAAGTCGGATTTAGATAGAATTTGAGAATGGTCTGAGAGCTAGCAAATGGAGTTTAATATAGATAAATGCACAGTCAATCACATGGGTAGATACAACATGGAACATGGTAACAGAATGGGAGGGAACACAAAATTAGAAGGATAGAACAGAAAGGGACCTAGTGTTTAAAATAGATCATACAGGTAAGGTGAGTGACCACGTCCAGGTAGCAGTAAAAAGGGCAAATGCAATGTTAGGTATGATAAAAAGAAATATTAAACATAGTAGCAAGGAAGGATTGTCAAACTGTATAAAGTATTAGTTAGACCTAGATTGGAGTACTGTGTACAGGTGTGGAGTCATTATCATATAAAAGATATAAACATGCTGGAAAGGATAAAAAGAAGAGTTTAAAAACTGGTAGTGGGATTCCAGAATTACAGTGATGAGGAAAGACTCTGAAAAACTGGCCTACAGTGTGTAGAAAAGAAGAATTTGAGGTGACTTAATACAGGTTTATAAGATAATTGACGGAAAGGATAAATATAACAAGTTTTTCAAAATACAACCACCCACAAGAACAAGAGGGAACAGCTACAAATTAACTAAAGAAAGGTCCTTATTATATATAAGGAAATATTTTTTAGTCAGAGAGTAATGAATGCTTAGAATGCATTGCCACAGGAAGTAATGGAGGCAGGCACAATTAATGCATTCAAGAATAGATTGGACGCGTATAGTTTTTAGAGCAAAGAACTAAATTAAACTTGTATACAGACTTTGCAAAGTCCCCTGAACCAGTATGAAGACGTTAAGTTACGTTACTCTACTATATCTAATAATCTTGCTGATGGTTATGGACTGGGTGATTCAACAAAATAAAACTGATTGTAGAAAAATTGAAATACTATGAACAAGTGTGGAACTAGTAATTTAAAAACATTTTGTTTACAAACATAAGTATAAAGTCAACTTCATGAAAAGTATGCACACAAAACAGAACATATGAACAACCTGTCTTTTTTCACAGAGAAAAGAAAAACAAAACAATATTACGCACAGCAATAATTAATAAACTTTAACAAAATGAAATGAAATGTTGAAAGAAATGTAATAGTATTGTCAAGTCATCTTACTTGATCTTCTGGCCTAGCATTATCATGTCCCTTGTCTTAAGATTATCTCGAAGACCTCTATGCGTAACTGTCTCCTCAATTTTGTGAAGGTCCAGCAAAACACTTAGACGATTTCTTTCAGTCTCAGCATCCAATTTATTCTGCTCAGAAAAGAGAGCCCGTTTCTGAAGGGCCCATTTACAGAAATGATCAAGGTCCAGAAGAATTCTTGTGAAAGTTAAAGAACGTGATTCGAATCTCCTCAGGCATTCCTCTGTGGCATGACGCATGGCTGAGATCATCCTGAAAAGGTTTACCTGGTTCATTTGTGCTTCCAAGATAACCTCGGACAAC
The DNA here is from genome assembly GCA_036924085.1 of Ariolimax columbianus. Taxonomy (NCBI): domain Eukaryota; kingdom Metazoa; phylum Mollusca; class Gastropoda; order Stylommatophora; family Arionidae; genus Ariolimax; species Ariolimax columbianus. The sequence goes on from JAVGWX010000018.1 coordinate 23,158,765, forward strand.
ACTTCGTTCCCTGTGAGTAAATTAAATTGTCAAGAATTACATGCAGTAGGAAATGTGATTTCTTCTTTCTTCTTCTTCTTCGTTCGTTCTCAATCTCCCACTACAAAACACTGAAAGGGCTTAAGTAGCAGAATGTAGTCCAGAGAATGGAATGCGTTGTGTCGTAGTTTACAGCTTGGCTGCGATATTTGCACCTTTTGGTCCAACACATCCGACTTCAGCAAACATTTTTTGAGTACCGGGTTAGCATTCCCTCTTCGATCCCTTCTCCTTAGCCAGTCTGCCCTGATGCAGCCTGTTATCCAGGATCACCGCGTGGAGGTGTAGAAGGGTCTTGGCAGCAATGGTGGTTCGCTGGCCCTGACGCTAGCAGTCAGCTATGGGTCGCTGACCACTGCAGCTCTTGCGCTGCTCAGCATCTTGATCCCGAAATGTGATTTAAATTGGTAGCATTTATTTATTTCCATTCTACTGTGAGGTATTAGCCAAAATAGCACAGACAATAGCGGCACTTGTACGCTTTAACAAAATCTGACAAGACAAACAGTTAACCATATGCACGAAGATCAGATTAATGGGTACATTAGTCATGTCACTATTCCTCTTTGTTTGTGAGACATGGACAATTACAGGTGACCTGCAGCGGAATATATAAAGACCGAGTTGCAAATGAAGAAATAGAAGAAAGAATTAAAACAGCAATATGGCCTTTTGAAGACCTCCTGGCAATGATCATAAGATGGAAACTTGCTTTGTATGGCAACATATCGAGATCAAATGGTCTTGCAAATATGATCCTGGCCAGAAAGGTGCTAAGTGGATGCCAAAGAGGTTATCCCAAAAAATAGATGGGAGGACAACATAAATGAATGGACCAATCTCCGACCAGAAGAGGCACAGGCAGCAGTCACTGACAGATAGGGGTGGCATAGTGTTGTGGGGGTGTCTTCATGTGTGCCCCAATGACCTCACTGGTTACGGAATGACTTGACAGTCTAAATGTGCTTTTTCCCTTGGATTTGCCCTTTTTTTAACCTACTGACAGGTTTCAGGCAACTTTTAAAAAAACTTATTTGTGCTGCTTTTCTTTAAGATTTATTAAACGACTTATATGATTGACACATTGAGAATTTTACATATAAAAAATGACAATAATGCATCCTGTCTGTGGAGAAAAGGATTTAATTCAAAATTGTTCTATGATTTGCACAAGTTGATCTAATTTCAGGACCAACTGCTTTTTATCAAGAATTCCAACCATTAGCCCTCAGTAAGGCTGAAAATTGAGTGATAAAATGTGACAATATTTGATCAAATTAACATAGGTAATGAAGAATGTATGTGTCTGTTGGCTCAGGAGAAATAGACCATGCTTTTTAAATTAAAAAATTAATAATTTCACTTTGAACTTATATATATATATATTATATCTAATGTGTGTGTCCATGATTGGTTAAATAATAATAATAATAATAATGTTTGCTTAGGCGTCAAAGGTCTGTTGCGACGATCGACCACTACCATGTCCAAATACTGAGGATTGTTCATGCGTAGTGTGTTGACCAAAATCCCGGTGGAGCCCAATACTCCGCAGCCTTGGGATGAGGGCCGTGAAGAGTATGTGTTGAACCAATGTTTGTGTCAGCTTTCCTTGTCTGTCTATGTCCGACTCCCTATTTCTTCGCATTCTGCTCCCATAACATCTGGATTGTGTCCACCTTCAGGTCAGCGTAACATTTGCTGTGCTGAGAATACAAGGTTGGGAGAGGTATGGTGTAACCTCAGATGGAGGGGTAGCAGGAGGTAGTCGGCTTCAGTCCAAGCAGGAAGGCTCTTAAGTAGTTAAAAAGTGGGCTGAATTATGTGGTGCAGTCAAGCGGAACGTTCAACCCCATCTTGGACCGTTTTCTCACGATTTAAGCCAGGCACAGCCACAGCAAATTGCAGCATAACAGGATAACTGAATGAAAGCACATGAATTCCACAGAATAAAGTCCTTGATATCACGTGGTGAAGGAGCTGTGTATTATAATCCGAACAGAAACAAGCAAACATCAGCAAACGACACAAACACCGGAGCGAGTCTAGAGCACAACCTGTCAAGCACGGCCATCTTACTTTTATTGGTTTCATGTAGAAGCTATTTTCACCCTTTGAAAGTTGATTGACAAAAGAAATATCATACTCTTTAAGCTGTAATTATTTAAATTAAAACGGTTAGTGGATCTATAGGAAAATGTCTAAAGAAAATAAAAAGGGGAGTGTATGGAAAAATGGTTTTGATGCCTGCCTGCCAATAAGGAGGGCAGCAGTTCAAATCCCTAGTAAAACATGTTTTTCTGTTAGGGGTGAAATAAACCAACATAGCCAGAACACGACGTGGTGACAGCAGTGGCTAAGTGGCCTGTAGTCCTCAGCCTATAAAACTCCTCGACTACCCCAGCAATGGGAAAAAGTCGTAGGACAGTTTTTTCTACAGAAAAATACATTCTTTTACTCTTTAATTATGTAAAATAAAAATTGAAAATTGTGATAAATATAGTGATAATTGTTTTCTTAATATTTCTAATTACCTACATTAACAAAATATGGCTGATTTTCTTGTGAGAAAATTTCTAGATTGTTAAATAACACTACAATTATGTGTTTTTTTAATAACCATAGTATTCAGTTTCTTTCTCAAACTATAGGGTGTCCCAGAAGTCGCACTACCATTTGAAAAATTCTAAACAAATTCCCAATAATAATAACTTTTTTTTTCCGTTCAGATTTGAATCCTTGAAAATTTGTTATGGAGAAATTTAGCATTGCCCTACGAACCAAAATTGCATAAAATGCCCCGCAGTGTGGCAAGTCCATCTGAATAGACTCAAACACTAGAGCAAACTAGACCCGCAGACTGTTGGATGCCATCTATGCTGCTCTAAACAAACCACCTAACCATGTTTGGTGTTATGTCATGTCACACAGTTAGTCGCCTCTTACAACATGCTCTCTGTGGTGCAGTGGTGTCCTTCAGCAAGATGCAACATCATCTTCTCATCATCATTTCAGTGAGCGCGATATTTGCAGAACATCTTTACAGTGACTCCAAAAGGATTTGCACATGTACCCATACAAGGTGCAATTAGTGCAAGATATAGAGCTGATAGATTACCAGCGACAGTTTGGAAAGATATGGGTCAAGAAATTACAAACTCCTATGAGAGATCTCACGAAAGATAGCAACGTGGTGGTTCAGATTCAACCGCATAAAGACCATACTTTAACAGATGAAAAACAACAACAGTCTGGTCATTCCAGCCATGGTAAATGGCTGTGAGGTGTGGAACCTATGAAAAAGTGACATAGCACAGCTCCAAGCTACTCAATGAGCGTTGGAGCGTAGAACACTGTCATTTTCACTGCGGCACCACATCCGCATCACCGTCATCAGGAGTCAAACCTGCTTCAATGATGTCGTAGATGCTGCGTTGATAAGAATGTACAGGTGAGCTAGTCATGAGGTACGCATACCTGACAAAAGATGGACACGCAAAGTGACATCATGGTGACCCTACACTTATAATCGTCGCCCCAGACGCCCACCAATGAGATGGAGCGATGGCCTGCAACAAAACCTTCGTCGGCATTACTTAAAGGCAAAGAAGAGAGATGAGTTTAAACAACATTTGACTACCTGGCATAGGGCTCATAATGTACCTGAATGAACAACAGGATTACAGTACAGTATGTTTGGAGATAGATTAGTTTCAAGAAACACTGACTTCAACCACTCCAGATTTTTTTCATGCGAGGTTTCCTAATGAATCATTAACAAACTCTACCATATCCAGCAGCTGAAGGTAAACATTTCAACAGAAATTCATGCACTGACCCACAACATTAAAAATGCACTTGAAAAGACCCGCACTTGTGAGGTGGTAATTGGAGGTTATTTGCGTGGCATCTTTCATATAAATATTTTCTAAATGTTATAGTCATTCACAGAAACATTTTTTCAAAAATAAATAACTATAAAAAAGTTATTCAGTTTTTAAATGGTAGCATAACTTTCACCCTGCACAAATAAATGAATTTGAAATTAACAATTTCAGATACTGTATATTTTTTCACCATCGTCATCATCATCTTCTATCCATGTGTGTCATTAGACGTCGTTGAGAGGTGTAGTTGTCTGCCGCATGCCAGCTTTGTCACTGGTGTTGTTGTCCTATCATGTTTTTTCAGTGTCTCACTCACACCATCTATCCATCTTTTTCGTGGTCTGCCTCTTGCTCTGCAACCCTGATGTTTGGTACTGTAGATACGAGCAGCTAGTAACTTTAGTTGCATTACTTTCAGGTGTCCAAACTATATTATTCTCTATCTATCCATGAATTCCACACATGGTGTTGCACCCACAGTTTCTCTGGTTACTTCATTTCATACTCTGTCCAGCCTTGTGACCCTGACAGCCTTTCTCAAACGCCTCATTTCGCATACTATTATTTTTCTTCCTTGTGCCTTAGTGAGAGTCCATGTCTGACACTGGTAGCAGAGAGTTGGTATAAAAATATTATTTATCAGCTGTCTCGTCTTAACAACTTCATTATACTGGCTTAGAAGGCTCTACAGAGTCTGTATATTACCAATTTTTTCCACTCGACTGAAACTAAAAATAACTGAGTATCCAGTCTATTTTTTTAATGCAAAAATTGACTCTGCCTCCACCATATCCTGTGGCAATACATTCCAAGAATTTACCACTCTCTGACTAAAAAATATTTTCTAATATATAATCTGGACCTGCGTTTAAACAATTTGAAGCTGTGCATTCTTGTTCTTGCAGTTGATTGTACTTTAAAAAACTTGTTATAGTCTAATTTATTCTTTAAATTGAATAACTTATAAACCTGTATTAAGTCACCTTGAATTCTTCTCTGTTCTAGACACTGTACACCAGTTTTTTGTAGTCTTTCCTCATAACTATAATTGTTGAATCCAACGATCAGTTTTGTGGCTCTATTTTGTACCATTTTCATCATCTTTATATCCACTCTATGATACGGACTCCACACCTAAATACAGTACTCCAATTTAAGTCTCACCAATGATTTATATAGTTTGACTATCACTTCCTTGCTTTTATGTGCAATGTTTCTTGTTATTATACCCAGCATTGCATTAAACCTTTTTCACTGCCACTTGGACTTGCTTCCTTACCTTCCCTGTATGGTCTACTACAATACCTAGCTCCCTTTCATTCTTTATTATCCTAATGATTTCTCCCATCATGTAATTATATGAATTATTGGATCTTCCCATGCGCCTGCGATTCAATCTTAGAATTACATGGAGGGACAGAGTGACAAATCGAAAGGTGCACTCTCACACCAGTCTCCCAAGCATATACACTCTTCTTAGACAGGGAAGACTATGATGGTTTGGTTATGTTTGTTGCATTGAAGATTGTCACATTCTCAAGTATATCCTCTATGAACAATTAGTGGATGGCAAAAGAACAGTCGGCCGACAACAGTTAAGGTTCAAAGATGTGTGTAAGCATGATATGAAAGCTCTGGACTTCAGTCTGAGATACTGGGAAGATAAAATTGCAGATCGATTCAAGAAGATATGTACCCTGAATGGCCATCTCACACTTGGTGAAGAGAAGCTTTTGCAACAAAGAAAAGTGAAAAGACAATACCGCAAGGAGAAAGAAAATGAGACAAGCTAAGTATGTATTCTTTTGTTTACCACTCACTCCAAGTCGCATCATCCTATAGTCAGTCATGACTGAAAGGGACTACTATAGTCAGTCATGACAGAAAGGGACTGCTATAGTCAGTCATGATTGGAAGGGGCTACTATTGTACTACTAGTAAAGCATGAAGAAAATGTGTCACCTTTTTTAATAATTATTTTATGTTACCTTGCTCAATAAACCTTTCAATGACCTGTCTGTCTTGACCTCTGATTTCAGAGATGACCTTGTCCAGACGCTGCTTCATTTCCTTGTGTCGTTCTCCGAGGTACTTTCTTTTGACACTTTCAATGAGACACAGCATTTTCTAGTGGACAATGATCAGCATTACAATATATTTTTAAACTCATGTTAACAAATGTAAATAAAAATGGTGGTGTTCAGTTCAGTTCAGTTCAGTTCATCCCGTAACCTATCAGGTCATTGGGGCACACATGAAGACATGCGGGACGAAGGCCTGATCACTCAGTGATGTTGTCCACCCATCTCTTCCTTGGACGTCCTCGCCCTCTCTGACCCGGTACGGATCCAAAGAGTATCGAGTTGGGAATTCCGTTTGACCTCACGACGTGCCCGCACCAGGCCATCTTTCGTATTTTGATAGTTGTGAACAGATCTTCAAAAGGACCAATAGCGTCTTCAACTCTCTGACGGATGTCTACGTTCGTGACACGATCTTTATATGTAACATTTAGGAGTTTTCTATAGCACCGCATTTCCATTGCACGTATTCTGCCCTGGATATCTGCTGAAATGGTCCAGGTCTCGTAGGCATACAGAAATATTGACAGCACCAAAGAGCGCAGTAGTCTGACTTTTATGCCGAGGGCGAGGCGCTTATCTCGCCAAATAGGTTTCAGCCTAGTCAGCGCCGCTGTTGTTTGTGCTATTCTTGCAATTACCTCTGGCTTCGAACCCTCTTCGCTGATCAACGATCCAAGATATTTGAAACTTTTCACCACCTCAAGTACCTGCCCATTTGCCTCTATGACAGATTGAAACCCTGCAATCTTATTGGTCATGAGCTTTGTTTTATCAGCATTTATTTCCATACCAAAACTCAGGGCCGTTCTATCCAATCTGCCAATCAACTCCTGGAGTTCCCTTTCTGTGCCTGCCAATACATCAATATCATCAGCAAAGCGGAGGTTTGTGATTAGCCTGTCACCTATTTGTGTAAGGTGTGCTCATGCTTGGCGCCGCATTCCAGTGGCGCTGAGGTTGGCTAGCTCTTCCCTGGAAGAGTGAAAAGTGAAATTAGTAGCCTGCCAATTAAAGTGAGCTCACAAGCCAACCTCACCTCCTCTGGGTACACACTGGGCAACTAGAACCGTGAGGCTCTAGGCTAACAAGGCAATGGCTCGCCTGGGGGGACGGGCTCCTTCAGGTTAAATGCAGATGTTGGCCCACCGCAGCTTGGAGAGGAGATGGGCGCCACCAGGTGTTTTCAAGCCTAAGAGTCACACATGAGGACAAAAACTAAATCTTTCATACCGGATCGGTCGCAGCCCGGGTCAACAATGACCGCGCTTACCGTCCCACACCAGGGCGGAGGTGTTAAGTGTGCAACTGGTGTTACCATTAAACTCAGAGGAGGGAATTTCATTCTGGGTACTTGGAATGTTAGAACTCTAAGTGCAACTGGGAAAATAAAAGAACTGACCCATGAGATGGATAGATACCGCTGGAATGTGCTTGGCATATGTGAAGCGCGGTGGAGAAATTTCGGAGAACACACCACAGAAGAAGGTCACAAGTTTTATTACAGTGGTAGACCTGACAAACACCTTCATGGTGTCGGAATGCTGATACACAAAGACACAGTATGTTGTGTATTGGGTGGCCGACCAGTATCAAGCCGCTTGCTCAGTATACGACTAAATGCAAAGCCCTTCAATATCACGGTGATACAATGCTATGCGCCTACCTCAGATTACAAGGACTGCGAGGTTGAGAGCTTCTACGAGGAATTGCAAGCTTTGGTGAACGAGGTACCGAAGAAGGATATACTGGTGGTTCAGGGCGACTGGAATGCCAAAATTGGCAAAGACATGGTACGTGTCTGGAAAGGCACATGTGGAGCATATGGGAATGTGACCACCAACGACAGAGGTCTAAGACTTTTGGAATTTGCGTATTATAATAAGCTAGTAGTAGCGAATACGCTAGAACCACATAAAATGTCGAGACGGTGGACGTGGCACAGCCCAAATGGTACGCTTCATAATCAAATAGACTATATTTTGGTCCAAAGGAGATTCTGATCTAGCATCAATAGCGGGACGGCGTGGCCTAGTGGTTAAGTGGCACGGCTCACAACCAGAAGGTGCTGGGTTCGATCCCCATCACAGCACCGGCCGTTACCCCGGGGAAGCAAACCCTTAGAAAATGCAGGAGGAAGCAGACCCTTACATAAAATGCATGCTGAAGTCGGATGCACTGGGCCGACAGGCGCAAAATAAAAACCACAGTGTAACGCACACACGCCTTGGGGAATAGATAAATAAGGCGAACGCAAAAAAAAAAAAAAAAAAAAAAAAAAAAAAATAATCAAATAGACTATATTTTGGTCCAAAGGAGATTCTGATCTAGCATCAATAGCGCCCGGACAAGAAGTTTCCCAGGGGCCGATATAGGGAGCGACCACGACTTAGTGCTGATGACCATGCATCTCCGACTAAAGAAAGTTCTGAAAAGAGAGATAACTTGCCTGAGATTTGACTTGGAGAAGCTGAAGTGCCCGGATGTAGTGGAGATCTTTGGTGCGGTGTTGGGAGGACGTTTCGCACCTCTCTTGGTTCTAAACGAGGAGGCAGATATTGAGACGATAACTGAAGCCTTGAATTCAGCTTTACTCGACACGGCATCTGAGGTGCTAGGTAGGTGCAGGGTTAAGAAGAAAGCATGGATCACGAGTGAAATACTGGACTTATGTGACAAGAGACGACGATTGAAGGTAGCGAAGAATACACTAGATGGGATTCAGCGATACAGAGATATAAATAAATCCATAAAGACCAAGATGAAACAAGCCAAGGTGGGTTGGATAACAGCTCAGTGCGCAGCTATTAAACGAAATCTGGGACGAAATGATGCCAAGGGAGCATATAAATTAGTCAAGGACTTAGTAAGACTTGTCCAAAGTCAAAATACGACGATTCAGGACAAGAGTGGGAAATGTCTCACAGAAGCTCAAGACATTCGTGAGCGCTGCACAGAGTACTGTTTGGAACTATATAAGCATGAAGATCGAGGTGACCCAAGAATTGCAATGTCTCCTGAAGGGAGTCTGATAGAGGAAAATCAAACGATAACAAGGGAAGAAGTGTATGAAGCCGTAAAAATGCTGAAGAGAGGGAAAGCTGTCGGTGTGGATAATATTCCAGCAGAGCTCCTGCAAGCTGGAGGTGAGGCGACAATTACTACCCTGACTTACATCTGCAATAGAATTTGGCAGACAGGAGTGTGGCCCACCTGCTGGACAAAATCAGTCATTATACCACTGCCTAAATCGGGAAACCTAAATGTGTGTCAGAACTATCGAACAATCAGTCTGATAAGTCATCCAAGTAAAGTTCTCTTGAGGATACTACTTAACAGACTGAATCCTCAGGCGGAGAGTATCATTGCCGAAGAACAAGCAGGCTTTCGAACGGGAAGGAGTACCATCGAGCAAATATTTAATCTTCGTCTACTGAATGAGAAGTACTCAGAGTATCATCAACCATGCCTTCATTGACTTTAGAAAGGCGTTTGACAGAGTGTGGCATGCGGCGCCATGGTCAACAATGAGGCATTATAAGTTCAATAGTGATATTATGAGGGTAATTGCAAATCTTTATCAGCAGGCGACCAGCGCTGTCTCAGTAGAGGGAACGCTAGGCGATTGGTTCCGTACGACGGTGGGTGTGAGACAAGGTTGTATACTCTCCCCCACACTCTTCATATCTTCTTGTAGAGAATAATGGAGACGACCTTAAAAGGACATGTTGGCACGGTAAAAATAGGTGGTGTTGCAATGTCATATATGTCAACGTGTACCAGTGTAAACCTGTAGGCCAGACAAAAAAACTTGTACAAGAGTGACAGAATGTACACTATGTTTGTTTTGCATTAGCGATAATGGGTGTGTAGATGAGATATATATATATATATATAGAGAGAGAGAGAGACAAAGAGAGAGAGGGAGAGACAGAGCTATGTTCAGGAAATTGGATGTGTAGGCATGAGAAAGAGAGAGAGAGAGAGAGAGCGAGAGAGAGAGAGATATTTACATTCAGGAAATCAGGTGTTTAGGAATGAGATATATATTTATGTTCACTAAATTAACTTGACTTAACTTAACATCTTGATACTGGTTTAGAAGACTCTGCAGTGTCTGTATACAACCAGTTTCATTTGCATTACCTTGCTCTAAAAGCTACATGCATCTAATCTATTCTTAAATGCATTAACTGTCCCTGCCTCCAGTACCTCCTGTGGCAATGCATTCCAAGCATTCACCACTCTCTGACTAAAAAAATATTTCCTAATATCTAATTTGGACCTTTCTTTGGTTAATTTGTAGCTATCCTCTTGTTCTTGTAGGTGGCTGTATTTTGAAAAACTTGTTATAGTTTCATTTAACCTTTCCTTTGATTTTCTTAAAAACCTGTATCAAGTCGCCTTGAATTCTTCTCTTTTCTAGACACTATAGGCCAGTTTTTCTGAGTCTTTTCTCACAACTGTAATTCTGGAATCCTAATATCATATTTTTTTTTTTCGTTCACTCAATTTTTCAATTTTTCCAAGGCAGTGTGTGTTGCACTGTTTCTATTTTACGACTGTCGGCCCAGTGCATTCGACTTCGGCATGCAGTTTATATAAGGTTCTGCTTCCTCCTGCCTTTTCTTAGGGTTTGCTTCCTCTGGGTAACGGCCGGTGATGTGATAGGGATCGAACCCAGCACCTTCGGATTGTGAGCTTTGTCACTTAACCACTAGCCAACGGCGTCCCAATTTTGTCGCTCTCCTTTGTACCCTCTCCAACATGTTTATATCTCCTCTACGATAAGGACTCCACACTTGTACAAAGCATTCCAATCTAGGTCTAACCAATGCTTTATACAGTTTCACAATCATTTCTTTACTCCTATGTTTAATATTTCTTTTTATCATACCTAACATTGCATTTGCCTTATTCACTGCTACCTGGACTTGCTCACTCGCCTTACCTGTATGATCAATTATAAACCCTAGTTCCCTTTCCTTTTCTATCATTCTCAAATTGTTCTCGCCCATTCTGTAATTATGTTCCATATTTGATCTACCCATGTGGATGACTGTACATTTATCTACATTACTTTATTTCTTAAAGTTTATTTATATATATATAAATGTATATATAAATATATGTGTGCCTGAAGATGCAAAAAATCATGAATGTAACTTCATATTGAGCTGAAATTTTCACTGAACATTCTATCGCCAAGATCAACACAACTTACTTCCAACACGTAGCAAAATGTTTCTATTTTAAGAATTTTGATAATTCCTTCCGACCAAAAATTATGTTATTTCAAGAGAAAGTCGCTTACTACAAATTTATAAATAAGATATATCTTACCTTGATTTGTGTATTATAACGAGCACATTTTTGCACTCCTCTTTTACAGACTGGGCAAGTCTTAAGTGCTATTTCTTGTTTACCAATTTCAGCATTTGCTGCTGTGGAAGTGGTCATCCATTGATCCATAAAATCCACTTCAACCACATGACTGCAGTCCAGTTCAATAAATAGAGTAGTGGGATCACCATCATATCCATAGAGACTTTCATTCATTAGAATCTTGAAACAGAAGGAAAAAAAAGCTATCAGTCATTGCTGAGTGTTTCCCTATATGGGCATGTTGTTATTTCTGTTGGGAACAACTCATTTACAACTCAAAATAAATCAAAGACCACATTTACCTTTTACTTGAGCTAAGAAACAAATTATTGATGCAAATTTTCAAACTGCTACCCATTACAACTGATAGTTATAGCCAGGTATATTAATAAATCACACTATTGTACAAATTCTTCAGCTGTGTGACATAAATCATGCTGTTATAGGCACTCTAAAGCCTGACAAAGCCAGGAAAATTTGTCAGTGATATGCACCTTTCCTTCTAATTTAACTAAACGTCTTTATACTAGTTTAGAAGACTCTGCAGAGTCTGTATACAAACAGTTTCTTGGAGGATGTTTAACCAATGTGCGAATCCATCTTAATAGACTCAAGCACTAGAGCAAAGTAGATCCGCAGCCAGTTAGGTGCCATCTATGGTGCTCTTAACAAACCACCTAACCGTGGTCGGTGTTATACCATATTACACAATCGCCTCTTATGACATGCTTTCTGTGGGACAGTGGTGCTATTATTGTCTTTATCATTCACAAAGACCCTGGCAGACCCCTAATCTAGAATGGAAAAATTTCCAGCTGTGGCAAATTGTTTTGCAAGTGCAGTGCAGTTTATGTTTCACTGAACACAGTGACCAATAGAACGACAATGAACCAACTAGGAGTGACAACAAATCAATCAAACTCTTGATCAATCTTAATTTTATATCTGAAGAACAAAAAAGCACTTACCCGATGGAACTTTAAAAGAGCAGACTGGGAAAAATTTACAAGGCTCACTGACATATACAGTGAGACTTTAGACACTCATCAAAAGAAAGTGGGAGGAAGACTAACATGTGGTCAGGCCTTGGACTGTAAGATTCAAATTAACACATGGGATCAAGACGCTGAGCTGCGCATGAGCTGCAGTGCTCAGCGATCCATAGCTGACTGCTAGCATCAGGGCTAGCGAACCAGAGCTGCCAAGACCCTTCTACACCTCCACGCGGTGATTCTGGATAACAGGCTGCAGCAGGGCAGACTGGCTAAGGAGAAGGGATCAAAGAGGGAATGCTAACCCGGTACTCAAAAAATGCTTGCTGAAGTCTGATGTGTTGGACCAATAGGTGCAATTATCACAGTCAAACTGTAAACTATGACACAAAACATTCCGTTCTCTGGACTACATTCTGCTACTTAAGCCCTTTAAGGGTTTGGTAGCGGGAGATTGAGAACGAACGAAGAAGAAGAAATAAACACATTTTGTATTCTTACATTTTTGTCACAAATAGAGCACAGCCTAGGGCACTTTTCTCCACATAAGCCACAGCAAATGTGGCCACATGCAAGTCTTTTTGGACACTGAACATCGCATGGTGGTCGCTCACATGGCTGACAACAATAATCTCTGCAGGATTCATGCTTGCATTTCCAGGAGCAGGGTTCTATACAAGATGTGCACAGTTCTCCACATTTTTTAGGACATCGTGAGTGATTGCAAGCTGTCTCACAAGGTTGGCTGGTAAAAGAAGTTTTAAAATTGGTCAGTAAGATTGGACATATGATTGACAGGATATATGATTGACAGAATATATGATTGACAGAATATATGATTGACAGGATATATGTTTGACAGGATATATATATATATATTTTTTTTATTTTTATTTTGTGTTTGCCTTTTTTTTTTATTCCCCAAGGCGGTGTGCGTTGCACTGTGTTTTTATTTTGCGCCTGTCAGCCCAATGCATCCAACTTCTTCATGCATTTTATGTAAGGTTCTGCTTTCTCCTGCAATTTCTAAGGGTTTGCTTCCTCGGGGTAATGGCTGGTGCTGTGATGGGAAGCGAACCCAGCACCTTCGGATTGTGATTTATGTCACTTAACCACTAGCCCACACCGTTCTCACATCAATTGGAGATTGAACTTAGATCACTATGTTTAGAATCGAAATTAAGGAAAATATTTTCCCCACATAATTAAAAGAAATTTAGAAGAAAATGTAAGAGGTTAAAGATGATAAAACACAGACAATGAAACATGATATAGAAGGAATATTTATATCTTTTTCATCTTCTATCACCCAGGGGTGCATAGGTCATCAACCAACCCTCGCCAAGCATCTCTGTCCTATGCAATCTTTTCTACTTCCTTCCAGCTTTTTCCTGTTTTCTTTACTTCCACCTCCAGATCTCATCTCCACGTATTCCTTGGGCTGCCTATGCCTCTCCGTCCGTGGGGGTTCCATGACAGGGATTGCCTGGTGACACTAGCCTGGGGCTTTCTTAATGTATGACCAATTTATCTCCACTTTCTTCCTAATATTTCCTGTTCCAATTTACCTTGTCCCGCTCTCTCCCATAGTCTGTCGTTTGTAACTTTGTCAAACGATTTTATATCAAGTATCTTTCTCAGGCATTTGTTGACAAAATCCTGCAGGATTGCCTTTGATCATTCTCCAGGTTTCTGCTCCATACAGCAGGACTGGCTTCACATTTTAATTGAATATCCTTATTTTTGTCTTCCTTCTTATTTCCTTAGAGTTTCAAATGGATTTCAACATTCCGAATGCAACTCTTCCTTTTTGTATTGTTTTTATATCCTCGTCTGTCCCTCCTTCCTTGTCGATGATACTTCCTAGGTATTTAAATACCTCTACTTCTTCCAGTGGCGTTCCTCTCAGTCTAATTGGTTTGTGTTTGCTGCATTGACCATAATTATTTTTGTCTTTTTATTATGGATCTTCAAACTAACTTGTTTAGAGGTATAATCCAGTCTATCCAGTTTCCTTTGCATTTGGCTTTGGCTGTGCGACAGAAGGGCTATATCATCTGCAAAATCCAGGTCCTAAAGTTGTTTATTCAAGGTCCACTCTATTCCATTTCTCTCATTTGTTGTTACTTTCATAATCCAGTCCACTGCCAGGATGAACAATAAAAGTGACAGTAGGCAACCCTGTAATACCCCTGATTTAATTTTGAATGACTCTGAGTTGTCCTTCGTGAAAAACTCTACATTGCATACTTTCATACATCTGTCTAATTATGTTTGTGAGCTTTTGTGGAATCCCATAGTGCCTCAGTAGTTTCCAAAGTTATATCTCTGTCCATACTGTCGAAAATCTGGAAATATTTATAGTGTGGAAATTCTGCAATTTTCAAGATTTTGATTACAATTGGAAAGAATGGCCATCAACATTCAAATGGGAAAGCTTAAGGAATATGTGCCTCCAAACAGTATCCCAAGTGAACATCCGATCGGCAATGACGTGAACACATTTTAAGAGTACGGATGTCTTTCAGCAGCGAATGTTGAGAAACTAGTATTTTTTAAAGAACGTGAATGTATTTCATGCAGCAATGATTTAAACTGGATTTAAAACTGATTTGTGATAAGGTCAGGTTATCTCGTAACCGGGGGAGGAAGTCTAACGTCTGGTCAGGCACAACACACTGATCAGACATGTTAGTCAGGGTCAGGCAAAATATACTGGTCAAAACCCTAACCTCGGCTTCGTAGTAGCAATCCCTGAAAACAGGCTGTTTTCATGGCAGCTTGGCTAATAAGGTGAGGAATCGACATGATCCCCAAAGTAGAGAGTGACACGCAGATGAAGCCAAGCATAGCACAACTTCCTGGAGGACCCCGGTCCACATTTATCAGCATGCTCAGTATATGAGGAATGCTACTGAAACTCGCCACTTAATGTCCTTTTTGGTCAGAGATTGGTCCATTCTTTTATGTTGCCCTACCACCTCTTTTTGAGACGACCTCAGGGTTAATCTGAATCATTGGTGTGGTGGGGGTCTCCCCCACCAAGATTGGACAGGGCGTTTATAGAGCATACACTGTTTCTTGAAGTTCTGTTTTCACTGAATACAGCTCAAATCATTCTTGTTTGTGGAATTTTGTTATGGTAAACAAATTTGCATGTATGGCAGTTAATTTCTTCTTCTTCATTTATCCTCAGATCAAGGTCCCGGTTTCTCATACAAAGGACACCTTAGTTGTAAGGCTGTTTTATCTCCTTACAGCTTTTGTCTCATGTCTATCTCATGCGGCCAGTATTGTTCTCTCCTACGTGAACATTGTAGGATGTGTTCCACTGTCATGATATGCTCCTCACATGGACACATGTCATCTGTCCCAGTTGTTTCTGTTGTGAATACCCACAATGAGTAAGTTTACTCTTTTGCGCGCCCTAAAAACGGCATTAAGTGGCAGATTGTAGTATCTTTCCCCACATCTCGGGCATGCGGATGAAGGTAGGCCATGTTCCTCCAGGTGGTTGTGCTATGCTTGGCTTCATCTGCGTGATCTCACTACTACAGGGATCATGCCGATCCACATCTCGTCAGCCAGACTGCCTTGAAAACAGCTGGGTTTACAGGTAGCGCAACATGGAAGAGAGATAGTGGTCTTGGTCAGTATGGTGTGCCTGACCCTGACACAATGTCCTTGGTCAGTATGGTGTGCCTGACCCTGACACAATGTCCTTGGTCAGTATGGTGTGCCTGACCCTGACACAATGTCCTTTGTCAGTATGGTGTGCCTGACCCTGACACAATGTCCTTGGTCAGTATGGTGTGCCTGACCCTGACACAATGTCCTTGGTCAGTATGGTGTGCCAGACCGGACTAGCGTTTCAGTTCTCCATCTATCCCAATTTTATTTTTCCTGGACAGATGACCCTTGAGTCTGTTATGCTCAGTTCCCATTCTACACAAAAGAGGACTGCTTCAAGATCCCAGAGCCTATAGATATTTTTCAAAGAGACATGGATACAGCAGGATTAAGATCAATCTGTATTACAGAGGAAATGGTTTTTAAAAAATTGGAGGGGTTGAAAGTGGATAAATGTCCAGGTTAAGATGGTATTCATCCAAAATTGCTGTTTGAAATTAGAGACCAATTAGCAAAACCATTGTCTATATTATGTACTCAATCACTTGCACAAGGGATTGTTCCATGGGATTCGAAAGATGCGGCAGTGATTCCCTTATTCAAAAAGGGCAAAAAAGCAGATCCAGCGAACCTGTGAGTTTAACGAGCATAGTCTATAAATTGTTAGAGTCAATAATCAAATAAAACATTGTAATGCATTTAAACAAATTTAATCTAATTAGAAATAGTCAGCATGGGTTTACCAGAAGGAGATCATGCTTAACAAATCTATTAGAATTCATGGAGGAGGTTACCAAAATGATAGATAAAGGGGAGCCAGTGGACGTTATTTATCTAGATTTTGCAAAGGCCTTTGAAAGAGTACCTCATCAAAGATTATTTCGAAAGTTAAAATCACATGGAATAGGTGGGGAAGTTGTCAAATGGATTGAAAATTGGTTAACGGGAAGAAGGCAAAGGGCGGGTTTAAATAAGGAGTACTCTGAGTGGTGTGAAGTGGAAAGTGGAGTGCCACAGGGTTCGGTTTTGGGACCAATTTTATTCTTGATATATATAAATGATTTGGACATAGGTATGAGATCCATTATTGCAAAATTTGCTGATGACACAAAACTATGCAGTAGTGTCTCATCTAAAGCAGAAGTGGATATATTGAGGTCAGATTTAGATACAATTTGAGAATGGTCTGTAATCTGGCAAATAGAGTTTAATGTAGATAAATGGACAGTCATTCACATGGGTAGATCCAATTTGGAACATAATTACAGAATGGGAGAGAACAATATTAGAAAGATAGATAAAGAAAGGGACTTAGGGGTTATAATAGATCATACATGTAAGGTGAGTGAGCAAGTTCAGGAAGCAGTAAAAAAGGCAAATGCAATATTAGGGATGACAAAAAGAAATATTAAACATAGGAGCAAGGAAGTGATAGTCCAACTGTATAAAGCATTAGTTAGACCTAGATTGGAGTACTTTGTACAGGTGTGGAGTCCTTATCAGAGAGGGGATATAAACATGCTGGAAAGAATACAAAAAAGAGCAACAAAGCTGATATGGGATTCCAGAATTACAGTTATGAGGAAAGATTTTTTAAAACCAGCTTACAGTGTCTAGAAGAGAGAAGAATTCGTGGTGACTTAACACATGTTTATAAGATGATCAGAGAAATGGATAAATTAGACTATAACAAGTTTTTTTTTAATATAGCCACCAACAAGAACAAGAGGGCACAGCTACAAGCTGACTAGGGAGAGGTCCAGATTAGATATTAGGAAGTATTTCTTTAGTCAGAGAGTTGTGAATGCTTGGAATGCATTGCCAGGGGAGGTAGTGGAGGCTGGGACGATTAATGCATTTAAGAATAAATTGTATGCGTATAGCTTTTAGATCAAGGTGATGTAAATGGAACTGGTTATATACAAACTCTGCAGGGTCTTCTAAACCAGTAAAAGGACATTTAAGTTAAGTTAAATTAAGTTGAAGATGATGACTTGATCTTCTCTAGTTAAATTATAGTTGCTGTCTTCTTTTCAGGAGTAGGTGCTGATCAGCCCATATTTTTAAATATTTGTTTTATTTTACATGTTTGCCTCACTAGTTTCTACTGGCGAAAGGCGCACCTATTCCACCCTAGACCGTAGTCAATCAATTGGGCTATATTTAGACGTATAAACCAGTGTTTGGATGCATGTGTGCGTCTGTATGTACTTATGCTAGGTTTGTGCGCTCTCAAAAGCCAACCCAACCAAAGTACAATGGAAGGGCCTCACCCTGAGGTGCATGTGAAAGTTGTTTAACTATGCTCTTGGCACACAACCACAATGTCACTTACGTGCAAGGAGGACAGCTACTACATGTGTCTCTACATGAATGTCCACAGATAAGAATCTTCTGACATCTCTGTTGGCAATTCATGTGCAAGCGCCCATTACCGCACTGACCACAGGTACCCGCACAAATATGGCCACATTCTAGCACAGTATCACATGGCTCCTGGCATTTTTCTCTGTCAAGATTTCTGGATTGTCCACATTCAGCTTGGAAACTTCTGTGGTTACATAGCCTTGATGTGATCTGAGATTTAAACAAATTATGAACATATTTTGTTGTCCTTTTTTCTGTAAGGTATTTATTTTCTGTATGACAAATTCAAGTCAATTTTAAAAAGTGGATTTTAAAATGTTTAGGCTTTCTTTATTGCCACTATTTAAAAAAGAAGGTGAGAGTCCCTAAGCAGACACTCCTAACAGGTTTGAGCTGTTCAAGATTTCACAGAATGAGATTTCATCTTTTGTGAACTGAGGTGACCAGTTCTTTTCTTTTCTACATAGACTGGTTTCAATTTAAGTCTACCAATTTACATCTGGGTAGACCAAAGAGTGTTGCAACAGAGGTGCAAACACAGTCCCTTTACTGTAAATGACACGTTCTTTATCTTCCTTGATATGTCAGATTTAAATGAGTTTAATCATGAAAATATATATGCTCGTACACTTGGTATTGCTGTAAAGTTAAATTCTTATATTACAAAAGTTTGTGGCCTTTAGCTATAAATTATTCAAGGGCTTCTCGCCCAACAGAGAATATGTCGCAAAAAGGGGACTGTGTGGCTATAACATCAGGACTTGGTTATGTGGTTAGCGGACGGCATAGATGGCGCCTGGCAGGCTGTGGGTTTAACTTGCTCTAATTTACACTTCCATCACCACCAGTCCCAAAAATAGGCGATCCAGGGGCTAACAGAATCTGAGATTGACTTGGCAAGTCGCCAGCTGAAAAAAATATGGAACAAAGGAGGTCACACCTCACCACGACATATTATGACATAAGTGGACTGAAGATAGATAAATAGGTAGACAGGCAGGTAGGCAGACAGGCAGGCAGACATGGAGTTAGGTATCAATCAATCAATACACATCATTCCTTTTGGGACATAGGCCATTGATAACCCTCCACCAGTAAGTTCACTCTAGAGGTGCCCTTTTTGCATCTCTCCAAATGAGGTCCAGGGACAGAAATTCATTTTCTCAAGGTGTTTCACAGTCTAGCTCAATGTTCTTCAACTTTGTTATACCTGATGCCCCCTTTTATAACTTTCAGGTGGGTGAATTTTCCTTATCCCCCAATCAAATATAAATTTAAGAAAATGCCATGATCATACACCAAGTTTGGGCATTTTAGATGTTTTTAATACAGCATACAGTGGCAGGCGTGCTGTAACTTTTCTCAAAGAGGACTAGGTTTAAAGACAACTTTCATTACTGAACCAAAGAGAAATACTCTCCATTGAATGTACAATATGTTGCATACCAATGACACTTTTAATGGTCACAGTTTACACAGTTTAGCTCACTTGAACCAACGTACACTATTTAGAAATGGAATAAACAAATATATTCTATATTTATTTATTTAAAAAAAAAATCTATTCTGGTTTACCAGAAAGTTTTAAAAATTGAGTTATTGCATATAGGTGTGTTAGTATTTTCTTGGATTAGTATAAATTACTGATATCACAAAAACCTTTATTATTCCACACTCCCTGATCTGTTATCTTCTTCTTCTTCGTACGCTGTCAGACGTCAACTTGAATTTGTTCGAAGAAAGCAGCTGTCCTCCTGAGGCTGTCGACACTGCCATAGAGCTTGTCTAGTGTTGGCACTGGTGATGGCCACATGTGCTTTCTCTGGTCCTCATATGTCAGGCAATTTTGCAGCAGATGTTCAGCTGTCATTTTCCCTGTACCATAGGTGCATTCGTTAGTGCCACCTATCTTAAGTTTATTGAATAGATGGTACCTCAGTCTGTTGTGGCCTGTGCGGAGTCTGGAGACCACGACCTGCTCTCTTCTGCTCAACTGGTAATAGGCATCATTTTTTGTGTAGCAAGTATGTTCTGTTTTTCATTTGGCCATGTATCTGGCACTAATAAACCTTTTGGACTCTTCGTAGGTCATACTAGAATTTGGTTGTGGTAGTCTTGCACCTTCTTTTGCCAGTCTGTCTGCCTCCTCCTTGCCTTGGATGTTACAGTGGGATGGAACCCACTGTACCACTACTCTTTTTGGTGCAGACTGCTGGCATAGTTGACAAAATACTGCTCTTAAATCATTAAGTTCAGTATTTTTCTGGCTTTTTAGTGCTGTTACCACGGCCAGGGCATCTGTAAACAAGAATATCTGGCTTTCATTGCTTTCGCCTGTCAGCATTGCTTCTACCGCAGCCCTCAGTGCCTCTGCCTCCCCTCTGAAATTGCTTGTGTATTTGCCAGTTGCCACTGACAGTGTTATTTTTCTACCATTTGTTAGGCTCAGGAATACCCCTCCCCCTCCATTCTGTGTTGTGTTTGTTACAGAACCGTCAGTGTATGCATGGGTCCAGTCCATGCTTGGGTAGTTTTCTGCTATGTACCTCAGGGTTATGTCTCTTCTTTTTTTTTCAGTCTGGCTGTTCTTGTTTCCAATACCTGGTATATTTTCTATCACCTCCGGAATGATATGCTGCTTCCATGTGGGTTTGCGTACAGTAGGGATGGGCTTTGGTGTTGTTTTGGTGTTCATAGGGTCTTCGCTCATCTTTGCTTTGGCAATTTCTGCAATGTTTCTCCGCTTTAGCTTCCCTTTTCCAAATCTATTTAGTCTCTGATGCATTGGATGGTCTGTCAGTCGTCTTAGTTTCTCTGCTTGCTGCTGGGCTCTGCAGTCTTTTCTTGTCGGTTATGGATTGCAGATTTGTAATCTTTTCAAGTTCTACAATTGCCGTTGACTTCATGCCTCCTGTTATAACTCTCATGGCTTGGTTTTGAAGTTTGCTAATTTTATCAAAGTTCACCTTTGCTGCTGTTGCCCATGCCGCAATGCCATACTCGAGAATTAGTCTCACTCTTCCAGTGTACAGTTTCTTGAGTATTCTTTTGTCTGCTCCCCAGCTTGTGCCAGCAAGTTTCCTCATGATTGCCATTATTTGTCTGGCTCTCATTCGGTTTCTCTTGATCTGACTTTTCCATGTCATGCGCCAATCAAATGTGACGCCCAAGTAGTTTTGGTTGTCGTTTGGTCACAGATATTTGCCGTTAAGACTTATTTTGGTGTTCTGTGGTTTATGTGAAAGCGAGAATATCGTACATGTTGTTTTTTCTTCATTTATTTTGACCAGCCATGATTTCGCCCACTCCTCCAACAATGTTAGGGCCTGCTGCATCTGATTACTTGCTATGGTGAGATTTTTTTCAGAGGTCCACATAGCCAGATCATCTGCAAACATGGAGCTGTGTACTCTTCTTGGTATATTCTCTTTTGTGTTGTTTATATATACAAAAAAAAGTGTGGGTGACAGTACTCCTCCTTGGGGTACTCCTTGCTCCAGTGTCACCTTTTTGCTCATCTGCCCTTGTACTTGAACTCTGGCTGTTCTGTTTTTGAGGTAGTGGCTGATCCATCTGTACATTTTTCCAGATACTTCACTTCTTCGTAGCTTGACTTTAAGTCTCTCTTTCCACACCTTGTCAAATGCCTTCTCTAGATCCACCCAAACCGCTACTGTATGCTTTTTCTCTTGGTAAGCATCCTCTATTTCCTATGCTATGAGAGTGATCTGGTCCTCAGTGGATCTGTGTTGTCTAAATCCTGCTTGCTGTGGAATTAATTTGTGTTTTTCTTCCAGGTGCCACATCAGTCTGGTGTTTATCATACGCTCCATCAGTTTACCTACACAGCTCAGTAGACTGATAGGCCTGTATCCATTTGGATCTGTTCTATCTTTTTCTTTCTTTGGTACTGGTATAAGTACAGCATCTTTCCATGCCTGCGGTACAATTTCCCTTTTCCAGCTTTGGTTCAGGACTGACAGTAACTTCCTCTTTGCTGTTTGGCCCAACCCCATCAGCATTTCATTTGTTACCCCTTCTTTACCGGGCGATTTCTTTTTCTTCAAAGTTCTCATGGCCTCATTCATTTCATTGATGGTTAGTTTTGCCATCATGTGCTTCTCTGGTGCCATTTTGATGTTGTCGTGGCTCTTTTTGTTCTTCACTAATGTCTGAATGCCTGTCTGTAGGAACATCAATGTGGTTTGCTCTGGCATAATGTTCTATAAAGGCCTTTGCTGCTTTTTTGCCTGTAAGCATGTTGTCACCCTGCTTGATGGTAATTTGTTTATTTGATGGTGTTTCGTCATTCATGGCTCTGACTAAATTCCATAGTTTGTTCCCAACTTTATCTAGATTGAGGCTTTCTGTTTTTTTTTTCCAACTGTCTCTTGTTATTTGGTTCAGTGTTCTTTTGTATTTCGCAGTGATGGCCTTGATTTGCATGCAAGTTAACCATTTTGAAAAAGTATAATACTCTGTTTTGAAATGATGTGTATAGTCTTTCATTTTTGTATTGTGTATTAACAGATATGGCTGGAGTTGGCCTACCTTTCGTAATTACTTGCTGCTTTTCTGAAAAACCTGAGAGCTCAGAACAAAAACTGAATAACTGTTAGAGAACACAGAATTGTGACAGGTGATCGGCACTGCTATATATCACTGACCTACTTATACTACATTTTGTCTCTGCCAAGCTTTGTTGTGAGGGAATAGTTTCCAAATCTGAGCCCCCTTCAATATTTCACTCATTGAAACACTGTCAAACTATATTGACAATCGAACACTTTAACACGTCACAAGATCTTTTTCATTAACAGGAACAATTGCATAAGCTTCATAACCACAACAGTACCACTCATAAGAAGCAAACAAAAATTATATTTCCTTATGACAAAATGTCAAGCGGTTAGCATGTATCTAATTGCACAGAGGGACTAGTATAGTTTAATCTAGTCCTCTTCACGGGAAGAGCCAGTAACACTTGAATGCTTCCAATGTCATTGGTGGGGGCAAGTAGCAAGAATATCACTGAGTATTGTGATGCACAACTTGAGAATCCGATGGTGAGGAATACTAATGCTGTTTATTCAATATTTGTATCTTATGCTTTATGTCCGGTGAAAATTTAACTCAAAATAGCAAAATGTCTGACTACCCTAGTCCTACTAGTCAATTGATGGCCTGCCACTTATAGCATGTAAATAATCTGCTACCACCCATCTGAAAGCTAGAATCGCCCACAAAAAATATTGTTTCATCAACTATTTTGCATAATTGAGTTATGCATTTTAAAAACAACAATTTTCTGACAAGTATACAATGTTTAATAATTCAACATTGACCAGGGCTATTCACAGGTCGGCTCCCTCACCATTCAGATTGTAAACATGCTCTTTAAATTACCAAGAGGACTTGATCCGTGGTTGAAAAGGATGTTTCTCATCAAATAGAGGCAAAAATCTCAAATAATATACAGTTCTAGCACAGCAAAATATAATAATCATTACCAATTATCAATTTTCTTTTAATTATTTTGCAAAATGGCAGTACTTTGACTCAGGTCTGTTGTCTCATTTAAAAATCATTGTATGTGAAGAGTTGTTAGACTTCATTGTGCTATGTCAAACAGGGGTCTTCAGCCATTTTTATTTAAAAATCATTGCATGTGGAGAGTTGTTAGATTATATTGTGCTAGATCAATCAGGGGTCTTCAGCCATTTTTATTTAAAAATCATTGCATGTGGAGAGTTGTTAGATTATATTGTGCTAGATCAATCAGGGGTCTTCAGCCTTTATTGCTCCATAAAGTCTTTTCAACATTTGTCAGAATGTCATTCTCACCTTTTCAAGAATTTCAGACTGCAAAGATGCATTTCAAATAATATCCAAGTTTACCTTGGATTATTTTTTTGGGTATTTGACAAATATAAAAGCAATAGAAAATTATGGATTTAAATCTTGAATTTAAAAAAATGTTTAGATTAGCAAAGTAAACTGAAGCATAATTTTCCCCCTTGAAAAATGGAGGAAGAATAGATAATATTAGTTACTCATAGGCTATAGTAACTTATCTCAACTTCTTTATACTGGTTTAGAAGACTATGCAGAGTCTGTATGCAACCAGTTTCTTCTATTCCACTTGATCTAAAAATAACCATATGCATACAATCTATTCTTGAATGCATCAACTGACCCTGCCCCACTATTTCCTGTGGAAAGGGAATTAGGGGTATAATAGATCATACAGGTAAAATGAGTGAACAAGTTCAGTGAAAAAGGTAAATGTACGATAAAAAGAAATATTAAACATAAGAGCAAGTAAGTGATAGTCAAACTGTATAAATCATTAGTTAGGCCTAGATTGGAGTACTGTGTTCAGGTGTGGTGTCCATATCATAGATGGGATATAAACATGCTGAATTGTGTACAAAGAAGAGTGACAAAACTGACATTGGGATTCCAGAATTATAGTTATGAGACTCAGAAAAAACAGTCTACAGTGTTTAGAAAAGATAAGAATTTGAGGTAATTACAGATTAATATTTTTTAAATTATTTTTTTGTTGCATTTGCCTTATTTTTCTATTCTCCAAGGCAGTGTGCATTGCACTATGTTTTTATTTTGCACCTGTCGGCCCAGTGCATCCGACCTTGGCATGCATTTTATGTAAGGGTCTGCTTTCATGGGGTAATGGCCAGTGCTGTGATTGGGTAGAAAACCCAGCACCTTTGGATTGTGAGCTGTGCCACTTAACCACTAGACCACCCCGTCTCCTAGGTTTATAAGATAATAAAGGGAAAGGAAAAATTAGACTGTAACAAGTTTTTCAAAGTACAGCCGACTACAAGGACAAGAGGGCACAGCTGCAAATTAATTAAGAAAGGTCCAGATTAGATATGAAATATTTTTTGTAGCCAGAGTGGTGAATGCTTGGAATGCATTGCTACAGGCAATAATGAGGGCAGGGTCAAATAATGTATTCAAGAATAGATTGTATGCACATAGTTATTTTTAGCTCATGGAGTAGAAGAAACCAGTTGTATACAGACTCTGCAGATTCTTCTAAACCAGTATAAAGAAGTTGAGTTATTAGGAAAACAGGTAAGACGTGGACAGAGCTAGAAGGGATGGCTCAGGACTGGAGAGTTTGGCTTGTATTATTTCAGATCTGTGCTCTACAGACAACTGACAAGGTTTTGATTGATTATTTTTGTTTACAAACCTGTATCTTCACTCTGCACATGTCTTGTCTGTGTTCATGTCTGCTCCCACAGCGATTGGGACACTGATGACCACAAGGCAGCTTTTCTTGACAATCCTGTTGACACTCAAAGCGAATTGGATCTACATGACAAGGTACTTTCTGTATATGGTGGCAGATGGGTATGCGCTTATCCACCAGATAGCGACATTGGTCATGTTTTCCACATTGATGATTCTCACTGCAGTGATGATTGCATTTCTCACAAATCTGTCTGCATGTTTCATTACAGATTGCATCTTTATGATCAGCATCATCTGCATGGCAGACTCTTTTACAGCTATGTCCACACATGAGCCTCATTTGACATGGTTGTTCACATCCACCTTCAACAACCTTGTGAAAATCTTTGGGAGAATTTATGATTGTCTCCTTCTTCGGGTGTCTTAAACAAGATAGAACAATGTGATCTTTTACGCAACCCATTCTCTTAGCTTCACAAACTATAGCTTGAATGAGGGGACTGCTTCTTTCCAAGCCTGCAAAGTTCCCAATCACATAAAGACCAATTTTGGCACGAGATAAAGCTACACAAATTCTGTTGTTTGTTTTGAGAAAGCCAATCTCATCCGTTTCATTGCTCCTGACAAGTGAAAGTAGAATTATGTCATTTTCATTTCCTTGATAGTTGTCTACTGATGAAATCTTTACTCCTTTCATTTTTGTGTCTGTTCTGTGGGATCTTGCCAGTTTCTCCATTAAGGTCTTAATTAAATGAATCTGGCCAGCATATGGGGAGAGAATAGTTATCTGTCCTGCTTTGAACTGCTCTTGCATTAGCAGGTACTCACATAAACCAATGATAAAATGAGCTTCAAACTGATTACTGAAAGTGTTTGTCTCAGCCTCTTGCTGATCATGCTCACTGTGCTGAATGAAACAAACATTTCCCTTCACCCTAAGCACATTAGGGTATGCCTTCACCACATCATGGTCCTGTAAATCTGGGTAGAGTTCAGGTACACGCAGAAGTCTGGATATGTCTGGCCGCATCCTATGCTGGTACCTCAAACAATCATATTTAAATCCATTGTTCACAAGTCTTTCAAAGAGTGAAATATCGAGACCATAATCTTTCTTTAACTTGTAGACAGAAGGATTGGGTCGCAACTGTTTGTGATCTCCAATAAGAACAACATGTTGGCACTGGTCGGTGAGTGATGTGATCACATGGCCTTCCAAAACCTCTGCAGCTTCCTCAACCAAAACAATTTTAGGCCCGATTTCACGAAGGATTCCTTGATAACGAGCAGCACCAGTTGTGGTCATGCCTATAATGGTTGCACTTTCCAGAATAGTCTTGTCTTCCTGGTGCAAAATTTCTTGGTACCTTCTGGCTATAAGCTCATACTGCTCAGACTTGGCTCTGATTTCACTCCTGATCTGGCGACAATACAAGTCAACCCAGTAGCGATAGAGTCTCCATTTGTCACTTCTCTTCAATTTCCAGACATCATAAATTTGCCCTGCTTCCTCTTCAGTCATCTTTTCAACTTTTTGAAGATGGCCCAGGAGAATTGCTCTGTAATGCCTTTTATAGGGAACGATTGCTTTCCAATGTTCTTTTTGATCTTTTGGCAAATCTTTTGGCATTGGTTCTTCTCCATAATCTGTAATATTGAAGGCTACATTATTTAACCTAATTCTCGCTGCTTCTATGTCAGCATCATCAAGTTTTTTATTGGCGTTTCTCATGTTTTCAAATAAATCTTCACCACAACCCTCCAAAAGCTCTGAAAACAAGGCATCATTTTCATCATCTTCAATGTCATCATCCATATCTAGATGCCGCATTTGATGCAAGTCAGGATTGACCATTTCAAAAAGATCAATATCATCTTCCTCCTCCTCTTCTTCTGAAACAACCCCATGTTCTTCAGCATTTGCTACATCTCCAGCAACATTTGCTTCAGGTCTTGCTGCATTTTGTACTCGATTCTGTGTGGCTTGCTTTTGCTGTTTACTAGTTTTATCTTCAAGGTTACCAACATCAAAACTAATGCCTAGCCATCTGACAACAATACTCATATTTTCAGATCGTCGAGTCAGCGTATTATAATGAGTTTCGTTCATAACACATTTCAAGAAAGACTCTTTAACAATTTCAGTCTCTAAGATTTCAAGTTTTGCAGCTTCTGTGTGAATGTCAGCTTTCAAATCTTTCATCTTTGACCTAGTCTCAAGTTTTGCAAGGTGAACTTCTATGGGCACAGCCCTGTTTTCTCTAGCTCTGTTCCTCATACCTCTTAAGTTGAACTCTTCAAGTCTTTCACTCTTGCTTCTGGATCCAACTCGTACCAATTTCCCTTGAAAAAAGTTTAAAATGCCCTCGAGAAACTGATCCAAAGCATGATTTGTGTAACAGACCAGTAATATGGGAGAGCTCTCTCTCTCTCCAAGCCAGATGTGCTTGTTATGTAGCAAAGCTTTCATTACCATTAGGCCAATGAATGTTTTACCTGTGCCTGGAGGACCTTGAATTATTGAAAACTCTTTGGTCAGAGCTGATTGTAGTGCCACAAATTGTGAGTTATCCAAGAAGAATGTGTTCGGGCCTGGCCATGATTCAGTGTTTAAGATATCTACTGTGGCAGCGACAGCAGATGCTTGACTGAACTGTACATTTTCATCCTGGTCATCTTTGATGAGAAAGTTGTTGTCCACTAAGGGTCGAAGGTCATATGTGAGATTTTGTCCATTCTGAAGATACTCTGGGGGGTTAACCTGGTTGTTGCATTCTCCAATGTACCTCCAGAATGGGAAGTTGTTTTCTGTGAAGTGTTGCAAACCCAACAAAACGTACTTGTATGCCTCAAAGTATGTGGGGGATTCAACCATAGTATATCGTTGATCCCTAGATTCACTAATCAACCGCATAAATTCCTCATGCCCTCCTACTTGGAAATCTGGACCATTAGCATTCAGGATAAGCTGTACATCTACAATACCTCTTGCCAGATCCTTTGCATCACGATTTTCGACAACTGCACACTGGTAAGTTAAGAAGTTGTCTACAGACAAGCAAAGAAGAGATCCATACTTGAGTCTCTGGGATACAGACCAATTCAGTCTTTTCAGTCTTGACACATCAAAAGACAATCTAAAGCACAGGCCCTTGTCATGACATATTGGACGGACTATCCTCACCTGAAAATTGAATATACCTGAGTGGATTATACACATATTAGAACAATCAGGCATCTAAACACAGATACTGGTTTTCATGTTTGTTAGCACTATCACAATAAGTGTCAAGTAATCAATAAACTTCTTTTCAGAATATTTCTACCCATCCCTGACATAGTTGTATTATAATAACATGTTTCAGCCATATCAGAAATACAAAGTGAATCAAAGTGTTACCGTCTCTGCGAGTACACATGGATGCATTGTAACACACTCAAGTAATGTTTAACTGATTCCCTCCACAGAGCCAATATATCGACTCACAAACTTTCTTGCAATACCATAAAACTGATATATTGACTTGAACAATCGTCATACTTAGACTGTGCGTAAACTTTTCTTTATACTAAGTTTTCTTCAATTTATAAGTATTTCTGTACTCTTTAGTAGCAGTTAACAATCATCATCATCCTCTGGTTGATCAGTCCAGAGACTGTTTGTGAGATTATCGGAGTGTGTCTCTCCATTTAAATTTGAAGATTCACCCTTTATTAGGAATGGGACAGTTAAGTTTTAGCAATGGATTTTATTTAGTTTGTTTATGTAGATGCAATAAATACGTTTTCAATGGAAACTAACAGATCTGCTGATCTTGTAAACATTGATTATCTGCCCTTTGTGGAATTTTGAAAATAAAAAAATTTCGAACAAGTGATGCCAAAATCAGGTATATTTATTGTTTGTGTTGTTTTTCAACACTATCACCTTCATATTCTTGTATCTCAGAAATTAAAACACAACAAAAACAATAACACCAACAAGGTCTCTAATTTACATCTCTACACACAACAAAATGATATCTATAGACCAACAAATAAAAGGGTTACAGACTCTCAATGTCAGCAGCCATAGTCAAATGGGACGTGCTGAATAAATAATGTGGCAGTATAAAGGACAAAATAAAATCAAGTACTCACTCGATTTTGTTGTTCTCCCAATGCTTTATGTTTGTTTGACAGTGTCTGTGGTTGAATGTGGTGTGTGTTGCTAAAAGGTCCTGTTTTACTTAACAGCATTTCCTGTTTGCGTACATTTCACCAAGTGTTCATTTTTTTTCGTGTTTACCATCAGATGTGCACATCAATGGCTCTAAGAGTGTTTTTTTTTGTTTTTATTTGCGTTCGCCTGCCTTATTTTTTCTAATCTACAAGGCGGTGTGCGTTGACCTATGTTTTTATTTTTGCGCCTGTCAGCCCAGTGCATCCGACTTCGGCAAGCATTTTATGTAATGGTCTGCTTCTTCCTACATTTACTAAGGGTTTGCTTCCCAGAGGCAATGGCCGGTGGTGTGATAGGGAGCAAACCCAGCACCTTCGAATTGTGAGCCATGTCTCTTAACCATTAGCCCACGTTGTCCTTAATCTAACAATGTAATTTCTATGTCAGTCTTTATGAGGTGGGTTGTGTTACATGTTCTGTTTTGAGCCTAAGGTCCAGTTTTCAACATGCCTCTGTTTGAGAATGCTTCCCTAGCCTTTGTCTGTCCTCCGCCTACCTGTGATAAGTAGTTGTTTGTTGCCAGAGATGTCTCTCGTGGCAAAGCTATCTTACTAGACTGCTGAGTCTTCTCAACTCAAAAGCGAGATGTGTACACAATTAAATTAACCCTAATAAAAGCTTCTACTAAAGTGTAGATTCACTAGGTGGTATAATACGGACTTACTTGAGAGTAGACCTGTACTGCTCTTAGGTAGTGTTGATCACCTCCCTCTAAATATTGCATGATGTTCTTCCTCAACGGGATGATCAAATCAGCTCGCAGCAGACGGAACTGTATTTTTGAAGTAGATATCTTATTTATATTTGTGTGCTTAATAATGCAAATAAATTCAGATAAATACGAGGGATTTTCAGAAAGTAACTTCTGCTTACTCATGATCACTGCACATCATGGAGAGTATTGCTTTGCACATGTGATATTGATTTCTTATTCGCAGCATACAGATGACGTTTTGTGATACCTGTTTTAAGCTTGAAGTTGTTACTGGGCGTTCAAAGTGTTTAGGACAATCGAAGCGTCCGCCAACTGTGAAATGCAGTCTGTAATTTGCTTTTTAATGCAAATTAAATTTGTCCAATTCAAATTCATTGTCAAATCTGTGAAGTTTATGGTGACAATACAATGAGTGATGGTTAGGAATTGGGTAAGAATTTTCAATGAAGGACGAAAGAATGTTTATGATGAGATGCAGACTTGGCGGCCGTCTTTGGTGACTGATGACATGGTGTGTATGGTTGATGGGAAAAGTACTGACTTTTGTCATTTAAGTACTGATGCAGTTTGATCGTTTGATTCAGTATAATCATTGATTGAATCAGTAACCTATTCTATCAATTCACTTGTAAACAATGAAACAAAAATATTCTGAGAGAGTATTAGGTATAATCTCTGGATTCACACCAGTTATCCTATTTGGTGGAGGAATCAAGCGGAAAGCATTTTCAATTGAGCCAGCATCAACTTCATTCCAGTGTACCTCATTGGGTAAACAATTACCATTTACTTTAGATACTGTCGCTTCTGCACTGGCAATTACTGGTCTAGATCTGTCATCTTTACTCATAAGATTTTTAACTTTACCTTTATGCTTTTTAACAACCTAAATATCCTAGTTCTGTTGGTAGAACCAGAGCTGGCTAGTGGACACTCCTCTTCAGCACTGTCAATATCCAATCCGCTGTTCTTCGTTTTTTGATAGATCATCTTCAATCCATGAATAGATAAGCTGAGATGCTTGTTCTGTTGATCTTTGTTTACGAATACTGGAAACCATTTTGATTCTAAAAATTTAGCTTGAGCTGTTCAGTTTATCAATTTTTTAAATTCAGACCTCTTTGAGAAAAAGGCACAAATCACTTTAAATAGGAATAGTTCATTCATTATGATATAATGTTGGATTGGAGCAAGCTTAAAAATTTGTTCTTTAAACTTTGCCGAAAGAGATTTACCATAGCAGAACTACTAAATAACTAGATAGGTGCGCCATTGAAATGGATATGACAACTTGACTATTAGATTGACTCGTCGTAGTTTAACAGTTAATATCACATTGATCACAACAAATTCCGTGGGGATTCAGTGGCGAAGTGGTTAAGCCATCGGCCTCGTGATCAGGTGGTGTGGGTTCGTTTTCAGACTCCGCCGTCTTTTTCACAGGTACTTGATCCCCTGCACCTCGTAGTCGCCCCCTAGTCGTCTTGTCCTTGACTTGCCACTGGGGTCGGGTGGCTCGAGACTAAAAATAGCGCTAGCAAATAAATTATGTCATCACCGTCTACGATGAACCGCGGCCTTTTCCTTTGATCACAACAAAGCATATATTACAATCATTAAAACAGAGTCCATTTTATTTTCATCAGAACTGAGCAAACTTTACATTCATCAGAACTGAGTGAATATTACATGCATATTACACTGTAACAACAGATCAAATTGCTGAAAAAAGCTGAGACAATAAATATTGAAAATGCAGAACAATTTATCACCAAGGCATGAAAGACTGTATGAAAGCAAACTGATAAACAGCATCAGTAACAAAAAATTGATGGAGATGCAAGATCATTAATGATTAAGATAAGGCAAGGGAAGATTACAGCAGTACTGTGAATTAAAATAAAGTTTTAAAAACAGTTATAGATATAAATCAGGATACAACTGAATAAAAACCAAATTTTTTGTTTCAATTCCAGAGCATGACAACCTATGTCAAAGACAACATAAAGATTAACAATACGAAGGCATGAAACTTAGAGTATCAACAGAACACCTGCCCCAATCAACAAAAGTGTAAATTATATTTCTCTTCAATGAGCTCATGAGTTACGGTTTTTGGGCAGTATTTTTTCGGCAGGCGGTAGAAATGACATAGAAATCAAGACCAGGTGCCAGAAAGCATCTGCAGTA
The DNA here is from genome assembly GCA_036924085.1 of Ariolimax columbianus. Lineage (NCBI taxonomy): Eukaryota > Metazoa > Mollusca > Gastropoda > Stylommatophora > Arionidae > Ariolimax > Ariolimax columbianus. The sequence goes on from JAVGWX010000018.1 coordinate 23,191,500, forward strand.
ACCTATCAGTCGCTACCACTGCTAAGGCCCCTGAGCATTAGTTTGACAACAAAGCAACAGCTGATAAACAGAACATTTATGCCGACTCTGTACCACTAGTGAAATAACATGGCCCACTGTCAAAGACACGTGAGAGCAGAATTTTGACATGTGAATTGGTGTGTTTGAGGAAGGTCATCGATGTTATCAGGAAAAATAGACTGAGAAATGAAGACATTCGAAGTATGGTTGGCACTACAAGTACATTTCCAGGCAATGAATAAGCTGGGTCTGTGATCTCCTAAGAATGCTTAGTTCTTAGTCGACCTGTACTTCTACAGTGGCAGATGCCTCTGTGCAGGTCCCAGCTTTGATTTGAGCTGAGTGTAGCCAGGAGAAGGACTTTCTGCTTAGCGGGCTAGGCCCGAGCAGCTTACTACTTAACCGATGTGTGAGTCCATCGTAATAGACTCAAACACTAGAGCAAAGTAGACCCGCAGCCCGCCATGCGTCATCTATGCTGCTCTAAACAAACCACTTAACCATGGTCGGTGTTACACCATGTCACAGTTAGTCGCATCTCATGACATGCTCTCTGTGGGGCAGTGGTGCTATTCTTCCACGAATGGCTTATAACACTGATAGATCAGGGGACAGTGTGGGATAGTGGTTAAGTGACACTGCTCACAAACCGAAGGTGCTGAGTTCGATCCCCATCACAGCATTGGCCGTTATCCCAGGGAAGCAAACCCTTTGAAAATGCAGGAGGAAGCAGATCCTTACATAAAATGCATGCTGAAGTCGGATGCACAGGGCTGACAGGCGCAAAATAAAAACCGTAGTGCAGCGCACAACATCTTGGCGAATAGAGAAATAAGGTGAACGCAAACAAAAAAAACAAAAAATTACAGATAAGGCTGTAAGAGTGCGGTAGCAATGCAGGTGGATAGATGATTGAGTGATTATGCAAAGACATGGATTCACAATGACCGATGTATTGCACTTGGCACAGGACAGATGAATTAAGCTCTTCACGGCACCTAACAGCATAAGTGAAAAGAAAACTAACTAGCTAAACTAACTGACTTCCTGTATTTGAACCCTACCTGGAAATAGATCTGAAGACAGGTCAGTTTTACCCTACAAATGACAGGGCGTTGCTACGGAAAACCAGCTCAAATCGAGAGGAGCCGCAGACACTTTGGTTCACGTACCAGGCTGATAAGCCAAGGGCGCGAGGCTACCATGTGGGGGATTACGGCCGAACCCTTGTAAGCCGCAATCCCGCCCAAAATCTCAGCACCACTGCAATGGGAGGCTCCTACATGCTCGGGACCTGGGGCTTGCGCCCCAGCCCTATCAGGTAGAGCCACAGTAAGAGGTCCTTGCCGCCCGCAAATCAAAGCGGGCGGACAACTGCTTGATACTCACCCTATACGGCGATGGGGTGCGAAAAACACCAACCAAAGACTTAGAACCTGGTCGGGGTGTCGAAAACAGTAGAGCAGCCACCACACTGTGAACTGTCAAGACTCAACCACTGACCATGAGAGTTGTCCGCACACCAGGCGATCAACATCTCTGTGACATTACCAGGCTTGTCCTCTGGCTAAATGCACTCCGGCTACGATATCTACCTCTGTACGTTATCAGCCATAACTATCATGCTGGACGCAGAAGAGATGCAGACCAGCGGACATTGCACACCTGCCCCACTGTGTCAACACCCCAGGTGACGGGGAATGCTAGGCGTACCATCCCTGCATAGAAGCCAAGAAAATAAAGGGAAAAAGAGATACCCCACTCACATGCAAATGCTACGTTTCTGGCAGGACGTGACGATCCTGGGATACAGACACACTGGACTGCCTCTCTTCCGGGTAAACCAGTCCATCTCATATATCACATATCATCATTGCACCCTATAGACACGAGTAGTGAAGACTCGATAGTCTGGTAAGACAACTTCCATAGGAGAGAAAACTCTGATCGTAAACAACTGCTGCCTTGCAGATAGGCTAGGGACAGCCAAAGGCTAAGGAGGGCATCCCTACAGAAACGCCTGTTGAAATCGGATGCACGGGGCCGCAAGCCTAACAAAACAGTGCAACGTAAATCACAGTATGATGGCAGCACAACCTATTCGAAAAACGTATGGCGCTCATCCTGAGGAGACCCGCCAGGCAGCGATAGCGCCGGGCCCCACGCCTCGAAGGGGCCCACCCTTGACTACTGGTGGTCACCCACCCATGTGTCGTGGAGTCAAGGCACATGGCTATGGGGTAACGTCTATTGGCCAAAACCTCAAGACCCTCAAAATACTACAGTGGAATGCGGAGGGAGTCATTAACAAAAAACTTTCCCTAACACACCACCTGCATGAAGGTAAGATTGACGTGGCATGTATCCAGGAAACGCACCTCAACAATAACCATAAATTCTCAATCAGAGGATACCAGACCTTCCGTCTAGATAGAGAAGGCCACAAAGGAGGGGTCCTGATACTGACCAGAAACAGCATACCGAGTAGCGCGGTACCTGTCAATCACACCGGACAAGCAGAAATTGTAGGAGTTGACATAATGGCTCAAGAGACGAAGCTCCGCATTTTCAATCTGTACGGACCACCAAACAGAGACCTATCGCTCTCGAGTATGGAGGTCAGGGACTCCAACTGCATAGTAGTTGGAGATTTCAACAGCCACTCGGAGAGATGGGGATACTCTGACACAGACAGCAGAGGTGACGAAGTGGAAGATTGGGAGATAGATGCAAATCTCTCCCTAATCAATAGGCCGGAGGATAGCCTTAGCTTCTATTCAAGAACATGGCATACCACCTCGACTCCAGATTTGGCCTTCTCCACACAGGACATACACTATAAAATAGACCGCCAGGTGCTAAACCAACTGGCAGGTAGCGACCACAGGCCGATCAGGCTAACCATTGACATGGAAGTAGGCCCACAGGAAGCAAAACCGCTCCCACGTTGGAATTACAAACGAGCCGACTGGGACAGATTTGCAATCCTGACAAATGGGCTGTGTGAAACCATCAACACACGAAACACCAAAATGAAGCCCATGGTAGAGAGCCTAAGCAAGGCAATAATGCAAGCCGCCACTGAAACCATCCCAAGAGGAGCTAGGAAAAACTATAAGCCCTACTGGAATGATGAGTTACAGAAAGTGGAAGATGCAGTAACAAATGCTAGGAACATGGCAGAACGAGAAAAATCCATGGAGGCAAACATCGCCCTCAAAGCCGCCGCGGCGAAGTACAAACACACTCTCAAGCAAACAGCAAGAGAAAGTTGGAAAAATAAAACGGAAAGTTTAAACCTGGACAAAGAAGGGAACAAGCTATGGAAGCTAGTCAGAGCCATGAATGACGAAACCCCGTCAAATAAACAAATTACTATCAAGCAGGGCGAGAACTTGATCACAGGTAAGAAAGCCGCAAACGCCTTTGTCGATCACTATGCCAGAGCAAACCACATCGAGGTCCCTGCAGATAAGCATACAGACATTAGCGAAGAGCTAAAGGGACACGAAAACATAAATACGGCTCCTGAAGAGCACATGATGGCCAAACTAACAATGCGCGAAATGGAAGAGGCTATGAGTACACTAAAGAAAAAAAAATCTCCCGGAAAAGACGGGATAACAAACGAAATGCTGATGGGGCTTGGCCAAACAGCGAAGAAAAAACTACTATCAATCCTGAACCAAAGCTGGAAAAGGGGTATTGTACCCCAGGCATGGAAAGATGCAATACTGGTACCAGTACCAAAAACAGGAAAGGACAAAACAGATCCAAATGGATACAGGCCCATAAGCCTACTGAGCTGTGTCGGCAAGCTGATGGAACGGATGATAAACACCAGACTGATGTGGCATCTGGAAGAAAAACGAATACTAATTCCACAGCAAGCCGGCTTTAGACAGCACAGATCCACTGAGGACCAGGTCATCCTCATAGCCCAGGAGATAGAAGATGCCTACCAGGCACAGAAACACACAGTAGCTGTTTGGGTGGATCTGGAAAAGGCATTTGACAAAGTCTGGAAGGATGGACTTAGAGTCAAGCTAAGAAGAAGTGATGTCTGTGGGAAGATGTACAAGTGGATCAACCACTACCTCAAACAAAGAACGGCCAGAGTCCACGTACAAGGGCAGATGAGCAAAAAGGTGACACTCGAGCAGGGAGTACCCCAAGGGGGAGTATTGTCACCCACACTCTTCCTGGTATATATAAACGATATTACAGAGAATATACCAAGAAGAGTCCATAGCTAAATGTTTGCAGACGATCTGGCTATGTGGACATCTGAAAAGAATCTCACCATAGCAAGAAATCGGATGCAGACGGCCCTAACATCGCTGGAAGAGTGGGCGAACTCATGGCTGGTCAAAATAAACGAGGAGAAAACCACGTGCACAATATTCTCGCTCTCATTAAAACCCCAAAGTACCAAATTAAGCCTAAATGGCAAAATCCTGCAGCCAAACGACAACCCAACCTATCTGGGAGTCACATTTGATCGGCGCATGACATGGAAAAGTCAGATCGAGAGAAACCGAATGAAAGCCAGAGAAAGAATGGCGATCATGAGGAAACTTGCTGGCACAAGCTGGGGAGCAGACGAAGGCATACTAAAGAAACTGTACACTGGAAAGGTGAGACCAGTTCTCGAGTATGGCATTGCGGCATGGACAACAGCAGCGAAGGCGAACTTCGATAAAGTTAACAAACTTCAAAACCAAGCCATGAGAATTATAACAGGTGGCATGAAGTCAACGCCAATTGTAGAACTTGAAAAGATTACAAAACTGCAATCCATGACCGACAGAAGAGACTGCAGAGCCCAGCTGCAGTCAGAGAAACTCCGAAGACTGACGGACCACCCAATGTACCAGAGACTAAACAATTTGGGAACTGGGAAACTAAAGCGGAGAAACTTTGCAGAAATAGCCAAAGCAAAGATGCACGAAGATCCCATAAACGCACTAACAACACCAAAACCCATCACTACTGTACGAAAACCTACTTGGAGGCAGGATATATTTCCAGAGGTGGTAGAAAATATACCAGGTATTGCAAACAAAAATTGCCAGACTGAAAAAGAAAGGAGAGACACTACCCTAAGCTTCATAACGAAAAGCTACCCAAGCATGGACTGGACCCATGCATACACCGACGGTTCTGTAACAAACACTACACAGAACGGAGGGGCAGGAGCATTCCTAAACCTACCAAATGGCAGAAAAATAACTCTGTCATTCGCTACTGGTAAGTACACAAGCAATTTCAGAGCGGAGGCAGAGGCACTGAGGGCGGCAGTGGAAGAAATGGTAACACACTGTGAAAATGAGAGCCATATAGTCCTGCTGACAGATGCTCTCGCCGTAGTCACAGCGCTAAAAAGCCAGAAAAACACTGAGCTTAATGACTTAAGAGCAGCACTATGCAAACTGTGCCAGCAGTCCGCACCAAAAAGGGTAGTGGTACAGTGGGTTCCGTCGCACTGCAACATCCAAGGCAACGAGGAGGCAGACAGACTGGCAAAAGAAGGTGCAAGGCTACCACAAACAGATACCAGTATCACGTACGAAGAGTCAAAACGGCTTATCAAAGCCAGGTACATGACCAAATGGGAAACCGAACATACTGGTTACACCAAAAACGATGCCTATTACCAGTTGAACCGAAGAGAGCAGGTCGTTGTCTTCAGACTTCGCACTGGCCACAACAGACTGAGGTACCACCTATTCAACAAATTGAAGATAGGGTGTACCGACGAATGCCAGTGCGGTACTGGTAAAATGACCACTGAACATCTGCTGCAGAACTGCCCGACATACGAGGATCAGAGAGAGCAGATGTGGCCATTGCCAGTGGAACTGCAAGACAAGCTCTATGGTAGTGGCGAGAGTCTCAGGATGACCGCCGCTTTTTTCGAAAAAATAATGGTTACTGTCTGACTGTGTACGCAGAAGAAGAAGAAGAAGAAGAACCCTACCTGCACATGTCAGAACAGCCAGACACTCTTCAGGGGGATAGAACTTAACTTGACGTTTTTTATACTAGTTTAGAAGAGTTATCAGAGTCTGTAAACAACCAGTTACATTTGCATAACCCTTCTGTAAAAGCTATGCGCATTCAATCTATTCTTAAATGCATTAACTTTCTCTGCCACCACTACCTCCTCGGGTAATGCATTCCAAACATCCAGCACTCTTTGACTAAAAAAATATTTCCTAATATCCAATCTGGACCTTTCTTTAGCTAATTTGTTATCTGTGCCCTCTTGTTCTCGTTGGTGGTTGCATTTTGAAAAACTTGTTATAGTCTAATTTAACCTTTCCTGTGATTATCTTATAAATTTCTATTAAGTCACCTCGAAATCTTCTCTTTTCTAGACACTGTAGGCAGGTTTTTCTGATGAGTCTTTCCCCGTAACTGTAATTCTGGAATCCCACTATCAGTTTTGTCACTCTTCTTTGCATCCTTTCCAGCATATTTATATCTCCTCTACAATAAGGACTCCACACCTGTACACAGTACCAGAAGAAATGCCACAGAGAAATCTTGAAACTGTCTCTAAGAAACTTCCTAATTAATTTCACCTCCTTGGAGTTGGTTGCTTATAGCATTTCATCTGATGAGCTATGATCACTAAAGGTATTCAAATCTCAGAGCAAAACTCCATCACGGAGGCTCAGAGACAGCGAGTCACCTAAAAAAACAGAACTCATGACAATTTCACAGCCAGTTCCTCACATGTGTGACCCAGGTGCGATGACAGGATTAGTCTTTACAGTTATATGAGAACACATTTCGCAGCACAAGTTTGATGTTGTTGCCATCTTCACTTGCAATGGGTAACTATTATTATTATTACTATTATGACATGTTTTTTTTAAAAAACACTTTATGACCAGTTTGCATATCACATAATATAAATCTGTAATTATTACTCACATTAAGATACAGTTTAGTAGCCATTCATTTAATCAAATTAACAAAATGAATTGTTTACCTGTATATCAAGGTAATCATTGATGTCATCATAGTCACCTTTAGTCTTGTTCGCTCGATACTTGATATCATCAACTGGGTCAAAATCTTGTGTAGTTGGAATAATGCTAAGTTCACGAAAGAGATTTGGATCCACATCACCATCGTTTTGGGCATGTATTCTTCTATGCCCTTCTTCCTCATTATTAAGTTGTTTCACAGGTCGTTCTAGCATTTGTTTAATGATGATTGTTTCCTCAACAAATGTGACCTCATCTTGAAAATGTGCATTTATACAGTTTTCTAGATTGATACATACAAGTGCCAGTACTTTTGGTGCATTATTCTGAAATGCCTGTAATGTGCGTTTGAGAAGAATTATAACAGCCCTGATATACTCAGCATCCGTTGCAGACTGCATATTAAACGTACGCCTTATTTGATCATGAAAATCTTCTGCATCTAAAAATGCTCTAAGGATATCCATGACAGCCTGTTGCTGTGTATTTTGTGAGTCTTGAACAGCTTTGGCAAGAACTCTCACTATCAGTATAAACTTCTGCGAGGCAAATTCTTTCAGAAGTATCTTTAAGATTTCATCTCGTCCAATACGCAGCAGCACTGTAGAAGCATCAGTATCCTCGTTTAATAATGTTTCCAGTTCCTTTATTGACAGAGGATTCTGTCTTTTTCTGCTAATAGTTAAAGAGAGATAAATATTTACAATATGTACGAAAAAACATCATTTATACAAATATATAACTACCATCTTTATAAATCTAAGTACATTACTTTTAAGTAACATTTCAACCAGTTGTTTAAAATACTACTACTAAATAAATTCAGGAAAAACACTAAATCTGAAAATTATGTCCTATAAAATTAATTTCAGTTCAAGTGCCATCTCCACTTCGAAGGTCAGCTGCAAAGGATCTCTAGTGTATTCTTATCTCTTGAAGAAATGGTGCAATCTTACAGGTTTTCTCCACTCCATCTCCTGATGTTATCCACCCACATATAACAGTGTCTGCCTCATGAACAACTGCCTCCAACCCTACCCTCTAGTATGGTCTTCAACAAGAAGATATGTCTTGTTATATGGCCCAAATAACTTAACTGTCTAACCCTGATTTCGGTCATTTATTATCTTTTCACCCACAACTTTTCCAATACCTCCAAATTTGTTTTCTTCTCTTTCCAAGAAATGCGACCAAATCTTCTATATATACCCACATTTAGTAGACTTCAATACTCTTTTCCAACTTGCTATTCAGTGTTCATGTTTTAGCACCATAAAGCAGCGACGAGTGAAACTCCGAACACTTCTCATTTTTAATGTATGGTTTATCTGTTTAGACGTGTCGCATGTTGATAAATACCATTTTGGCCATACCTATTCTCTTTTTTATTTCTTTTTCACTGCTACCTTCTTCTATTATTATGTGACCTAGATAGCAGAAACTCTGTACCTGTTCCAGTAGTTGATCATTTATGTGTATCTGCATACATGGTTTCTTGTCACTTTTCCCAAGTATTATAGTTGTGTTCTTTGTTATATCTAATCGAAACTCTTGACTTATTTTGTATATTGTTGTCACAAGCTCTTGTAATTCTTGCTCACTTTTTATCAAAACTGTATCAACCGCATATCAAAGGTTATTCATTGCCACTCTTCCAAGTTGAGTGTGTAGTCTAGTCAACAGTGAGCTGGCTTGTTAAGACTGGGATTACACCGCGCCAGGGATTACACCGCGCCAGTGTTCAAAATCATGGACAGGCAGAAACAAAATCAGTGCGTGGTTCGTTCTTAGTACGACTGCTCCTCCAGTTGACCCAGCTGTAAATGGGTACCTGACATATGAGTTGAGGCAGGTATAAACAGCAAGGAAGGGAACTGGCCACCCTACCTCACATAGGCTGTGACTTAGTACATGAAGAGTTATCTTCATCCCCGATGGCAATTTTTTGCCATGGGACCCACCTTGACCTTTACCAATGACAATATAAGTACACAATCAGAAATAAGTAGCCTTTCTACAAATAAAGGCCAAACTAAAAACTGGAAAAAAGTATATAACTTGAAATTGGTTAGACAGAGTCATTGCTCTTCTCCATCTGATATGTTAAAATGTACAAGTACAAAAGTGCAGTCGGCTCATTTATAAGAAGTCTGTACAAAGGTGCATAGTGTGCACTTGAAGTAGAAATTTTTGTTATAATTTGTTTTACATGGTGAAGTTACTAACTCCACGCTATAACTTACTTTTGCTATTCCTCTTTTACAATTTGGCTTGGCTTGGCTTCGTTCGTTCTCAATCTCCCGCTACCGAACCCTGAAAGGGCTTAAGTAGCAGAATGTAGTCAAGAGAACAGAATGCGTTGTGTCATAGTTTACAGCTCGGCTGCGATATTCGTCCGACAACATGTCCAACTTCAGCAAGCATTTTATGAGTACCAGGTTAGCATTCCCTCTTTGATCCCTTCTCCTTAGCCAGTCTGCCCTGCTGCAGCCTGTTATCCAGGATCACCACGTGGAGGTATAGAAGGGTCTTGGCAGCTCTGGTTCGCTGGCCCTGACGCTAGCAGTCAGCTATGGGTCGCTGACCGCTGCAGCTCATGCGCTGCTAAGCATCCTTCTACAATATGATTGTAGTTTATAGTTACCAATTAGTCGCAATGAGACAGAAATCAAGACAAGGACTACAATAGCGAAAAAGTACTTTATAGAAAAACAGAAATTGTTAACCTCATAGAATATCAGGATAGAACTGAGGAAAATAATAATCGCCACTCAAATATGGCCAATTGCACTGTATGGTGCTGAAACATGGACTTCAGCGAAGGAGGATGAAAAAAGCTTAGAAACGTTTGAAATGTGGTGCTACCGTAGAATGGAAATTGTGAGTTGGACAGAAAGAAGATCCAGTGACAATGTACTCAATGATGTGGGCGCACAAAGATAAATATTGCCAATGATACAAAAACTTTGGTTGAGTTAGTAGTGTTACAATATGAGGCATGAAAGTCTTCTACATAAGATACTAGAGGGCAAGATTCAAAGGAAGAGAGGACTGGGACGACCAAGACTCACCTTTACATCTCAGATGTGCAAGGACATTAAAGTACGAACTTATGCTGCAATGAAGAGAACTGCAGAGGACAGGGTCAAATGGAGAGACACTCAAACAACCTTACAACCAGTCTCTGGATTGATCAACCAGATGATCATGATGATGATGATGATGAATTAGTCTTCAATCAATCGATCAAAACCCTTCAACCTCATGTGAAGCATATGTTATAAACAAATAATTGGCATGGATTTCTATCCAAGATATAAACGAAGAAGAAGAAGAACTAGTAGATTAACAGGCCAATCACCTGTCTGTCTGCACATTTGATTGCAAGTATAAACAAAGTATGACCTGAACACCCACAAAGATAGAAGAGGAGCAGCTAAGAGATGAGAGCCTGTTAGATTAATTTATCTTCTTGGAGAATGCTTGATTAAAAACCATTTAAAAAACACTAAAAGTAATTATAACATTAATATCAATATTGTCTGCCCTGCCCTAACTAAATCTTGGGACCAGAAATTCAGTAAGTTAGTAAGTAGGTCACAAACTGATATTTGATAATTGAAAAATGTAGTGTCATTAGGTGGCAGCAACATCCAGTTTTGTGATTATTGTAGGCAGCAGACACTAGGTGTTTCATGCAGATGTGCAGCTCAGGTACAAAATGGTGTCCATGATAACATTGTACAATCAAAGAACAGCATGGTGTTGTCCGTTTGTGGGGGACAAAAAGACTTTCTGCAAATGATATTCAAAAAGAAATGCTTCCTGTTTATGGGGAGAAGTGTTTGTCATGCAAAGTGGATCATAACTGGGTCAATCTTAAGGAGGCTCATTAATTGCTGATGAAGCCTGACCATGAAGCCTGAAGTACCTGTGAGGCAGGTAGGGAAGATGATTCATACTCACAGGTGAGTGACGATTGGCAGTGTAACGACTGCAATATAGTGTTCACATGGTTTAGCCTACAGCATAATGCATGATACCACATTGGTGGGAGACATTTCGTGAATGGCCAAGAAGTTGAATGTGAAGTATAAATAAAGCTGAGATAGCAGACCAAAGACCCCAATGCTGGCGATTTTAGTGCACTGATAAACTGATGTGATAAGTGTATCAATGTTGGTGGAAATTATGTTGAGAAATAGGTATTTGTGACCTATGTACTGACTTGCCCTCATATAAGTGCCATAAAGGGTGACTAGGTAGCATTATGAATGTGACTGGCAACCGCTTCTTATAAAATAAAGAGTAACATAAAACACTACTACAATAGCACATGCTATGGCTCAGACATCATGACAGGAAGCGAACAGCTGTGGTAGACTTACAGTCCTATTGAAGTGAAAAATGAAGGATGACTATGATGATTTATCCGACCAAACTGAATTTTGGTGCTTTAATTATGTAACGCATCCATTTCGTTTTGTATTCTTTATTTATCTTATAGGGTTTCGAAATATATATTTTAACAAATAAAATAAAATTTAAATACATACTTCACTTTTGGAGCCATTGCTGCAAACTGCAAAAATGGATCCTCTTCATCATCCATCTTGAAACCACGCAACCTAAATCTAGAAAGAAAGTTCCTTTATTGTACAAATTATTTACTAAACAATTTTGTTGCTAACAGTGGATTGATTCGTATATGTATAACTCATCATAAGTTCATAACTGCATTCCTCATACATAAATTGGGCTTGGCTTGACTTTGTTCGTTCTCAATCTCCCGCTACCAAGCCCTGAAAATGGCTTAAGTAGAAGAATGTAGTCCAGTGAACGGAATGCGTCGTGCCATAGTTACAGCTTGACTACGATATTTGCACCTTTCGGTCATACACATCGGACTTAAGCACGTGTTCTTTAATACCGGGTTAGCCTTCCCACTTTGATCCCTTCTCTTTAGCAAGTCTGCTCTCTTGCAGCCTGTTATCCATGATCACTGCATGGAAGTGTAGAAGGGTCTTTGCAGCTCTGGTTCACTGGCCCTGACACTAGCAAGAAGCTTTGGGTCGCTGACCTCTGCAGCTCATGCACTGCTCAGCGTCTTCAATACATAAATTCATAATCTATTTGTTAATTCATAAATGCATAACTCATCACACATTTAATCAATTAGTCAATCAGAGCCCATCACTTTGCTCAGCGGATAGAACATTGACCACATCTTGTCAGAACATATGGTTCTGGACTACATTTTCTGCCACTCTCCAGGTGTAACAATTTAGTCGTAGTTACCTCTTACGTTCTCTTGTCCGTATATTTGCTAGATATACTTCTTTCTATTCCCTTGACAATTCCATATGAGAGCCTTTCTGGCAATGTTGGACGATGCCTTGCATAGTATATGTCCAATCCAGCCACATTTATTTTTCTTTTAATTTAATGTTCCAGTGGCCTTTTTTGGCTCCTTTCCCACAGGTCTTCATTCCTAACCATGTCCTGCCAATTTATGGAGTATGTTGATTCACACTGTCAAACATCTTTTCATAGTCCATCAAATTGATCAATTGGAATATTTTCCATTCAATATTATGTTCTACTATGATGTGCAGAGTGGCTACATAATCTGTGCATGATCTTTCCTGGTGGAATTCTGACTGTTCGTATCTGAGTTTGTTTGTCTACTTCCTCTTTTAACCTCTCTAAGACAATTCTGTTGAATATCTTGCCGTGGAAAGTTACAGTGAGAAAGGTTGAAACACACCGGGAATGAAAGAATGTGACTGATCTTGGGTTGCACCAAGGATATCCTCATTGTAAAGATGAGATGCATGCTTGGACTTCTGTCCATAACTTAACTTAACTTTATACTGGTTTTGAAGACTCTACAAAGTGTATACAACCATTTTCTTGGAGGGTGGTTAACCAATGTCCATCTTAATAAACTCAAACACTAGAGCAGAGTAGACCTGCAGGCCATTAGGAACTATCTTTGCTGCTTTTAACAAACCACCTAACCATGGCCGGTGTTATACCATGTTACATAGTTAGTCTCTTAGGACATGCTCTCTGTGTGGTAGTGGTACTATTCTTGGGCAGACCACTCAGGACAAAAGATATGCAGAATCTCAGACCAAAACTTGCATATGAAAAACCACAGACAAGAGGCAAGCAAAGCATATGCCTACTGCAGATATCAAAGGCACAAGAATAAAAGGTGGAATGTCATAGATGACACATGCAGAGAATGTGATTGGGCAGGTGATCTTCTTCTTCTTCTTCTTTCGTTCACTTTAAAATATTGTCTATATCTGCAATGTTGTCTCTTGTATAAACTTCACTGTCTTTTGTAGTTCACATACATGTCCATAAAGTTTCTCTTCCAGTGTTGTTTCTATGGACCAATGATATTTTCTCTGTATATCATATTCGGGGCAGTTTTGCAGTATGTGCTCTGCTGTCTGGGGCGCCTGTCCGCATGTACACATGGCTGAGTTGCCAATCTTCATTTTTGTGTACATGTGGCTGCGGAGTCGGTTGTGTCCTGTTCTAAGGCGCAACACAACAGTTTGCTCTTGTCTGTTCATGTTATGGTAATCGTCTGGTGTTACTGTTGGTGGCTTTCTGATTGATTTGATCATCCTTATCTTCTGTTGGTATGTAACTGGTACATCTGGTTGCTCGTCTGCAGCACCCTCCTTTGCCAGTCGATCTGCTCTCTCGTTTCCTGGTATTCCACAATGAGAAGGTATCCGCTGCATGACAATCTTGCGCTGGTTGCTCAGTTCAGACAGTAGAACCTGTAGATCTGGCAGTTTCTCAAATTTAAGTGCTTGGAGTGCTGATTGTGCATCTGTAAGAAATATTACAGGTTGTGGATCGACATTGGTGTTCAACAGTTTCTCAGTTTCCACCTTGATTGCCTGTATTACTGCATCATATATATGACAGAATTTATTGGGCAGGTGATCATAGTTGAGACTAAAGGAAAAGAATTGATCCACACCTGAGATAAAATGATCGACTAGCAACCAAATCATCATCAGCTTTTGGTTGAAAAGTTGACCTTGAGGGTAAACACAGAAGAAGTGATAATACTTGTGATAATGATGTCTAAAACATCCTTTAAATGGATGGTTAGATTCTGTACTAAGATTAAAATAGAAACGAAACCTACCGTACGACCTTCTTCGTTCGTTCTCAATCCCTTGCTACCAAGCCCTGAACGCGGCTTTGCAAGCAGCAGGGTGTAGTCCACAAAATGGAATGCGTTGTCGCTAGTTTACAGCTTGACTGCGATATTTGCACCTTCTGTTTCGACACATCTGTCTTCGGCAGAACAGTACGACCTAAAAAAGATAAGGATGTAAAATATACCAAAGTATCTGTACTGTGCGGTCAGAAAATAGGTTGAGACTTTTCTGCTAGAGTGAGAGGCAAAGTCTTTGCTGAGCAGTGCAGGACATACTTAACAGTGTGTGAATGGAGATGGTGACTATGACTTCAGCTCAGATGTGGCAATCTGAGATCTCGTTAATGTTGGCCATCATCTGATAACAGACTCAATGTTTACTTGAGATGACACAAAAGTGGTGGCTATGCCCCAAGTGATAACTTCTGGCCTGTTTCTAGTCATGCTGGAGTTTGCAAAGAACTGGCGACAAAGGCGTCCCATTGTGGCAACATTGGATTTTCATAAGGGTGATATTTTTATGGATGGGGGGGGGGGGGGGGGGGAAGGGGTCCAGTGGTCTCAAGGTAAGGTGTTCGCCTCGGGTGCTGGAGGTCGCGGGTTTAAATGCCGGTGTAGACACCGGGATTTTTTCACGTGGATCATCCGGTAAATATTTCCCCTGATCTCTTAGTGAGATCAGACACCCGTGTTCAGTGGCACGCACATTACAAATACCTTAACAGTTGAAAATCGAAAAGAGTAGGCCTAATGGCCGCTGCTTGGGCAAAATTCAAGTTACAAATTTACTCAAATTATTCTAGGAATTCTCATCTGTTCTTGATTGCTCTCGCTTGCTCTAATTTACGCTAACATATGCTGGGATTGACCTGGCAAGTCACCAGTGGATTTTCACCTGCCAAAAAATATGTAAAAGGAGGTCCCACGACGTCTAACGACATAAGTGGGCTGAACATAGATAGATTGGATGGATCGATAGATAGCTAGATAGGTAGGTAGGTAAGTATGCAGGCAGGCAGACAGACAGACAGACAGACAGGCAGGCAGACAGGCAGACAGACAGACAGACAGATAGATAAATTTATATTTTTAATTTGCCCAATAACTGCTCCTTTGTTGGTGTTACAATCAATGGAGCACTAGCCACAGTTTGCAACATTTTAAAATATAGGCGGGTCCCAATTCACCTGCTCAAAAGAAACCAACTAACTACCTTATTTCAGCTGAGAACTGATCACTGCAGACTATTAGAACATCTTTGCCGACTAAAGATATCACACACAGATGAATGCACACGTGGGACAGGGGGCCAGAATCCTAAACACATTCTACAGGAATGTCCACTTTACAGGGAAATGGATTGCCAGACCTGGTCATAGTGTGTGAAGCTGAGACAAAAGCTATGGGTCAGCCTCTCTGACCTGGTGATGGGTCAGCCTCTCTGACCTGGTGATGGGTCAGCCTCTCTGACCTGGTGATGGATCAGCCTCTCTGACCTGGTGATGGGTCAGCCTCTCTGACCTGGTGATGGGTCAGCCTCTCTGACCTGGTGATGGGTCAGCCTCTCTGACCTGGTGATGGGTCAGCCTCTCTGACCTGGTGATGGGTCAGCCTCTCTGACCTGGTGATGGGTCAGCCTCTCTGACCTGGTGATGACTACAGAATACTATATTTTGCATCCTTTAAAAAAAATTATGTTTACCCAAAATTAATGGAGCAGGTGACGGGGTGTGTGTGTGTGAGGAGTGAGAGAGAGGGGGAGAGAGACAGAGAGAGAGAGATATCTGTGACCACAATGAGGAGGGAAATCGTGTTTTTTTTTTAATTGACATAAATTGCGTGACATCTGTGAAAAAGTCCATTTAATTAAGCAACATTCCAAACCGATCAAGTATAGGCAAAAAGTAAGGTCACTGTATTTTTATAACTGTCTTAAAATATGGCCAAGTAGGGCTCATCACGTGATACAAAGCGTCACAGAAACCACCACCACAAGAGCACATACATGCTGTCATCCTGCAGGGAGGACACATACAATGGCAGCAACATGCTCCTAATGGAGTGAAACAAACGGGATATATCATACACAGTCATTCTCTCTCTCGCTCTTTCTTTCTCTCTCTCTTTCTCTCTCTCTCTCTCTCTCTCTCTCTCTCACACACACATACTGAAACATTTGTGTCACTATCCCTTTATCCACTAAACAGTCGCTGATAAACACGCTGATCATCCCTACGTTGTATTTGTACCGCTATGGAACATGTGTCTTGTTTGTGTTTGCGAGTGCCCACAATGAGAAGGTCCCACTCTTTTGTGCGCCCCGAAAAGGACGTTAAGTGGCGGGTTGCAGTACCTTTCCTCACATCCCGACCGTGCTGATGAAGGTGGACCGGGGTCCTCCAGGCAGTTGTACTATGCTTGACTTCATCTGCGTGTCGCTCACTACTACGAGGATTACGTCGATCCCTCACCTCGTTAGCCAGGCTGTCATTAAAACAGCCCGTTTCCAGGGAGGGCTACGAGGAAGCTGAGGTGAGGGTCATGGCCAGTATATTTTGCCTGACCAGATGCTAGTCTTTCAAGGCAAAGGCCGCCGTCCATCGTAGACGATGATAGCATAATTTATTTGCTACCGCTATTTTTAGTAAGGATTAACTGCGATACGTTGTATCTTCCCTCTCTCGTCTCGAGCCACCCGACCCCAGTGGCAAGTCAAGGACAAGACGACTAGGCGGCGACTACGAAATGCAGGGGATTCCGCATCAAGCACCCGTGAAAAAGACGGCGGAGTCCGGAGTCGAACCCACACCACCTGATCACGAGGCCGACGGCTTAACCACTTCGCCACGGAATCCCACTTTCTCCTCGTACGTGTGTCTTAATTCCTCCCATACAGAAGAAATATATATCTTTAGCACCGAATTTGAGACAGTGACGTCACAGAATAGTCCACTTTTTAACTGCTGGGGGTGTCAAACATTCTTTGAGAATATACAATAATTTCTTGAATCTGTCAACGTTGGTCCATGATAAGAAGAGTAGCTTCCAGTTTCTACAGCAGCATGGTCTTATCCATGTTAAAAGATGCAACAACAACCCTGTTATCGAATCCTAACCCGGGATCAAGATTCTGAGCAGCGCAAGAGCTGCAGTGGTCAGCGACCCATAGCTGACTGCTAGCGTCAGGGTCAGGGAACCATAACTGCCAAGACCCTTCTACACCTCCATGCGGTGATCCTGGATAACAGGCTGCATCAGAGCAGACTGGCTAAGGAGAAGGGATCGAAGAGGGAATGCTAACCCGGTACTCAAAAAATGCTTGCTGAAGTCGGATGTGTTGGACCGAAAGGTGCAAATATCGCAGCCAAGCTGTAAACTACGACACAACGCATTTCGTTCTCTGGACTACATTCTGCGACTTAAGCCCGTTCAGTGTTTGGTAGTGGGAGATTGAGAACGAACGAAGAAGAAGAAGAATCCTAACCCTAAACCTAACACTTCGCAAAGCTGAATACAGCTATATTTTCTTCACTTGTATCTTTCTTGTTATCTTTAACCAAGTCTTTACTTATTTATTTAAAATATAATTATAATTACCCATCCTCCCCTTAACCTGGAATGGATTGTCCCGTGACGTACGATGGGAACCCACGTAACTCTGTTTGGGGTGAACGCAAGTACGTTTTATTTAGGCCATATTCCTACGATCGAAACCTGTGAGATGAGCTATGTGCAAAGTGCAGCAAGAAAGTCAATTCGCCACAAAATTCGCAACAGCACTCGAATGATAGTGGTGGGGACTTCATTGGTCAATTACTATATGGAAGCACAGAAGATAAAATTGTTTGGACATATGAACAGGATGAGTATAAGCTACAGCGAGATCATACTACGTGGATGTTTCAGGGCCATTAGCAAGAGGTTGGCCCTGACGGGTAGAGGGATCAAAGAAACACTCTGAAAGTCCAATATTTGTTGAATTTGGTACAAACCAGGGGGAGGAAGACAAACGACTGGTCAGGCAAAATAGACTGATCAGACATGTTAGTCAGGGTTAGGCAAAACATACTGACTAAGGCCCTCACCTCGGCTTCATAGTAGCCCTTTCTGGAAACCGGTTGTTTTCACGGGAGCCTGGCTAACGAGGTGAGCGATCGACGTGATCTCCGTAGTAGTGAGTGACGCGTAGATGAAGCCAAGCATAGCACAACCACATGGAGGACCCCGTTCCTTCATCAGCACGCTCGGGATATGAGGAAAGCTACTGCAACCCGCCATTTCTTCTTCCATCTTCTCCTTCTTCGTTCATCCTCAGATCAAGGTTCCGGTTTCTCTTACAAAGGACACCGTTGTTTGTAAGGCTGTTTCATCTCCATTCAGCTTTTGTCTCATATCTGTCTCACGAGGCCAGCATTGTTTTCTCTTTTCCTGCGTGAGCGTGCAGCTTTGCAGGATGTGTTCCAGGGACATGATATGCTCCCCACATGGGCACCTGTCATATGTCCCAATCCTCATTGTGTTGTAAAGATGACCCTTGAGTCTGTTATGCCCAGTTCTCAGTCTGAAGATGACTTGCTCTTCTCTAGTTAAGTTATAGTAGCTTTCTTTTCGGAAGTCAGGGTGTTGATCAGCCCATATTTTGACCCCCCATTTAACGTCCTTTTCATGGCGCACAGAAGAGTAAACCTACTCTTTGTGGGTATTCCCGAACAAGAACAGTGCAAACTAGAAGTCTTAATATACCTCCTCTCTGCGACTAAAGAGCAGTAGAACACGAGATGAATATTTATTATACACATACACTTACAAATAATTACCTTTACTAGAGAAAAAATGCTCAAACGTAAAGCAAAATTATTCTTTACTATTCCATCAATGGCGGTGAAAGTGTTGAGTATAGTGTGGGAATTCTGAAACCGATAACAACCACGGTTGTTTGAACCTAGATCCTTTCACTTTCACTTTCAGTTTCACTACGAGGTTATTTTTGTGATTGGTAAGATTCAGGCCGGCTATTTAAAGAACAGTACATCATCGATATCTAGGCCGATCGTCTATTCCCTGCTCCCAATACTGTAATATTTACATCATCATCATGTGCCACGCAAAGAGTGATTGCGACCACACATCTCAAATCTTCATTTCACTAGTTGCTATTTCTTCTATGCCATGTTGTTTAACTGTTCACTCTTATTTCTTTGTTGTCTTTAGTCGGTTTCTTTTTGGTTCCTAATGTCGCAATTGGCCCCCTCTTCTCAAAAAGTTAAATAAATTGATGACAGCTTTTTTTTCTTCTTCTATGTGTAAATGAAGTAGTTGTGTGCACTCAAAAAGGCCTTCTACTGCACGTCTACATTAGCACACTGATGTCTGTGTGAATCTTAACATTCTTCTGTAAAACTGTGGTCTCGGTGGCCATGCTATTTGTTTACTAAGTGTCCACAATTCAATCATATACGCAAAACATAGACACTGAATAACAAGTTGGATAAAATTATCGAAGCCTTTGACATGTGGGTATTTAGGAGATTGGGTCGCATTTCTTGGAAAGAGAAGAAAACAAATGTATATAATGTTTGTTTGTTTTTTTGCGTTCTCCTTATTTTTCTTATCCCCAAGGCAGTAAGCGTTGCACTGCGGTTTTTATTTTGCACCTGTCGGCCCAGTGCATCCGACTTCGGCATGCATTTTATGTAAGGGTCTGCTTCCTCCTGCATTTTCTAAGGGTTTGCTTCCTAGGGGTAACGACCGATGCTGTGATGGGGATCGAACCCAGCACCTTTGTTTTGTGAGCCGTGTCACTTAACCTCTAGCTCACGCCATCCCCACCGTGGGGGTGTTGAAAACAAGGTTGACAAGAGAATTAAGGACCAAAATCAAGGTTACACAGTTTAGATATTTGGGCCATATAAAAGGACACACCATACCGCCTTGTTGAAGACCATACTAGAATGTAGTGGTAGAAGGCAGTCGTCCAACGTTATTAGTGGGTGGGTAACATCAGAAGATGCTTGAAAAACCCTGTCACATTACACCACTACGGAAAGAGATAGAGTACACTGGAGATCATTGAAGCCTACCTTTGATGCGGAGATGGCACTTGAATTGATATGATATTTCAAGGATTGAGCCAAAAGGGGAAAAAGCTTTAAACATTTTTCTTCACTTTTGTTGGTTACAGTTATAGGCTTAACTTAACGTCATTCATTCATCCGTTGGCTCTTTTCGTCGTCAGACGCTAGTAATTGTGCTTTTAGCACAAGGCCCGGGCAGAAATATGGAGACCATGTGTTGCCCATGCAGTATGATCCCTCTCTCTCGGTCTGCCTTGTTTACTCCAAGGGAAAAGTGATACCAATACATTTGGAACAAGACAAGCTGCTGGATCAGCAGAGCAATGCTCTATCTTTTCGCCTGTCGGGACTTCACTCCTAGACCAGCCGTCAATCAAGGCTAGGGGCCTGGTCTGCCCTGCCACAACACTCAGCTGAGGTTGTCTTTCCTTGCTCTAGGATAAGGCATTTGTATCCTCTTGTGTGTGCTCCTCCGCACATCGTCGGCTGTCATGTTTGGTAGACGCTGACCAACTTTCAGAATTATCAGAAAACAGATTGCACAACCACATCTGACACAACCTGCCAAGATGCGACAGTATCTTATCTACAAGGCTTCAGAAGGTTTGAAATCAGAGTTGTCCATCTCCTAGATGAGTTGCCTTCCTTAGCTTTCGAGCCCCATCTGCCCGAAACTACTGGTTTTAAGGCGCTAGTGACTCGCTTCAGTCCCTTCTCCTGTTAGTCAAAACAGTTCTACCGCGCGAAGTTTAGGAGATGGACTTTGTTGTCAGAGGCTATATGAGACGCACGCCATAGGAGCTTTTAGTTGGTGTTGAGAGTTCATCCTCAACCCCACCCCGGCTATAACAACATTTAGAACCCTTAATGTCCTTAGAAACTATCATACGAGTTACATATTTCATCCTTTCGGTGTGTGCCAAGAACATTTGGGCTGATATATAAAGCAAACATACGTGATTTTAGTGGTTTAACCATTGATTGTTGTTTACTGAAAATTGGTTGTGGCATTCTGAATTTACAAGCAATTTAAACATATCGGTAAATTTGTAAAGCTAAAATACTATAGTAACGAAGAACTTAAAAATAGTTTTAAAGATAACAAAACAAATGATATATACTGGTGGGTATTGATAGCATAATCATCACATAATGTGAAAGTAGTCCTATAGTAGATACTGGTGAAGTGTAAGATACTTAAATGAATGAGGCCACATTTTATTTTAATGAGGTGTTGTAGCCAGTTCCCTTCCTTTTTTATAACACTAACAGTACTACAGTGAGCCATGAACCCATTTACAGTAGGTTGACTGTCGATAACGGGTATCAAACCAGGTAACTTTGCAGCGAAATGCGAGCTCTACACCAATGCTACTATTGCTCTGACACTACCTGTTTGTATACAGTATACAATACACCACCTTAAATTATTTAAAGACAGGTCCAGATTAGATATTAGACATTATATTTTAGTCAGAGAGCGGTGAATGCTTGGAATGTATTACCGCAAAATGTGGTAGAGGCAAGGTCAGCTAAAACATTCAAAAATAAATTTCTAGTATCGGTGGAGTGGAATAAACTGGTTGTATACAGACACTGTAGAGCCTTTTAAGCCAGCATAATGAAGTTAAGTTAAGTTTTCACATGTGGTGGAAAACACTCCCCGTTTTAAGAAACCACTTGCTTAGAACTTCGACTAATTTATTTAAAAACACAATTTTTAAAAACAAAACAACAAAGCATCAATCAGCATGATCTCTCTGCCATGAACCATATTTTTGTGTCGCCACCCTGAACACAGAAAGCAAACTCTTTACAGTCTTGTCAAACTGATTAGATTCGGGCGTAACACTTTACTTTCCGGCCTAATTGATTATATATTTGTCTCAACCCTTTACAGTATAGCCAGTTGATTAGATTAATGTTTGAGGTGTTTGAAGCCTTTACAGTTCGGTCTAAATAAATTATGGCGGACTGTAAAGTCACAAAGTGTAATACGTCCGTAAAGGGTTAAACACTTAAATGGAAGTTTAAGTGAAGCGTAATGTAACTTACGGTACGAAATATAATATAATATGAATGAGATATGTACAAAATACAAACGCTAATACTTTAGTAATCGCCCTGGAAATTGTATACAGGATAATGGCTACAGCTACTCTGATTAAATATTTAAACATGAATTGAATTTACTTAATATTAATTAAATAATCATTACTAATACTAAATTACTATTACTAGTATAGTAGTAATACCACTCAGCTGGATTTTTAATTTCACGCGCTCTAGCTCTATTAATAGTAGGAATAGTATTACTATATTATGGTAAATAAACATGTTATAATGTTATTTTAAGTGAAGAAAATGCACTTACTTGTAGGAAAAGTTGCCTTAGCCGAATGGCGACTGATTTAACGCTGCACAATTAGTATTAGTGCTAACTGAATGAGTTGTTTTCTTTTCTGAGAAATAGTACTTCGGTTTCGTTTCTGAAAACGGAAATTCCCGATTGTTTCATCTGTTATGTCTACAGACATACATTAATATAACTCCACATCCGGGGCAGAACTAGGTGTTCAGTCAACCTCTTTCAGGGATCAAGACGCTAAGCAGCGCATGAGCTGCACTGGCCAACGACCCAAAGCTGACTGCTAGCGTCAGGGCCAGCGAACCAGAGCTGCCAAGACCCTTCTACACCTGTGCAGATGTTCAATCAATGCTCTTGACTTATATAGGTAATTTTTTTACTAGCCCCTGTAAATTTTGTTCAATTTCTACCAACAAAACTATATCATCCACGTATCTAATGTGATGTATTGTTACATCATATGATCATACTACGAGTCCTTGACTTGTCTGTTTGAAGACTTGGAGGGACATGTTGGTATGGTCAGAATAGGTGACAAGACGATTACAAACCTACGATTTTCAGATGATATAGATGGTCTGGCAGGCACGGAAAAGGAACTCCAGGAGTTGATTAGTAGATTGGACAGAGCTATGGCATGGAGATAAATGCAGACAAAACAAAGCTGATAACTAATAACACAGAAGGGTTTATATCTGTGATAAACGCAAATTGTCAGAAACTCAAAGTTGTACACAAGTTCAAGTATTTGGGATCACTGATCAGTGACGAGGGCTCGCAGCCTGAGATAATTGTCAGAATAGCACAGACAACAGCGGTGCTTACACGTTTTTGTTTTTTTTGGCGTTTGCCTTATTTCTCTAATCCCCAAGGCGGTGTGCGTTGCACTGTGCTTTTTATTTTGCGCCTGTCGGCCCAGTGGATCCGACTTCAGCATGCATTTAATGTAAGGGTCTGCTAAGGGTTTGCTTTCCCGCGGTAACGGCCTGTGCTGGGATGGGGATCAAACCACGCACCTTCGGATTGTGAGCCGTGGCACTTTACCACTAGGCCACGCCGTCCCCTTGCTTACGCGTTTGAAACACATATGGCAGGATAAAAGTTTGACTAATGCGCTCATTGGTGCTCTCAATATTTGTGTATGCCTGTGAGACTTGGACCGTTACTGCGGATATCCAGTGTGGAATACATGCCATGCAAATGAGGTGCTTTAGAAGACTAAAATGTTACAAATAAGGATTGGGTCACGAACGTAGAAATACAACGAAGAGTGGAAAAAGCAATTGGGCCTTTTGATGATCTGTTCACAGTTATCAATAGGCGAAAGATGGCTTGGTATGAGCACGTCACGAGGTCAGCGGAATTACAAATTTGAAACTGCATGGTTCCGTATCAGGAAAGAGAGGGTGTGGACGTCCAAGGAAGAGATGGGCAGACAATATCACTGAGTGGTCAAACCTTCGTCCTGGTGAGACACGACTGGGGGCAGCGGACAAGGAGAGATGGTGTGGGATTGTCTTCAAGTGTGCCCCAACTACCTAAAAGGTTACGGGATGAACTGAACATCATTGGGATGTGTCTATTCTTTCCTTCCCAGTAGGGGACCTCGGGAAACTGAGACATCAGAAATTTCCTTTTCAGCTCAAATGTTGAAGAAGATGATGAATGTGATACGTTCTTGAATTGTATATACATTTTACACTGTTGTCTTTATTAACCTACATAATATCTTCCTCGTCTTCGTCCGTTTTGAAACACCCGCTTTTAAGCTCTGAAACGTGCTTTGCGAGTAGCAGGATGTTGTTCAGAGAATGGAATGCGCTGTGTTGCAGTTGACTGCAATATTTGTATATACTTCGGTCCAACACATCCGACTTCAGCAAGCATTTTTGGGTACCCAGTTAGCCTTCCCTATTCGATCCCTTCTCTTTAACCAGTCAGCCCTGTTCCAGCCTGTTATCCAGTATGTGGAGATGTAGAAGGGTCTTAGCAGATCTGGTTCGCTGGCCCTGATGCTTGCAGTCAGCTTTGAGTCGCTGCAGCTCATGCACTGCTCAGAATCTTGATACCAACTTACATAATATGAAGACCCACCCAAATTAAAAAGTGAGGGGATAGTATACAAATGTTCACAGATTGTTGACACATGATAATAGTGATCACTGCAGCATTTTACCCATTGACCGGGCATTGAGAGGTTACCCTTTTGTGCGCCCTGAAAAGGATGTTAAGTGGCGGGTTGCAGTTTCTTTCCTCACATCCCGAGTGTGTGGATGAAGGTGGACCGGGGTCCTCCAGGCAGTTGTACTATGCCTGGCTTCATCTGCGTGTCGCTTACTACTACGGGGATCATATCAATACATTACCACGTTAGCCATGCTGCCATTAAAATAGCCCGTTTCCAGGGAGGGCTACTAGGAAACCGAGGTGAGGGTCTTGGCCAGTATGTTTTGCCTGACCATGACTAACATGCCTGACCAGACCTTAGTCTTCCTCCCCTGTAGATGTTAATTGGTGTATATTAATATGCATACGTATAAATGTGTGTATGTATGTACATGTTAATTGGTGTATATTAATATGCATGTACATATACATATAAATGTGTGTATGTATGTACATGTTAATTAGTGTATATTAACATGCATGTATGTAAATGTATAAATGTGTGTATAAATGAATATGTATGTACACATGTACATGCATATTGTTTCACAAACAAATTTATGCCACCATTCACCTCACAAAATCATCATCTCATGTATGTTTCATCTCATAGGAAATGTTCATTTCATTTAATGTCATAGGAAATGTTCACTTAATTTTATCTCATAGGAAATGTTCACTTCATTTCACATCATATTACACAAAGTTGTATCTGAAATTTGTGCAATACAAAATAAACAAAAAAACTATTACACATCAATGAAAGTAACAAAAGACAGTCTTCTTCTTAGATCATCTTTATACATGTCTGCAACAATAGTCAAAAATTACAAACAAAAAAGACAAGTGCACAGGTAATATCATGACTCCAAACTAAATGTTTGAGACAAAATTTACAACAAACATATCTTTTCCTATAATATGTGGATTTATGGGAATTCGAGGAGCACGTGGCCGAATGGTTTTGATTTTTGAAGCCTGCCTGTTAAAATAGAGAGTAGGGGATCGAATTCCCGGTTGTTGTTGTCGTTTAATGCCCACACTGAGTAAGTTTATTCTTTTGTGCACCCCGAAAAAAAAGTTAAGTAGTGGGTTGTAGTAGCTTTTCTCACATACCGAGCATACAGAGCAGTTGTGCTATGCTTGGCTTCATCTGCGTGGCGCTTACTACTACAGCGATCACATCGATCCCCATCTTGTCAGCCAGACTGTCTTGAAAACAGCCTGTTCCTGTGAAATGCTACATGGAAGAAAGATTATGGTTTTGTTCAGTGTAATTGTGCCTGACCCTGACTGGAATAGCATTTCAGTTCTCCATGAATTCCCGGTAAAGTATAAGTTGTTTTTCTGTTGGGGGTGAAATAAACAAACATAGCCAGTACATGACGTGGCAACAGCATTGGTCTGTAGTCCTCAGCCTATAAAATGCCTCGACTACACCAACAAGGGGAATAAAGTCGTACAACAATTATGGGAGTTCCGTATGAAGGCTATGCATGATCACAAACTAGGGTCTACAAATGATCATACCGTTTTAACTCTAAAAGATTGAGCAAGCTGTGAATATGATTTATAACAACAATTCTAATTACTATCAGGTAGTCATTTTTACAAATGCCCTATCTACACTGCAATGTTACGAGGGTGGGAAATTGAGGAATGAACTAAGCAAGGTAGCTGCCAGAAAGTGAACTATACTTCTGTGACTACAATTCCATTGTGGCGTACTTGGGAATGAGAAGGCATATAGTTAGTTTTCTTTCCACTTATGCCGTTAAGCGTAATGAGGATCTTAAGTCGTCTATCCTGTGCTTGGTGCGCTGCGTCGGTCAATGTGAGCTCGAGTCATTACACAGTCACTTTAATATCATCTATCTACCTCGCAGCGGTCCTCTTGCCCTGTAGTCAGATCTACCAACGTTGTAAGCCATCAACGAATGTTGATGAGGGTGCATTCTCATGAGATGACCAAACCAACTTATTTTGTGTCAGGCACTGTATTCTGCACAAGACGTAGTTCCAAAGATACTCCAAATGTCTTCGTTCTCACACACCCTGGACACAGGCCACATAAGAATATATGCTTGCAAAAAGGGGAGAAGAAAGCCAACAAGAGAACATAGAAAGCACATATTGTGGAGAAAAAGAGAGCTGGTCAGACTGTAGGAAAGGGAGCAAGACCAACAAAATGATGACTATCACACCTTTGACAGGCAGGTAGAGATCACCATTCTTCAACTCAGGACTGATTCTCGAGGATCACTCACAATTGGACGGCTACAGAAGACGGCTGAAAATAGTAACAAACGGAGAACATCCGTGGTAGCCCTATGAACCAGCTGTATCAATAATGATGATTAGTCATGTGTACATCTGAATGCCCTTGACAATGCCTGTGATAGATATGAGGATTAGCACAGCAAAGACTGAGACAATCAAAATTAGCAGAATATAATAGCTGTCCATCGTTGTCGATGAGGACCGCCGACATCATCCTTGTCACAGATTTCCCTGTTGGGTGTGGGTGCGCATGTGGCTGAACAGGCCAATGTGGGCATGAAAACATCTGCTACATATCGGGCTCATGAGGTTTGTAGAAGGTGATGGTGTTCCCGCTGTTCAGGATTTCTGGGTCTTGCGTCTGCTCTGGGCTTTCACAACACGGTCATCTTCGGCCGGTAGCTACACCCGATTTGACTGCGCTTCTCTAGTCAAATCTGTTTTGCACAAGACATTCCCAGGTGTTGTCTATCTGGCAACTTTTCAGTGAGTCCTTCAGACCGTCTTTAAAACGTTTCTTTGGGCGCCCTCTCTCACGCCATCCCTCTCTCAGCTCGCCGTATAGAAGCTTCTTTGAGAGGTCAGTGTGTTGATCCTGACCGGACTAGCATCTCAGCCAGACCCCCCCCCCCCCCCCCGGACGGAAGATTAACTTTAAATGCGAAACAAATATAGCAAGTATACCAATACCCATAGCTGGGTAAAATAATAACAGAAGATGCACGATATAAAATAGAAAATAAGAACTATAATTGCATTGGCGAAGAATGCATTTAGGGAGTCCTGATATCAGGTAGTGTTAGTATGATGCTACGGAAAAAAGAACCTTGACCACACTTATCTGGTCTGTGGTGTTGTATGGTTCTGAAACATGGACAACAAATAAAAGAGAGGAGAAATGCCTGGAGGCTTTTGAGGTGTGGTGTTACCTAAAAATGAATAAAGTGAGCTGGACAGAGAGAAAGTTAAATGAAAGGGTGTTGCCGAAAGTGGGAGAGGAAAGAAAGCTGCTACAAAAGATACCAAAACTATGACTGTGCCACAACCTACATGATGAGGGCTTAGTAAAGAAAGTCTTGGAAGACAGAAAGGAAAAGAGAGGAAGGGACAGATCAAGAAATACTTTTGAGTATGCTGATGAGGTGGACCCGCAGGCATCCAGACAGTTGTGCTATGCATGGTTACATCTGCGTGGCGCTCACTACTACGGGGATCACATTGATTCATATCTTGTCAGAAAGGCTGCCTTGAAAACAACATGTTTCCAGGGAATACTACATGATGGCAAAGGCTTATGTTGAGCTGCAGACAGCCACAGAAGACAGGCAGAAATGTAAAGAATTTGCAAACCAGTCTCAGGACTGAATGACTTGATGATGATGGGGTTGAGGCCCCCAAACTAGTCTCAGGACTGAATGACTTGATGATGACGGGGTTGAGGCCCCCAAACTAGTCTCAGAACTGAATGACTTGATGATGATGGGGTTGAGGCCCCCAAACTAGTCTCAGGACTGAATGACATAATGATGATGGGGTCGAGGCCCCCAAACTAGTCTCAGGACTGAATGACATAATGATGATAGGGTCGACGGCCCCGAAACTAGTCTCAGGACTGAATGACTTGATGATGATGGGGTTGAGGCCCTAAAACTAGTCTCAGGACTGAATGACTTGATGATGATGGGGTTGAGGCCCTCAAACTAGTCTCAGGACTGAATGACATATGATGATGGGGTCGAGGCCCCCAAACTAGTCTCAAGACTGAATGACATAATAATGATGGGGTCGAGGCCCCCAAACTAGTCTCAGGACTGAATGACATAATAATGATGGGGTCGAGGCTCCCAAACTAGTCTCAGGACTGAATGACATAATGATGATGGGGTCGAGGCCCCCAAATTAGTCTCAGGACTGAATGACATAATGATGATGCTGGGGTCAGGGCGCCCAAACCAGTCCCACGACTCAATGATGATAATGGGGTCGGAGCCCCCAACTCAATGATGATGCTGGGGTCGGGACGCTCAAACCAGTTCCAGTACTGAATGACTTGATGCTGGGGTCAGAGACCCCAAACCAGATCCAGGACTGAATGACTTGATGATGTTGTGCCCTGGTACCAGGTTCTGATGTTATTTTTTTTTAAAAATTTTAAATTGTGTTCGCCGTATTTTATCTAATCCCCAAGGCGGTGTGAGTTGCACTGTGGTTTTTATTTTGTACCTGTCGGCCCAGTGCATCCGACTTCAGCATGCATTTTATGTAAGGGTCTGCTTCCTTCTGCATTTTCTAAGGGTTTGCTTCCCCGGGGTAACGGCCAGTGCTGTGATGGGGATCGAACCCAGCACCTTCGGATTGTGAGCCGCGACCACTAGGCCACGCCGTCCGCTGATAAGTAAGTTATATAATGTTGGGCTATTTTTCTACCTTCTGACAATCTACTAACTTGTGTGTGGCCGGGGATGATGCAATGAGATAGGGTTCACTGTTTCACAACACTTTTGAACCTGTGGCATAATTTACTGAGTATTGCTCTTAAGTGATTAACATTCTGGTTTGTTTAGTATCTCAGTGTTACAGCCACTGGAGGTCGAGTCGTGTATTAAATAAGTCTTTTCAACATTACTTTTTATGCAGGATTAGATTCAAGATTGATAAAAATAGAAACCAAATTAGGTTTGCTTGCTTTTTTGTTTAGTTTAGTCGAAGAATAAACATCATTGCACATGGTTTAACCCATCAGTGCTCTGTTCTTCTCCACATTTTTTGTTGAATTTCAGCACAGTGCACAAACTCCGTAGCACTGGCAAGGATTCCGTAATAGACGGGTAGAATTTTAGCATAATTGTGAATTTTGCTTGGGCAGCGACTGTTAAGCCTACACTTTTCAATTTCCAACTGTCGAGGAATTTTTAACGTGCACAACACTGCATACGGACATCCAATCTCTATTATACAGAGATCCGAGTAAATACCAGAAAGTCCCCATGAACAAATCCCGATCCCCATGGTGAATTGAACCCGCAACCTCCAGCACCCGAGGCCGATGTCAAGTGGTTACACAATGTATGATAGAACTGTTGGATATTTTAGAAATGAGCAGCCTCTTGAACTTTTATTGGCAACAAAAACATTCTGATTTCAAAAAATGATTTGGGATTCAGATGCTGAGCAGTGCATGAACTGCAGTAGTCAGCGACCCAAAGCTGACTGCTAGCATCAGGGCTGGTGAACCAGAGGTGCCAAGACCCTTCTACACCTACTTGCAGTAATCCTGGATAACAGGCTGCAACAGAGCAGACTGGCTAATGCACAAACCTAGCATAGGTACATATAGATGCACGCATACATCCAAGCACTGGTTTATTTGTCTAAATATCACCCAATTGACTACGGTCTGGGGTGGAGTAGGCCCGCCTCCGCCAGTAGAAACTAGTGAGGCAAACATGTGAAATAAAAAAAAAATATTTTTCAACTGGCTACGGAGAGGGGATAAAAATGGGAAGGCTAAACCGGTACCCAATAATGCCTCTTGAAGTTGGATATATTGACTGAAAGGTGCAAATATTGCAGTCAAGCTGTAAATTATGACAAAACGCATTCTACTTTCCGGACTACATACTGCTACTTGCAAAGCCTTTTTCACAGCTTGGTAGCAGGAGTTTGAGAACGAACAACAAAAAAGACAATTTTTCATGAGGTATCATTTCTTTGATATAAATAGACACATGAAACTATTCCAAAAGTCACCAATCACAATGCTGCACATACAAACACATTTACAACATCACAACTTATTTGCAAATGATAATACTTTCGATTGGGGCCAAGAGGCAGCAGTGCATAAGCTGGCAGCAATTCATAGCTGGCTGCTTGCATGAGGGTCAGTAGAACCATTGCTGACCAAGACACTATTCCGCTTCCATGTGGCGGCTGTGGAAACAGGCTGCACTAGTCCCTAGTGTAGTCTGGCTAAGGGATAAGGACCGCAGTGGGAAGGCAAACTCGGTAATTTAAAAAGCTGGCAAACTCTGTAATTAAAATAGCTAACTAAAATCAGTTGTTTCAGGCAGAAAGGCGCAGATATAGCAGCCTCGCTGTAAACTGTGACACAGTGTCCTGTTCAGGACAAAATGCAGAAGTACGTTCGGACGAAAACAAAAAATAACACTATTCATCAGTTGATCACAGCAAATGCAATAGAGTACAGTCCCATTTTTGTTACATTCTGCTCATACTTGGTTTTAAATTATCATGTCTCATCTGTCTCGCAACCTAGGTAAAAGCATCACATAGCAGTACATTATGAACTGTTCACAGCCAACTCTATTTCATTGCGTGTTCAATAAATGTCATAGTCGTCCATTTGAAAATATTCTGTCCAGTGCATCTTACGGCAATCTCTTCTTCTCTTGTCACCTCTGAGTATCTCATTGGGCAAATCATGAGAATATATCACATGGCCGTACCAGCAATGCTTTTGTGATTTGACAATTGAAAGAAGGTTTAAAAAACTGTCGGACAGTATTACATACACTGACATGATCTCATTCAATATTCTAAGGATATTTCTAAAACACCTCATCGCCAAGGCTTACATTTTCTGCTCCAATGCAGCATTTAATGTCCACGATGTGCTCAGCAGTTGAATCTGAAAATGGTTTCAGAAACCATTTTCATTCTGGTAACTTAGTCTTTACAATATTTGTGTGTTCACTGTCTTTTTGTATTCTAACTATTGTAAATCTAGTAAAATGTATTAGAATAGAATATAACAAGCACAAGATCTTACGTTGTGCTGAATTATAGCAATAAACAGATAACCAGAGAATTGATGTTGCAAATGTTCACACTCAACGCTGTGATGACCTTTTGCATAAATGTATAATTAAACTAGACCTTGGCCACTTTCAAAGTAAAGAGAGCAAGAGGCAAGGTGCTATGCAATGAAGCATTGCCATGTTTTAGTTAAGAGGTAAGACCATCATTTCTCAACAAAGGAGAAGAAGCAGTCTTTCTACTTCTGTTCATGACTCCACTCGCTTCACCATGACAATGACTTGTAGCCTTAGAAATGGACAAGCGACCACATTTAAGAGGATATTGAGACAAGAATGATTCCATGCTGGTGATAGAATGACCCTATAAACCTGTCAGACCTAACACTTTGCTACAGTATAACTTAGTAGATGAGGTACTATATCATGAGGATTTTATTCTTAAAACCTTACTAGTAACCCATCTGTACAAATATGTCTCCTGTTTGACAATACACATGCACTCTCTGTGGTTAGGAAGAGCCAGCACCGGGATGAACAGAACTGGGAAATGAAAACCTGCATTCGCTGCACCATGACAATCAAGGCCAATTGTAAAGACACAGTGGCTCAGGACATGATGATCCAATTGTCTGGAACTTTTGGTCACAAGTCAAGTCTAGGAGAACTCGGCCTAACCAGTAGACAATTTATGG
Source organism: Ariolimax columbianus (assembly GCA_036924085.1). Lineage (NCBI taxonomy): Eukaryota > Metazoa > Mollusca > Gastropoda > Stylommatophora > Arionidae > Ariolimax > Ariolimax columbianus. Next base: position 23,224,075 of record JAVGWX010000018.1, read on the forward strand.
CGGTCACAGGTCTAGAGCCTGGGAGAACTCGGCCTAACCAGTAGACAATTGATTACGTTCACAGGTCTAGAGCCTAGGAGAACCCGGCCTAACCAGTGGACAATTGATGGTGTTCACAGGTCTAGAGCCTAGGAGAACCCGGCCTAACCAGTGGACAATTGGTGGTGGGGAATGAGCACAGTGAACCCTAGCGTGGCTTCGGTACATTGGAGCATTCCTAGTGCATCCTCTTAACTACGTAATGTCGAAACATTACAATTCTGGTTTCTGCCTGGGGTGGGAAGAAAATCCAGACTCACCAGTTCCAACAATGTCAAAATATGAGAAGTACCCCAGATCATAACCCTAGACAGGAAATGCAGATAGTGGTGCAATGGGAAGGTAGACCTCAAGGATAATGAGCTGATAAATGATAACATCTAGGATAGTGGTGCCATCATATTTACCGATGGAACATGCTGCACGGTGAGATAGTTGGGGCTTCTCTGCTAGAAAGAGAAGTTAGGTTGTCGCTAAGCAGAGCAGGGATACAGGTCAACCTCCAGTACAGGAATGAAGATGGGAGCAGTGACTGCAGCTCTGAGATGACCATCTGAGACATCATTAACAATGGCAGTGATCATGTCCGTTTCAGAAGATATATAAGGGCTGACTAAGGCATGAGTAGACGGCAGTTGTAAAGGTTTCAAATTAGCAGAGGCTGGCGTGGATCTACTTTCCTGGTCATGCTGGGGTTCAGGACAATGAAAGAAATGACATACTGGCTCCACAAGCACAAATTACCCTAGATATAGATCACCATCATGTAGCAAGTCCTTGGCAGAACATCGCTCTCATCACAGTCATTCGATAAATCGCGATCAGCAGTCCGCCTGCACCATGTTCATGGAATCCTTGATGTCTTGTGTAATAAGTCTTGGTTGACCTCTGCCTCGTCTTCCTGGAACAATGCCCCCCCCAGAACTGCTTTTTTCAGTCCGTCATGGCTCTTGATGTGGCCGAAAAACACTTTCATAAAATGAAAGAGTAGAGTGGGGGCGCAATAGAGAGCGGCAGGAACCATCAGTATCCACACATTCTTCGTCATTTACTTAGAGAGAGAGAGACTGAGCACCTATGGGTATGCCTGGAATGCAGTGAAGTCGATTCTTAGGAACAGCACAACACAGTCTTAATTTGAGTCTCTTTCTCTGGCTATCCCGCTTAGCTCTGGAAAAGGACCGTTAATAGTCATTAAAAAAGAGCGACGTTTCCTTCTCACAATTAGCTCAATCACCTTTTGCTATTAACTTCTCTCTCCTTTGGGACAAAAATGTGGCTGACTTAATGCATCCGGCATGCTCTAATCATAAGGATTTGAGAAAGGACAAATAGTGGAGCAAAAACTTCGGAGCAGTTCAGGTTTCCTGTGACCAGCTTTTGGCAGAGTAACAGCTTAAAAGTGAAGATCATTGCAATAACAACCAAAGAGCTGGCTACTCGCAGACTGGCCTGTGGATAAAAGAATAAAAGATAAAATTATTTTACCCTCAACACTATTCAGTACAAGTATCAGTTGTCAAATTTTGAATGTTAAGGTGAGCGAGCAAGTCCAGGTTGCAGTGAAAAGGGTAAATGCAATGTTAGGTATGATAAAAAGAAATATTAAACATTGAAGCATGGAAGTGATAGTCAAGCTGTATAAAGTATTAGTTAGACCTAGATTGGAGTACTGTGTACAGGTGTGGAGTCCTTATCATAGAGGGATATAAACATGCTGGAAAGGATACAAAGAAGAGCAACAAAACTGATAGTGAGATTTCAAAATTACAGTTAAAGGAAAGACTCAGAAAAACCGGCCTACAGTGTCTAGAAAAGAGAAGAATTTGAGGTGACAATACAAGTTGATAAGATAATCCACAGAAAGGATAAATTAGACTTAACAAGTTTTTCAAAATGCAGCCACCTACAAAAACAAGAGGGCACAGCTACAAATTAATTGAAGAAAGGTCCAGATTAGATATTAGGAAATATTTTTCTAGTCAGAGAGTGGTGAATGTTTGGAATGTATTGCCACAGGAAATAGTGGAGGCAGGGTCAATTAATGCATTCAAGAATATTTTGGATATGCATAGTTTTTAGATCAAGGAAATGTCTAAGATACTGGTTGTATACAGACCCTGCAGTCTTCTAAACCAGTATAAAGACGTTAAGTTAAGAAAACAAAAGATTAAACTACAGTGTATTACTGTCGTTCCTTTCGAGGCATAGGTCATTGACACCCCCCCTTTTCTTGCAAATTCGATCTTGAGCTGCTCTTTTTGCCTCTTTCTAGTTGAGGTCCAGCTTCTTTCATGTCTTTCTAATGTCTTTTATGTCTGTCTCAAGCTAATTTCTTTATGTATTTTTAATCTGCCTCTATTTATTTTACTCTGTGTAGAAAAACATAATAGATATAGGTCAGATACCGCACTAAGACGAAAACACAAATGAAATCTGCGTTACGATAAAATAGTCTTTCATCAAATACCAAATGGTATCTGGCCTCCAACCTGTCAGGAGCCATGTGACAATTTCTTGTTATCCAGATAAGTACCTTTATATATTCAAATCCTCCATTTGCGTATTCTTCTCTTCATTTATGATCCGCTAGTTCATATTGTTGTTGTTCTTTATACCTGATGAAGGCATATTGGTTGTCGCTTAGGCTTCGTTTGTGTTTTCGTTTTAGAGCAGTATCTAACCATACCTATTTATGTTTTTTACACTTTATTTTAATCTACAGTGTCGCCGCAGCCTGACCTTATTTTTATTTTACTCTAACAATTCCAGAACAAAGACCTTTTTATTCCATCTTCGTTGACCTGACAAAGGCATTTGATTTGGTTAGTAAGGATATACTTTTCAAAATTCTCTCTAAAATAGGCTGCCCAAGCAAACTGCTACAACTAATAATATCATTCCTCGAAGGAAGGTAAGGAACAATCCAATTTGATGGTGGCATATCACAACCATTTAGTATTCAAAGTAGTGTTAAGCAAGGCTGTGTTCTGGCAGACACTGTTCGGAATCTTCTTTGCTCTGTTACTGAAGCATGGATTTGGTAATGTAAATGAATGAATCTGTCTTCCCATTAGGCTGGATGGTCATCTGTTTAACCTTGCAAGGCTCAAGGCAAAAACAAAGATCTGGAAGATCATCATCTGGGACTTTTCGCTGATGATGCTGCAATTATCACCCACAGTCGGCAGGAACTTCTTCTTCTTCGTACGCAGTCAGACATCAACCTAGCAGGAACTTCAGAGGCTGATAGATGGCTTCTCTCAATGGTATAAATATTTTGGTCTCACAATGTCTCAACAAAACCAATGTTCTGGAATGGGAAGTAGATGCCACGCCAACTCTAAGTATCGATAATTATGAATTGGCAGATGTGCACCAATTCACACATCTGGGAACCCTTATCAACGACAAGCTCTCTAGACTCAGAAATAGACACCTGCATTGGTAAAGCTGCTGCTACATTTATTCGCCTTACAATCGTTCGTCATGGTTAACAATGCATATGTCGTCAGCATGCTCCTATATGGTAAAGAAACTTGGGCAACCTATGTCAAACAAGAGCATAGGCATAACACCTTCCATCTATGACACCTGCGATTCAGAGTGACAAATGCAGAGGTCCACTCTAGCACCGATCTCCCGAGCATATACAATATACACTCTCCTTAAGCAGTGAAGACAGTGACGGCAGGTCATGTTCATCACATGGAAGATGGTCGTATTCCCAAAGATATTCTCTATGGACATTTGGTAGAAAGATTTGTGCAAGTGTGATATGAGGGCCCTGGACATGGGTCTGGCATCCTGGGAAGACAAGGCTGAAGCCCAATCCAAGGGAGATGTACCCTGAATGGCCACCTCACGATTGGTGAAGAGAAGAAGCTCTTGCAACACAGAGAAATGAAACGACAACACCGCAAGGAGAAAGAAAACAAGAAAAGCTAATTATATAGTTTGTCTCTTACCATGCCAAGTCGTATCATCATATTGTCAGCCATGACTGAAATGGGCTATTACTACTATTCCATACCAACAATAGATCAGGTGACAATATTCTGACTGTGAACCAACCACTGCTGACTTTTGACACCCTCTGTTCAACAAATTTTTCTGCATTCACCTTATTTCTCTATTTCCCAAGACGGTGTGCGTTGCACTATGTTTTTATTTTGCACCTGTTGGTTGGCCTAGTGCATCTGACTTCGGCATGCATTTTATGTAAGGGTCTGCTTCCTCCTTCATTTTCTAAGGGTTTGCTTACCCGGAGTAATGACCAGTGCTGTGATGGGGAGTGAATCCAGCACCTTCAAGTTGTGAGCCGTGTCACTTAACCACTAGCCCACGCTGCCCCCATCCAAAAAATTAAAAATTGGATGCTTCGACACGTGCCCATGTGATTAGAACAGACAAACAGTAGAACGTGTTCACCAAGTATGGCAACTTCATGAGAGGAGCAGAATGACAGCATGACCCTCTCCAACCCAGTTGATGGATAAACTGTATGGTGATGAGGAGACTGAGAATGAAACCTTTTTTTTTAGGACAACAGATGTTGCTATCTAAGAATGAAAGATAAAAAAGTATGTGCCAAGTCTACCAGTTCTGTATCATTCCTTCTACGTCTTCCTAATGCCTTTCATGTCTGTCTTGAGCTAATTTCTATATGTATGTTTTGGTCTGCTCTATTTATTTCACTCTGACAATTCCAGAACAAAGACTAACTTGCAATGCTATCAACTGTTTTTTTAAAAATTCTGTGTCCTATCTTCTTCTTACCCACCATCCCCCTGCTGTTTGTTTAGTTCTTTTCAACAACTCCACTCGGCTCCAAAAATGTACTGTGCTCCTGAAATAATGAAATGCTTAGGGTGTTACATACCTGTTTGAGGTCATACTCTCTGTACTGCCGAACAAATACAATAAGACAGAGGTAGGCATTTAGACCATCGCAGATGAACAGAGGTGTGAAGATGGTTGGCCATGAGACATTAAGATGGCCTTCAACTCTTGCAGCCACTAGAACGGAAAATATTAAAATGGACAGTAGTTGCAAAAATAGTTCGAAAGCTGTCATCCGGGTCCATTGTATCACTTCTTTCAGTTTCAACAGCATGACTTTTCCTCAGCACAAGAGATCTATAAGATAGACAAGGTTCAGGAAACGGGATGATACAAAAAATGCAAAAAAAATTTACAGTTTTAATTTCATGTTTTCTTCATCTTTTGTGGTCATCACCAATACCATTTCAGGACTTGCTCTATGGAGATACAAACAGCCTCAGGCAGCCACTGCTTTCTTTAGATATATTGAAGTTGACATCTGGAAGCGTACAAAGAAGATTTAATGATTTAACTGATTCACTCTGGAATATTCTGGATCTCTACCACTTTTATTTCTTATGTGAAGTTCAAGCAGTTTCATATTCATCTTCAGTGAAGGTTTACTGAAAAGTCACACATTATATACAAACCAGTAGAAAATTTTAGAGTACATACATTTAACCTTTGAGGATGAACATTTGTGTAAGAGGGGTTATAATTGTGAAAGTTGGTGTTACTAAAAACCAACCTAGGATAGTTATTTTATTTACTCACTAGTCAATTATTCAACTAAACACCAATACATGAATGAAGCAATAGTTTTCTATCAAAGGTAATCCATTCACAAGGGATGTCTGTTAATTCCTGAACAAGGTCCGAAGCAGTTTTCTACTGAACTGCATGTCAGATCCAAATGATTTTTCGCATGCATTCTTAGAATATCAATGATGCCAAGACAATGATATTATTCAGTCTATAGATGTTAAGATATTTGCACATCAACGAATTCTTTGATCTTTTAGGACCATTGCAAAGAAATGGCATTAAATTTAAGATTTTACAGTACGCAGCTTAATTTCAAATTTAAGATTTTACAGTACGCAGCTTAATTTCTCATCACATTTTGTTCATGGGCGTATCTCCTTAATGTCTTGATAGATCAATTGATTGTTTGTGTTGTCCTTTATGTACAATCGTAGAAGTGGTCCCAATATGCAACAGCTAGTACAGCCCTTCGATCTCCCTTAGACCACCAAGGTTGTATCAACTGTGCAGTTAATTTTATGTTGTGTAACACATTTGAATATTGAAATGTATTTGTTGCCAGTGCATGTATACCTACTTGTTTTGATAAACATACGCTAATTCATCCAAGTCTGCTAATCAGTATGTCTATAAAAGATGATATTTAGTCATCCGAATCTGTCGACTCAAAGAGATTGATAATTGTTACTGGCTGGACAAATTGTAATCCATCTCGTTGCCATTACTGTACTTCTTCCCGGAGCACATGTTCAACACTTCTTCCAGAACTGAATGTCTATTTTTGAAAGGTACTCACGTGTCAGCACTTCAACGTCACACATTTTAAATATTCTGTTCTGTTCAGCAACTTGTTCTTTGACTTTAGCCCACACAAGCTCTGTAGGGTTTAGATCTGTATGATATGCGGGTAGTCGCAGAGAAGTGTGAACGTACTCTTCGATGATTCTGTCAATATGATACACCTCTGTCTTATTTGTCTTCCTCACAAGCTGCAACAACTCGGACTTCAAATACGTGTCTTCGAAATTAACCTTTTCCTTATCTAGCCATGTCCTAATTTGAGCTTTTATATTTGATGCGGTCGGTACTTTGTCTTCCTCTGATACTGCATTGTGATAGGATGCATTTTCCATTACTAGGCATGGCGGTCTATTCAAAATTGGAAGCAGTTCATTCGTCTTCCAGTGCCTGACAAATTGTCCATTCATTTCAGTGTGGTAGTCTCTACCGTCATTACTTTCTGTTTGGAAAAAAAGTTCAGCATCATAGACAAGTCCATTTTCACTGCTTCCAGCATACGTTAGTATAATGCGCTGCCCTTTGCTGCTTGGAATTTGTCTTTTCTGTTCACAATCAACTTATTGCCATTCTTTACCATGGGTGTGGTGGGCATTGACCCAGGATTCGTCCAAGTATATAATATCATACGTTGTTCACATACCTGTCTCAGGTATTTGCTTCGGGCAGCAATCAATTGTGTTGTGGCTTTTCACATATAATATTTCTGCCGCCTGAAGTTTTCATGAATGAAGCCAGCGGCTTTTACAATTTTCCAAAGAGTACTTTTGGAGACTTCAAAACTGCAGTCGGATTGCAATGTTATTTTTAGTTTCAGCTGAGTTGCTCCCGTTTTATGACATCTGTCGAAATAGTCAAATGTCCTTTTCCTACCTTGCTTGATATAAACTGAGTGCACTCTGAGCCCTGTCCAATCCAACAGTTAACGGTTGATCTATCCATACCAAGCGCGAATTGCGTTCGTTTCTCTGGGTCATGAATATAGCAATATAAATGACCCATCTTAGGTTCCCCGTGGAAAAACTTTTATAGCAAAACAGTAACCTTTTGCCGAATGTACACTTCAAACTCATTTTGAAATTGTTTCAATGTAACTTTTGAAAAAGCAACTATATGTCACAATAATGACCCCACAAACTATGATATCGGGATACACCTATAACTGAATGACAGTTTCGCATGAATGACCTTGGTGGTTTTCCGGATTCGACAAAATGCTAATTGCGGCACAGGATAATCAGGAAAGTCAATGTATTTGAATGTCAAAACATTTATTTTTAAAACAGCATGACTAAGTACTGTATACATGTTAAAATTATGAAAATTAAAGAAAAAAAAATATTTACTTAACGTCATAGATATTATAAGGCTGCATGCGTAAAATCATTTGGATCTGACATGCAGTTCAGTAGAAAATAGCTTCAGACCTTGTTTATGAGTTAAAAGATGGACTATAAAAGATTCCCCTAATTAGGTGCAGAAATTGTCACTAAATCCAGAGATTAATGAAGGCATATGAAATTGAAAAAGTGCCTCAAAATAAAAACCCCAATTAACACCAATCTACACACTTTCATGACTGGCCCTAGAACTAACACTACTAGAAAAAGGTATCATGAAGTAGCATACAATTTAACCATTTATTTTCATCTTAGTGCAGCATCTAACCATATTTATGTTTTCTACATTTGATTTTAATCAACAGTGCTTCTGCAGCCTTGCCGTGTTTAGTTTTATTTTTACTTCGAGCCAATCATATCAGTAACTTCTTGCCCATTTTCACTCAGATCAGAGCATAGCGTCACCACTACTATCAGCCTCCCTCAGGAAGCCTGTACCAAAGTACTTTGTGTACTCTTACATTGGTGGCTTCTGTAGCAACTTATTTTAACACAATGAGGTTGCTAGCCACATGCACAACTCTCTTAAGTTGCCTTTTACTAGATACATTGAGGTGTAGTGGATGTATTCTTTCCTTCCTAGTAAGTAGCTCTGGGCAGATGGTGTAGATGGGGCTCAAAAGCCTATGAATGCAGCTCATCTAGGAGAAGGAAAACTCTGAAACCTTGCAGATAAGATACTGGTGTATCTTGTTGGGTTTTGTCAGATATGGCTATGCAACCTGTTTTCTGATAACTCTGAAAGTTGGTCAGCATCTACCAAGCCTGACAACCGATGATGTGCAAAGCAGCACACACAATAGAATACAATGCCTTATCCTAGAGTGAGGAAAGATAACCTTAACTGAGTGTTGTGGCAGAGCAGACCAGGCCCTTAGCCTTGGTTGGCAGCTGGTCTAGGAGTGAAGCCCCAACAGGCAAACATATAGAGTATTGCTCTGCTGAAACAGCAGCTTGCCTTGTTCCAAATGTATTGGTATTACCTTTGCCTTGTTTACTCCAAGGCAGACCAAGAGAGGGACCATATTGTATGGGCAACACATGGTCTCTATATTTCTGCCAGGGCTTTGTGCTAACAGCACAATTACTTTCGTCTGACAAGAGCCAATGAAGTAGCTCCAGGTTTCACTCTGGAAATATCAGTCTTCTTCTCGTTCAGCACATTTTGTTATTATGTCAACATGTGAAATCCAGTTCTCTGGCTAAAGGATGCCATAACAGACAGCTCCTCAAGGCTCCCAAACAGCTTTGTGTGGAGGTCCGTAGTGTGTCCCTAACCTAAGTCTTTTTTGTCCTTTGTATTCCAATGCATAATATTCAGAGGTCAATTTTGTCTAGGTTGGCCAGTATTTTCTACTTTGCACCTCCTGGCTCTGTAAGGCATGCTAGGGAGACCTCCACTAGCTGAAAGTGGATTCTCTCAAGGCTCAAAACCCGGCACTGCACCTGCCTAGAGTAACTTCACAGTGCAAGCACTATATCAAGTATTTTTAAGACTTTTATGTAGACATAAAAAAGGCTGCTCTACAGAGTTGACTACATCAGTAACACCTCTTAGTATGAGTCTTCTTCTTCGTTTGTTCTCAATCCCCCGATACCAAGCCCTGAGAAGGGTTTTGCATGTAGCAGGATGTTGTCTGGGGAACAAAATGCATTGTGTCGTAATTGAAAGCTTCACTGCGATATTTGCACCTTTCGGTCCGACACATCCAACATTTTTGAGTACCTGGTTAGCCTTCCCTCTTTGATCCCTTCTCCTTAGCCACTCTGCCTTTTATCCAGGATCACCACATGAAAGTGTTGAAGGATCTTGGCAGTTCTGGTTCGCTGGCCATGATGCTAGCAGTCAGCTATGGGTCGCTGACCACTGCAGTTCATGCATGCACTGTTCAGTAACTTAACTTAACGTCTTTATACTGGTTTAGAAGACCCTGCAGAGTCTGTATACAACCAGTTACATTTACATCACCTTGCTCTAAAAGCTATGCGCATCCAGTTATTCTTCAAATGCATTAACTGTCCCTGCCTCCACTACCTCCCCTGGCAATGCATTCCAAGCAGACACCACTCTCTGACTAAAAAAATATTTCCTAATATCTAACCTGGACCTCTCTTTAGTCAGCTTGTAGCTATGCCCTCGTGTTATTGTAGGTGGCTGTATTTTAAAAAACTTGTTATAGTCTAATTTATTGATTCCTCTGATCATCTTATAAACCTGTATTAAGTCACCACGAATTCTTCTCTCTTCGAGACACTGTAGGCAGGTTTTTCTGAGTCGTTCCTCATTACTGTTATTCTGGAATCCCACTATCGTCTTTGTCGCTCTTTTTTGTATTCGCTCTAGCATGTTTATGTCCCTTCTAAGATAAGGACTCCACACCTGTACACAGTACTCCAATCTAGGTCTAACTAAAGCTTTATACAGTTTGATGATCACTTCCTTGCTCCTATGTTTAATATTTCTTTTTATCATACCTAACATTGCATTTGCCTTTTTCACTGCTACCTTAACTTGTTCACTCACCTTTCCTGTATGATCTATTATAACTCCTAGGTCCCTTTCCTTATCTATCTTTCTAATATTGTTTTCTCCCATTCTGTAATTATGTTCCATATTGGATCTACCCATGTGGATGACTGTACATTTATCTACATTATACTCCATTTGCCAGCTTACAGACCATTCTCGAATTTTATCTAAATCCGACATAAATATATCCACTTCCGCTTTAGATGAGACACTACTGCATAGTTTTGTGTCATCAGCAAATTTTGCAATCATGGATCCGAGCCCACACCATTTTTCACTTCACATCACTCAGAGTACTCCTTATTTATGCCCACCCTCTGCCTTCTTCCCGTTAACCAATTTACAATCCATTTGGCAACTTCCCCACCTATTCCATGTGATTTTAACTTTCGAAATAATCTCTGATGAGGTACTCTATCAAAGGCCTTTGCAAAGTCTAGATAAATAACATCCACTGGCTCCCCTTTATCTATGATTTTAGTAACCTCCTTCGTGAATTCTAATAGATTTGTTAAGCATGATCTCCCTCTAGTAAACCCATGCTGACTATTTCTAATTAGATTAAATGTGTCTAAATGCATTACAATGTTTTCTTTGATTATTGACTCTAACAATTTATAGACTATGCTCGTTAAACTCACCGGTCTATAATTTGCTGGATCTGATTTTTTGCCTTTTTTTAATAAGGGGATCACTCCTGCATCTTTCCAATCTCGTGGAACAATCCCTTTTGTAAGTGATTGAGAACATAATATAGCCAATGGTTTTGCTAGTTGGTCTCTAATTTCATACAGCAATTTTGGATGAATACCATCTTGACCTGGACATTTATTCGCTTTCAACCCCTCCAATTTTTTAAAAACCATTTCCTCTGTAATACAGATTGATCTTAATCCCGCTGTATCCATGTCTCTTTGAAAAATATCTATAGGCCCTGGGATCTTGGAGCAGTCCTCTTTTGTGTAGACTGTGCCAAAGTACTGATTGAGCAGATTAGCTGCCTCCCTGTTCTCACTTATTATTTTCCCTGTACTGTCTATGAGAGGGCCTACTTTGTCTTTCGTTCTTTGTTTATTCCTAACATAAGAGAAGAAGCTTTTACTGTCAGTCTTGATCCTCTGAGCAAGTTTTTTTTCAAAGTCTATTTTTGCTGTTTTATTCGCTTTCTGAGATATGTTCTGCTTGTCAAAATATTTTGCATGTTTCTTTTGATTTACCTGCCCCTATATATTTTTCCATGCTTTATTTTTTGCTCTTCTACATTTCACTACTAATCTAGTTATCCACTTTTTACGCTTGGGAACACATTCCTCTTTTAGCGTTTCTAGAACTGTTTTAAAACTTTCCCACTCCTGTTCAACATCTGTTCCTACAACAATATATTTCCAGATTATGTGGTTTCCTCTGTAGTAAAAACTAGGTCGAGTATGTTTTTGCCTCTGGTGACTGCTTCTACATGTTGAATTAAAAAATTGTCAGTTATGCACTTAACAAAAGGTTTTGACTCTACAAGTGCTTCTGCCATATCCCATTTTATTTCTGGATAGTTTAAATCTCCCATTAATAATAATTTCCCTTCACTTGCCTTTGCTATGCTACTAATCAGCTCCTCATCTTCCTCTTTTTGACTTGATGGACATCTATAGCACACTCCAATCACTGTTTTTTCTATTTCTCCCCATAAACTTTCATTTTTGTTACCACATGATAAATAATCTTTGATCGTTATATTAACAGAATTTATACAGTATAATAAAACGCCACCTCCCTTAGTCTTATCTCCAACTATCCTATCTTTCCTTAACATTGTATATCCCTCAATTTCAAGTTCACTATCTGCAATCTCCTCATATGTCCATGATTCTGTTAACCCTATCATATCTGGTTTTTCTTCTTCTACATACAGTTCTAATTCTTCTCTTTTATTTACTATGCTTCTCACATTTGCATAAAAACATTTTAGTTTGTAATGTTGTTGGTTTTCCTCTTTTTGCTTCTGCTTTATCATTTTAGTGTTTGCTTTTCCACTATGTATTTCACACTTCCCTGACACCAACTCTCCCCTTTGACTACATCCTCTATAGCACCCTATTGTAGGCCTATCTTTAGTCTCATACTTCATAGGCCTTACTAGTTTAAATTTCTAACACAATGATTGAACATATACTTGGCTACAACATGCTGTCCTATGTCATTTAGATGTAAACCTCCCCTATCTAACATTTTACTTTTGTCTACTTTAACATCAATAAATTCCATTCCCATGTCCGCACACATCACATGTAACCTAAGGTTGATACCTATTATTTTGCTATCTAGATAGTCTGACCCATCTGCTCTATCTAAAATGCCCATCATTATGACCTTTCTAAACTTTTTTTCCTTAAGTGTTCTCATAAGACTTTTATATTTATCCATAATTATTTCTGTACCATCTCTCTTTACATTATTTGTTCCGAATACTTCCACATGACTGTTTCCTTTGTCATCTAACCTCTTTATTCTCATCTCTATATCCTCTATTTTTTCTCCCCCAATATCCATTCTTTCAAACATGTTGTGTTGTTTAGACAAATGTCTGCCAACCTCTCTCACCATTGAATCTCCTACTACCAATACTGACCCCTCACCTATATGTGCATACTTCTCTCCAAAGCTCTCTTTCCTGTGAACTGTTTCCTCACTCAAATCTCCCTTACTTGCTTGACTACACCTTGACTGCAGCTTCTTTAAAATTTCCTCCATTTTCACTTGTTTCCCTTCTATTTCCATCTGCCTCTTTTCTATCTCATCCAATCTCTTCTCATTTTCCCTTATATTGCACTCCATTTGTGCCTGCCTCTCTTCAACTCTACATATCCTACATAAAACGGTTCCTTCATCTTCCAACGTTATAGTAATACTAACATTTTCACCACACAAATCACATAATCTGACTTGGCCTTTCTTCGCAGCATTTCGTCTCGTCTTAGTGGCCATACTAATTTTGCTATTTATTTCCGTTAGCCAATAAGTTATATTAATACCTAATAAAATGTATACTTCTTAAAGCAACGCCAAAAAAAAAAAACAAATGTCGCTGGTATTTACCTTTCTACAACGTATCGCTAACGACTAGGCCTAGTGTTACTTGGGTGTTACTACTGCTCACTGTTCCACGCTATTTAATTCTGTCAAGTCCTAACTATCTGTTATAACAAGGCCACTATATTTGAAAATACGTATCCTACAATAAACTACAATCACAACTATGTTATTATTACACAAATTAATTTTCAACACTAATACTTATCTGAAACGTTATAAATCTCTGTTCTGTCAATTCAAACCAACCACTATCTTGATCCTGTCCTAAGGATTCTAGAACAGAGACTCTACAAAAGTTACATTATTCAATTCATTATTCATATCTGATATCTCATTTATCTAAGTTTGCTAACTAATATTTCTGCACTTGTTTTCTTCAATCCTTCATAAAAGCATTCATGAATGGCTGAATTCAATGTTTCATATTGTTTAACTCATCATTTCATTTAATCACTGCATAAAATACAGTAAAAGGTATACAAATTATTCATTTGTATTGCTGAAGTGCAGTGTTACTTGTGAGACCTCAAATGCGTTGTATACTCACTGTATCTTAAATCTATGGTACTATAGTGGCCAGTCTTTATCTTCTTTCGTCTGTTGTCGAAAAAGCATAAAAATGGTCATTTGTTCACACTGACTGATTAGTCTATTCTATAGATTGAGTTTGATCATATACTTTTTTTTTAGTATTACTATAGTTAACTGTCTATAGTATTATAAGACTAAGTAATTAGTTTTAACTATTAATATTATCGCAGTAACCAGTGTGTGAGTAGTAGTGAGTTAAGTCAAGTGAGTTACTAACTCAGTGAGTAGAGTCTGCAGAGTGTTGTGAGTAGTCAGGACCAGCATGATAAGTACTACTACTACTACTTTGTACTAGTACTACTACTAGTACTTAAGACTTAAGTACTACTAGTAATAAGTTACTTTAAGTAAGACGACTTTCGACTCGAAAGTTTCGAGTGTTGGTGTAACTGTAAGTTCAGTTCAGTGTTACTCTAGTCAGTCTAAGTTAAGTAAGTAGTGTCGTCAGTGTGTAGTTAGTCTTCATTCTGTTTTTCATTTTTGTTTATTTTTACAACATGACTCACTTAAGTACACATCGATACAACAGCGTCCAAAGCAGTAGTTTGGTTAATAAATGCCCTGTATCCTATACTATATGCCTTCAACAGCCGTTAAAAAATCCAAGCCACACAGATCTGTAAAGTAAGGTAGGAATCCAATATTGACTTCTCGAAGTTGCCATTATTGTTTAACCCGGAAGTGCAAAGCAGAACTCGAATCATCATGTGCCACGCCGACATGTACGTCCGATTAGTTAAAGATTTTCAAAAGCTCATGTCTGTTTTATCGTTTACACCAGGATGCTTCACCACGACCGAATCGTCACTGTAGGTAGTCCAAGCCTCCACACAGTTGATAGTTTTGCAAATATTAGGGATTAATAAATGAATCACTGTTGTCACTGACATTAAAATATATCGTGATGTGATGCTAACCAACTTTCTGTACGCCTGCTAAATATTATCAGTATATAACAGACATGTCAGAAAATGCGTCTATGTCCATATGAACTGTCTTCCTAGAATGTTCACGATCAGTTGGTAGGAAAAACCTAACTTGGAGTCATCAGCAGTCCTGTCGCCAAGAATGGTGGATGCAGAAGAAGAGGCAGAGGAGACAAGAGGACAGATAGAAAGAGACAGAATGAGAAGAGAAAACGACGAAGGAAATCAGATAGACGGTTTAAAACGTGTGCCCATCGGCTATTTAAATTGCCGCATCCCACGTAACGTGAAACCATCCTTCAAAAATTGTTCTATGACTGCAACATCTTTATGATCCAGGAGAACATCTTGTAGGAAAAAGTTACCGTCAAGTGTCCAGGGTAAAGCTGCTACAATAATCCTTGTGGGTCGGGCAGACGTGGGTTGGATATTTACGCGCAGCAAGAGCTACCCAATCATGGATATATATTATTGTCAGTAAAATTGAGGATGTTAAACTACTGTGGATTAGAGTGACAATCAACAAATAATATCGAAGAATCTATCATTTGTGTGTACAAGTGGAGGTGCAATAGCGTGATGAAGTACATTACCAACTCCCATGACTTGCATAAAGAGATCTCACGAAGGTTAGCTGCGGGTGGTTCAGCTTCAACCGCAGCAAGACAGCACTTCAACAGATGAAAAACGTCAAAGCGAGAGCCTACACCCTCAACAGCCTGCTCATTCCAGCCATGGTGTATGCCTCCGAGATGTGGAACCTTCGAAAAAGTGACGTGGCAAGGCTCCAAGCAACTCAACGATCAATAGAGCACAGAATACTGTTGCTTTCACAACGAGACCACATCTGCAACACCGCTATAAGGAGTCAAACCTGTCTTAATGACGTCGTAGAGACGATTTTGGTTATCCAGACCTGGTTTACAGATGTGCCGCGAAACATTCTAATATTTTCATCAACTGCGCATTGTAACTGTTGGTTGGTTGGTTATTGATCCAGTGGCCTATGGGCTCCCGCCCTTTGGCCCAATGCCATACAGGGTATCTGCAAGTGTTTGTAAGCTGTTGTTTAGTTCCGTATAAAGTGTTACACTTGTCTAGCCTCGGAGGAAGAAGCTCTTTCCTAACACCTGCAAGGGCCGAACATTCAAAAAGATGATGTTCAACAGTTTCATAGGGATGTATGCACAGCCGGCACTCTGGAGTATGTTCTGGTTGTATTCTGTTCAAGTGGCTGTTAAGTTGTATGTGTTGAGTGCTAAGTCGGAAAATGGTGCTTTGATCTCTCCTTTTCATGGGGGTTGATGTTGTCTTTGGGATTTGTGATGGCCACATGTTTGTTGATTTCTCTCCAAGTATTTCCCATTGCCCATCTATTCAGCCAGGCCTCTTCGTTCACAGTCTTCAGTCTGTGTTTGACTGCCTGTATGGTTGTTGATACATACATCTATACACATACATATACACGCACACACATATATATATGTACGTATATGGACATGTATAAACTCACATACCCACAGACACATATGCAACATGCGTACATGTCCGTACATACATATTTGTTTATCCACACGCACATTTGTGTAGATATGCATTTTTATTTTTTCCCCAAATAGCTTTACAGCCATAAAGTTTTTGTGTACATGCACCGTAGTCAAAGGGGTGGGTAATGTATGGCCTACATGAGAACCATTTATTATTCTAGGCTTCTGTCAGTCCACTCTGCCATAAAACCCGGTCTATTTCCTACCCATTGTCATTTTTACCATACAACTTGTGAATCCGAAAGAGAGGAGACAAGATTTGACTAATGAGGAAGAGTTTGGGTGATTTAGTTCAGTAGGGAAACAGACCCCTCAGTTGGAATGGGGAAAATTGATACTTTTCCTGCTCTGCTAGCTGTTTTATACTTTATTTGTGTGTGTGTGGTGTTGGGAGAAAAAGAAAGGGGAAGTCTCAAACAGGCATACATTCATTCATTCACTCTTTTCTATATTAACACATTTTTCCTGTTTTAGTCGGCAAAAGAAGTTGAAAATTGAAAATGATCAAGCATATTTTAATATACATTTTTCACAGTACAACATTTACATGTGTATGTCGCTACTGGACAACGCCTTTCTCACGAACATGTGTAGTCGAGTTGGGAGTATGTTTTGAAGCGACAGGAAGAGAGATTGAAAGACCTTACCTTATTCTGGCTCTCTTCTTTCTACACATTCTTGTTTCATTTTACTCTGTCCAACAATCACACTCTTGCACAACTTTCACACGCGCTTTCATGATGAGGACCTTCCATTGCACCTTGGATGGACTGGCTTCTGGAAGTGCACAGACCTAGAATATCGCCCAATTGTCCACTGTCTGTTGTGGAATAGGCGCGCCTCCGCCAGTTGAAACTAGTGAGGCAAACACGTGAAATTAAGAAAATGAAGCGATAGGAGGCTGCATTTCTTCATTTCCATTTGATGTGTGTATTCTGATTGCAGAATTAGCATTTGTGTTTGGATGATTGGTGTCGTATCTGGTATTTTTTTTGTTTTGAAAATTCTTTATTGCACATAATAAATTATTACAATTTTCAAATTTGAACAACAAATTTCAAATAAAATTTGTACATGATATGAGGTGAAATGAAGTGATAATTTCTCGTATCTGGTATAGTGTTTAGTATTATTGCCTTATACATGTCTACCTTAAGATGAGAAGCGATGTTTTATTGGAAATATTTCACATCATAGAAGATATGTGCGTAAAAAAAGCCAGTTTGGATGTGCCCGAAAAAGTGCACCAATAAAGTTTACATAGCCACAAGTAACACATCATTTTTAAATGTAAGCACCACATAATTAAACCTGACACAAGACTCGGTCACAGGATATTCGATTATTCACCTACTGGCTACACGGCTTAAATATGAATCTCTATTCTTAAGTTTTGTTAGTTCTCTTTCAAGGAAATTGCATCCCTTTTAACAAAGGGAGATAATGAATGACATTGTCAAAAATAGAGCACACTAATAAATCCCATGTGGCCTGTTCTATTTGTTGATTTTTTACCATTTAAAACATTTAAACATCAATATGTAATTTTTTTCTATGCTATTAGACTATCTATTTTAGTTGCTTAGCTTTTTTTATTATTATATAACATTGCATTAATATTACTCTTCGGCAGTTATTGAACTCTTTCTACACAACGGGAATAGTACTAATAAATTCAACCATATATGTAACCTTTCTTTCACCCTAGGGGCAACTCTTCTCTCTCTTCTCACCCCACTCTGTTTCATTTGACTCTATCCCACAGTCACACCCTTGCACAACTTTCACACGCGCCCTCGTGGTAAAGCCCTTCCATTGCACTTTGGTTGGGCTAGCTTCTGAGGGCGCACAAACCTTGCATAGGTACATACAGATGCACACATGCATCCAAGCACTGGTTTATGCGTCCTGATATCGCCCAATGGACGACGGTCTGGGGTGGAAAATGGCGCGCCTCCGCCAGTAGAAACTAGTGAGGCAAACATCTAAGCAAAAAAAAAAAAAAAAAAAAAAAGTAACCTTTCTTTGAATTTTGAATTCTTTTTATTTGTCAGGTAAAAAGTATGCCTCTATCAAACTCAATGAAAAGTAGTATTGCTCGCGTTTGTTTACAAACAGCGTATCCTATAATGTTGTAACACCTTTTCTCCGGAAATGTCCCAGCGAGATGATAACACAGGCAAACCACATTGTCGCAAGAATCAGGTATATTCCAGTGCTTCCAAAAAGTTGTTAAAAAAAACTGCACAATACAAGCCACCTTGATTGTCAGCGTCAAAACAATCAGGCTTATGAACTTTCATACACTGATTT
Source organism: Ariolimax columbianus (assembly GCA_036924085.1). Taxonomy (NCBI): domain Eukaryota; kingdom Metazoa; phylum Mollusca; class Gastropoda; order Stylommatophora; family Arionidae; genus Ariolimax; species Ariolimax columbianus. The sequence goes on from JAVGWX010000018.1 coordinate 23,242,895, forward strand.
ACACCAGTTTTGCAAGATAATTCTTTAAAAAACCGTCCAAAAGTGGCACAATAATAAATGATTTGAATTTAGTGAAACTTTATTTAAAATATTATTAAAAATGAACATAATTATACTAAGATATATATTTTTAGAAAAAAAACGTATTGTGGCTACACAAAAACTAGTAAATTGTGCAGTTTAGCGATGCAATGTTAAATGAAAATAGATATAAACAATAAATGTCAATAACAATGCTTTGGTCTCTCTTTTTCATGAGGTTAATATTGTCTTTGGGATTTGGGATGGCCATGTGTTTGTAGATTTCTCTCCAAGTATTTGCCATTGCCCATCTATTCAGCCAGGCCTCTTTGTTTACAGTCTTCAGTAGTTGTTTGACTGTTTGTACGGTTGTTGGTGTGTATTGTTGTTCTTGACATGCTCCCTTCTTAGCCAGTCTGCCTGCCCTGTCACTGCCAGGTGTATTTGAATGACCAGGGCTCCATTGTATAGCTATTCCGACTTGATGGGATGTGAGAGGTTGGTTGGCATCTAGGGATATTTGGGTAAGTTCATTCTTGCAGTGACCACCGTCTTCCAGAGCTTGAATGGCTGATAATGAGTCAGTAAAGATTACGATGCTTTGGGCGTTTGATGGGAAAGCATCGAATACAGTCCTCAAGTAGGCGTATTTGGTGACTTGGGGTGCTGTGCCTGGTTTACAAATGGGCCACGAAATATTCCAATATTTTGATCAACTGCGCCCTGCAACTATCAAGTAGACATATTTGCTGATTTGGGGTGCCATGGAAAAAATGATAGTTCCCGTGGATCGAAACAGTTTGGAAACCACTGTTGTAACTAACACTTTGAATAGATGTCTAATTATTCGGTTCAGTTCAGTTGCCTTCCCCACATCGAAGGTCGGCTGCAATGGATCTCCAGTGTACTCTATCTCTTGCCGTAATTGTGCAATCTGAGAGGCGTTTTCCAGTCCATCTTCTGATGTTATCCGCCCACTTAAAACGTTGTCTGCCTCTTGAACGACTGCCTTCCATTATACCCTCCAGTGTGGTCTTACACAAGGAGTCTTGTTATATGACCACAATAACGTAATTGTCTAACCCTATGAGCCACATGGCGTGACGGGATCTTCACTTTTAAAAAAAATAATCCTGAATTCGATCATTAATTCTCTTTTCACGCCTAACTGTTCCAATATTTCCAAATTTGTTTTCTTCACTTTATTCATTCTCCACGTGTCTGCCCCATACAGTAGTGACGAGTGTACATTAACACTTGACAATTCTCATTTTCAAATTCTGATTTATCTGTTTGGATGTCAGTATGTGTCGCATGTTGCTGAATACCATCTTGGCCATACCTATCCTCTTTCTGATTTCTTTTTCACAGCTGCCTTCTTCCGTTATTATATAACATAGAAAGCAGAAACGCAGTACCCGTTCAAGTAGTTGATCTTATATTTTTATCTGCATACATGATTCTTGTCACTTTTCCCAATTATCAAAGTCTTCTGTTTTATTTATGTTTATGTCTAATCCAAACTCTTGGCTTACTGTGTATATTGTTGTCACAAGCTCATGTAATTCTTGGTCATTTTTTGCCATCAAAACTGTATCATCCGCATATTTAAGATTATTCATTCCGCTCCTCAAATGACACGCCCTGGCATCCCTTCTATTTGTTTGAATATTTGTTCTGTACAAATATTAAAAAGACTAGGGGATCAAGATGCTGAGCAGCGCATGGGCTGCAGAGGTAAGAGACCCATAGCTGACTGCTAGCGTCAGGGCCGGGGAAACCAGAGCTGCCAAGACCATTCTGCACCTCCATGTGGTGATCCTGGATAACAGGCTGCATCAGGGCAGACTGGCTAAGAAGAATGGATCGAAGAGGGAATGCTAACCCGGCACTCAAACAATGCTTGATAAAGTCGGATGTGTTGGACCAAAAGGTGCAAATATCGCAGTCAAGCTGTAAGCTACGACACAACGCATTCCGTTCTCTGGACAACATTCTGCTACTTAAACCCTTTCAGGGTTTGGTAGCAGGAGATTGAGAACGAATGAAGCCAAGCCAATCCAAAAAGACAAGGGGATAAAACACATCCCTGCCTCACTCCTCTTATTCCATCTATACTTGGAGAGCATAACTTTTCTGATTTTACTGTAGCAGTTTGTCCTCAGTACTGATTACGGAGCAGTCTTATGTCGTTACTATCTAGACCTATCTCTTAGAGACATTTAATTCATTTTTAATGCTGGACTCTGTCAAAAGCCTTCTGGCAGCCTATAAAGCAAATATAAATGTCATTATGTATTTCTATATATTTGTTTGTCAAAGTTCGCAAACAGAAAATTGCTTCCCTTGTTCCATTAAACTTTCGAAAACCAAATTGTTCTTCTGAAAATTCTCTCTCTATTTGACTTCTTATTCTCTCTTGTATGGCTTGGCTGGCTTGGCTTCGTTCATTCTCAGTCTATCACTACCAAACACTGAAAGGGCTTAAGTAGCAGAATGTAGTCCAGAGAACGGAATGCGTTGTGTCGTAGTTTACAGCATGGCTGCGATATTTTCACCTTTCGATCCAACACATTCGACTTCAGCAAGCATTTTTTGAGTATCGTGAGTATTTGAGTATTTGAGTATCCCTCTTCGATCCCTTCTCCTTAGCCAGTATGCTCTGATGCAGCCTGTTATCCAGGATCACCTGCGGAAAACGCTCGCCTGCCTTTCCCCGTAGAGCGAATTGGGTGTGGTTTGTTGTAGTGGCTCCTCCACCGAGGTGCGCTAGTCTGGTCCGTATCAGGAAACGTGGTCCGTCCGTGGTGATTTATCTAAGGCTTATAGCAGAGCTCGACAGTACGTCTCGCTGGTGGTCCGACTCTCGCAAAGAGCTTGTGACCGGCAAATGGAAAGCAGGAATCGTGCCTCGAGGCCCTGCGTTCTCCTACGGAGAAGGGCAAGCCGGCAGGCCAAATTGTCTCTAGTCCCAGTGAAATGCATCGCCGAGGTCGTTGGGATCCGTTCTGCACAGAGCGCTGCCATCCCTCCTCGAGCGAGCCCGGTCGGTCGGTCGGTCGTCTGGTGCGTGTGGGAGGCCCCTGTCAGGCGGTCCTAGGTCGACGGAGTGAGGGACGGGTGGAACAACCGTCCGTCCGTCCGTCCGTCCCGTCAGTCGGTCCCTGCGGCCGTCGTCCCAGTGAGGCTTTTTACACACCCTTCCTCCGCCGACCGGTGTGTGCTGTACGTACGTCTCCGACAGATATCTGGTTGATCCTGCCAGTAGTCATATGCTTGTCTCAAAGATTAAGCCATGCATGTCTAAGTTCACACTGTCTCACGGTGAAACCGCGAATGGCTCATTAAATCAGTCGAGGTTCCTTAGATGACACGATCCTACTTGGATAACTGTGGCAATTCTAGAGCTAATACATGCTTACCAAGCTCCGACCCTCGCGGAAAAAGCGCTTTTATTAGTTCAAAACCAATCGTCGTTTCCCCTCGCGGGGTTGCGGCGTCCCCACTGGTGACTCTGGAAAACTTTGTGCTGATCGCATGGCCTCATGTGCCGGCGACGCATCTTTCAAATGTCTGCCCTATCAAATGTCGATGGTACGTGACATGCCTACCATGTTTGTAACGGGTAACGGGGAATCAGGGTTCGATTCCGGAGAGGGAGCATGAGAAACGGATACCACATCCAAGGAAGGCAGCAGGCGCGCAACTTACCCACTCCCGGCACGGGGAGGTAGTGATGAAAAATAACAATACGGGACTCTTTCGAGGCCTCGTAATTGGAATGAGTACACTTTAAACCCTTTAACGAGGATCTATTGGAGGGCAAGTCTGGTTCCAGCAGCCGCGGTAATTCCAGCTCCAATAGCGTATATTAAAGTTGTTGCAGTTAAAAAGCTCGTAGTTGGATCTCAGGCGCAGGCGGGCGGTCCGGCTCGCGCCGGTTCACTGCCCGTTGTCTCATGCCCTACCGTCTGCCGGCTCTCTCCCACGGGTGCTCTTCGCTGAGAGTCCTGGGTGGCCGGCGCGTTTACTTTGAAAAAATTAGAGTGTTCAAAGCAGGCCTCGGCTGCCTGAATAATGGTGCATGGAATAATGGAATAGGACCTCGGTTCTATTTTGTTGGTTTTCGGAACTGGAGGTAATGATTAACAGGGACAAACGGGGGCATTCGTATTGCGGCGTTAGAGGTGAAACTCTTGGATCGCCGCAAGACGAGCTACTGCGAAAGCATTTGTCAAGAATGTTTTCATTAATCAAGAACGAAAGTCAGAGGCGCGAAGACGATCAGATACCGTCGTAGTTCTGACCATAAACGATGCCGACTAGCGATCCGCAGGAGTTGCTTCGATGACTCTGCGGGCAGCTTCCGGGAAACCAAAGTGTTTGGGTTCCGGGGGAAGTATGGTTGCAAAGCTGAAACTTAAAGGAATTGACGGAAGGGCACCACCAGGAGTGGAGCCTGCGGCTTAATTTGACTCAACACGGCCAACACTGAAATGATTGACATGCCAAGACCACTTTTCTGGGGTCTAATATGGAACTGGTGCTGGATTTAGACCCTCAGAAATCTGGGGTTATGCCCCCTTTGGCTCGGTTGGTTTGCATCAAGTGTTCTGACAAAGGAATTGACGGAAGAGCACTATCAGGAGTGGAGCCTGAGGCTTAAATTAACTTAACACACCAATACTGTAGAATAACGGTCAAAAAGAGAGCACCTTCGTGGGGTCTAATAGTGAACATGTGCTGGAATTAGACCCTCGAAAATCTGGGGCCACCCTCTAAGTAACTTGATTGTCTCGCTAAAGGAATTGACGGAAGGGCACCACCAGGAGTGGAACCTGCGGCTTTATTTGACTGAACACGCCAATACTGTAGAACGACTGACAAATCGAGAGCACAACTGTTTGGGTCTAAAAATGAACGTACGCTGGCATTAGACTCACGGAAGACAAGTCAGCTCTCAAACACTCTAATGAAAGAACGCTACGGAAATCGTGTTTAACCCCGCAGAAACCGCAGATTTCAAATACCTGGTCATTGACAAACAAAAGCCCTCAATAAATTCGTCTGACCAAATAGTGAACGGGTGCTGGAAATAGACCATCTGAAGACAGGTCAGTTTTACCCTACTAATGACAGGGCGTTGCTACGGAAAACCAGCTCATATCGAGAGGAGCCGCAGACACTTTGGTTCACGTACCAGGCTGATAAGCCAATGGCGCAAGGCTACCATGTGGGGGATTACGGCCGAACCCTTGTAAGCCGCAATCCCGCCCAAAATCTCAGCACCACTGCAATGGGAGGTTCCTACATGCTCGGGACCTGGGGCTTGCGCCCCAGTCATATCCGGTAGAGCCGCAGCAAGAGGTCCTTGCCGTCCGCCGATCAAAGCGGGCGGACAACTGCTTGATACTCACCTTATACGGCGATGGGGTCGAAACCACCAACTAAAGACTTAGTACCTGGTCGGGGTGTCGAAAACAGTAGAGCAGCCACCTCACTGTGAACTGTCGAGACTAACCAATGACCATGAGAGCTGTCCGCACACCAGGCGAACAACATCTCTGTGACATTACCAGGCTTGTCCTCTGGCTAAATGCACGTCGGCTACGATATCTACCTCTGTACGTTATCAGCCATATAACTATCATGCTGGACGCAGAAGAGATGCAGACCAGCGGACATTGCACACCTGCCCCACTGTGTCAACACCCCAGGTGGCGGGGAATGCTAGGCGTACCATCCCTGCATAGAAGCCAAGAAAATAAAGGGAAACGAGATACCCCACTCACATGCAAATGCTACGTTTCTGGCAGGACGTGACGATCCTGGGATACAGACACACTGGACTGCCTCTCTTCCGGATACACCAGTCCATCTCATATATCATCACATATCATCATTGCACCCTATAGACACGAGTAGTGAAGACTCGATAGTATGGTAAGACAACTTCCATAAGAGAGACAACTCTGATCATAAACAACTGCTGCCTTGCAGATAGGCTGGGGACAGCCAAAGGCTAAGGAGGGCATCCCTACAGAAACGCCTGTTGAAATCGGAAGCACGGGGCCGCAAGCCTAACAAAACAGTGCAACGTAAATCGCAGCATGATGGCAGTACAACCTATTAGAAAAACGCATGGCGCTCATCCGGGCCTCACGCCTCGAAGGGGCCCACCCTTGACTACTGGTGGTCACCCACCCATGTGTTGTGGAGTCAAGGCACATGGCTATGGGGCAACTTCTTTTGGCCAAAACCTCAAGACCCTCAAAATACTACAGTGGAATGCGGAGGGAGTCATTAACAAAAAACTTTCCCTAACACACCACCTGCATGAAGGTAAGATCGACGTGGCATGTATCCAGGAAACGCACCTCAACAATAACCATAAATTCTCAATCAGAGGATTCCAGACCTTCCGTCTAGATAGAGAAGGCCACAAAGGAGGGGTCCTGATACTGACCAGAAACTGCATACCGAGTAGCGCGGTATCTGTCAATCACACCGGACAAGCAGAAATTGTAGGAGTTGACATAATGGCTCAAGAGACGAAGCTCCGCATTTTCAATCTGTACGGACCACCAAATAGAGACCTATCGCTCTCGAGTATGGAGGTCAGAGACTCCAACTGCATAGTAGTTGGAGATTTCAACAGCCACTCGGAGAGATGTGGATACTCTGACACAGACAGCAGAGGTGACGAAGTGGAAGATTGGGAGATAGATGCAAATCTCTCCCTAATCAATAGGCCGGAGGATAGCCCTAGCTTCTATTCAAGAACATGGCATACCACCTCGACTCCAGATTTGGCCTTCTCCACACAGGACATACACCATAAAATAGACCGCCAGGTGCTAAACCAACTGGCAGGTAGCGACCACAGGCCCATCAGGCTAACCATTGACATGGAAGTAGGCCCACAGGAAACAAAACCGCTCCCACGTTGGAATTACAAACGAGCCGACTGGGACAGATTTGCAATCTTGACAGATGGGCTGTGTGAAACCATCAACACACGAAACACCAAAATGAAGCCCATGGTAGAGAGCCTAAGCAAGGCAATAATGCAAGCCGCCACTGAAACCATCCCAAGAGGAGCTAGAAAAAACTATAAGCCCTACTGGAATGATGAGTTACAGAAAGTGGAAGATGCAGTAACAAATGCTAGGAACATGGCAGAGCGAGAAAAATCCATGGAGGCAAACATCGCCCTCAAAGCCGCCCCGGCGAAGTACAAACACACTCTCAAGCAAACAGCAAGAGAAAGCTGGAAAAATAAAACGGAATGTCTAAACCTGGACAAAGACGGGAACAAGCTATGGAAGCTAGTCAGAGCCATGAACGACGAAACCCCGTCAAATATACAAATTACTATCAAGCAGGGCGAGAACTTGATCACAGGTAAGAAAGCCGCAAACGCCTTTGTCGATCACTATGCCAGAGCAAACCACATCGAGGTCCCTGCAGATAAGCATACAGACATTAGCAAAGAGCTAAAGGGACACGAAAACATGAATACGGCTCCTGAAGAGCACATGATGGCCAAACTAACAATGCGCGAAATGGAAGAGGCTATGAGAACACTAAAGAAAAGGAAATCTCCCGGAAAAGACGGGATAACAAACGAAATGCTGATGGGGCTGGACCAAACAGCGAAGAATAAACTGCTATCGGCCCTGAACCAAAGCTGGAAAAGGGGAATTGTACCACAGGCATGGAAAGATGCAATACTGGTACCAGTACCAAAAACAGGAAAGGACAAAACAGATCCAAATGGATACAGGCCCATAAGCCTACTGAGCTGTGTCGGCAAGCTGATGGAACGGATGATAAACACCAGACTGATGTGGCATCTGGAAGAAAAACGAATACTAATTCCACAGCAAGCCGGCTTTAGACAGCACAGATCCACTGAGGACCAGGTCATCCTCATAGCCCAGGAGATAGAAGATGCCTACCAAGCACAGAAACACACAGTAGCTGTTTGGGTGGATCTGGAAAAGGCATTTGACAAAGTCTGGAAGGATGGACTTAGAGTCAAGCTAAGAAGAAGTGATGTCTGTGGGAAGATGTACAAGTGGATCAACCACTACCTCAAACAAAGAACGGCCAGAGTCAAAGTACAAGGGCAGATGAGCAAAAAGGTGACACTCGAGCAGGGAGTACCCCAAGGGGGAGTATTGTCACCCACACTATTCCTGGTATATATAAACGATATTACAGAGAATATACCAAGAAGAGTCCATAGCTCAATGTTTGCAGACGATCTGGCTATGTGGACCTCTGAAAAGAATCTCACCATAGCAAGAAATCGGATGCAAACGGCCCTAACATCGCTGGAAGAGTGGGCGAACTCATGGCATGTCAAAATAAACGAGGAGAAAACCACGTGCACAATATTCTCGCTCTCATTAAAACCCCAAAGTACCAAATTAAGCCTAAATGGCAACCCAACCTATCTGGGAGTCACATTTGATCGGCGCATGACATGGAAAAGTCAGATTGAGAGAAACCGAATGAAAGCCAGAGAAAGAATGGCAATCATGAGGAAACTTGCTGGCACAAGCTGGGGAGCAGACGAAGGCATACTAAAGAAACTGTACACTGGAAGAGTGAGACCAGTTCTCGAGTATGGCATTGCGGCATGGACAACAGCAGCGAAGGCGAACTTCGATAAAGTTAACAAACTTCAAAACCAAGCCATGAGAATTATAACAGGTGGCATGAAGTCAACGCCAATTGTAGAACTTGAAAAGATTACAAAACTGCAATCCATGACCGATAGAAGAGACTGCAGAGCCCAGCTGCAGTCAGAGAAACTCCGAAGACTGACTGACCATCCAATGCACCAGAGACTAAACAATTTGGGAAATGGGAAACTAAAGCGGAGAAACTTTGCAGAAATAGCCAAAGCAAAGATGCACGAAGATCCCATAAACGCACTAACAACACCAAAATCCATCACTACTGTACGAAAACCTACCTGGAGGCAGGATATATTTCCAGAGGTGGTAGAAAATATACCAGGTATTGCAAACAAAAACTGCCAGACTGAAAAAGAAAGGAGAGATACTACCCTAAGCTTCATAACGAAAAGCTACCCAAGCATGGACTGGACCCATGCATACACCGACGGTTCTGTAACAAACACAACACAGAACGGAGGGGCAGGAGCATTCCTGAACCTACCAAATGGCAGAAAAATAACACTGTCATTCGCTACTGGTAAGTACACAAGCAATTTCAGAGCGGAGGCAGAGGCACTGAGGGTGGCAGTGGAAGAAATGGTGACACACAGTGAAAATGAGAGCCATATAGTCCTGCTGACAGATGCTCTCGCCGTAGTCACAGCGCTAAAAAGCCAGAAAAACACTGAGCTCAATGACTTAAGAGCAGCACTCTGCAAAGTGTGCCAGCAGTCCGCACCAAAAAGGGTAGTGGTACAGTGGGTTCCGTCACACTGCAACATCCAAGGCAACGAGGAGGCAGACAGACTGGCAAAAGAAGGTGCAAGACTACCACAAACAGATACCAGTATTACGTACGGAGAGTCAAAACGGCTTATCAAAGCCGGATACATTACCAAATGGGAAACCGAACATACTGGTTACACCAAAAACGATGCCTTTTACCAGTTGAACCGAAGAGAGCAGGTCGTTGTCTTCAGACTTCGCACTGGCCACAACAGACTGAGGTACCACCTATTCAACAAATTGAAGATAGGGTGTACCGACGAATGCCCGTGCGGTACTGGTAAAATGACCGCTGAACATCTGCTGCAGAACTGCCCGACATACGAGGATCAGAGAGAGCAGATGTGGCCATTACCAGTGGAACTGCAAGACAAGCTCTATGGCAGTGGCGAGAGCCTCAGGATGACCGCCGCATTTTTCGAAAAAATAATGGTTACTGTCTGACTGCGTACGCAGAAGAAGAAGAAGAAGATATGGAAATGAAGAAATGAAGCCTCCTATCGCTTCATTTTCTTAATTTCTCGTGTTTGCCTCACTAGTTTTTACTGGCGGAGGCGCGCCTATTCCACACAGACCGTAGTCCATTGAGCGATATTAAGACGCGTAAACCAGTGCTTGGATGCATGTGTGCGTCTGAGTGGTGTGAAGTGAAAAGTGGAGTGCCACAGGGCTCGGTTTTGGGACCAATTTTATTCTTGATATATATAAATAATTTGACATTGATATGGGATCCATGGCTGCAAAATTTGCTGAAGACACAAAACTATGCAGTAGTGTCTCATCTAAAGCGGAAGTGGATATATTGAGGTCGGATTTAGATAAAATTCGAGAATGGTCTGTAAGCTGGGAAATGGAGTTTAATGTAGATAAATGTACAGTCATCCACATGGGTAGATCCGATATAGATAAGGAAAGGGACCTAGGGGTTATAATAGATCATACAGGAATGGTGAGTGAGCAAGTTAAGGAAGCAGGGAAAAAGGCAAATGCAATGTTAGGTATGATAAAAAGACATATTAAACATAGGAGCGAGGAAGTGATAGTCAAACTGTATAAAGCTTTAGTTAGACCTAGATTGGAGTACTGTGTACAGGTGTGGATATAAATAGATGGGATATAAATAAGCTGGAAAGAGTACAAAATAAAGAGACACAGATGATAGTGAGATTTCAGAATTACAGCTATGAGGAAAGCCTCAGAAAAACCGGCCTATAGTGTCTCGAGGAGAGAAGAATTCGTGGTGACTTAATACAGGTTTGTAAGATGATCAGAGGAATGGATAAATTAGACTATAACAAGTTTTTTTTTTAAAACAGCCACCCACAATAACAAGAGGGCATAGCTACAAGCTTACTAAAGAGAGGTACAGATTAGATATTAGGAAATATCTTTTTAGTCAGAGAGTGGTGTCTGCTTGGAATGCATTGCCAGGGGAGGTAGTGGAGGCAGGGACAGTTAATGCATTTAAGAATAAACTGGATGCGCATAGCTTTTAGAGCAAGGTGATATAAATGTAACTGGTTGTATACAGACTCTGAAGGGTCTTCTAAACCAGTATAAAGACGGTAAGTTAAGTTAAGTTAAGTCTGTATGTACCTATGCTAGGTTTTTGCACTCCCAGAAGCCAGCCCATCCAAGGTGCAATGGAAGAGCCTCATCATGAAGGCGCCTGTGAACGTTGTGCAAGAGTGTGATTGTTGGACAGAGTAAAATGAAACAAGAATGTGTAGAAAGAAGAGAGCCAGAATAAGGTAAGGTCTTTCAATCTCTCTTCCTATCGCTTCAAAACATACTCCCAACTCGAATACACATGTTCGCGAGAAAGGTGTCGTTCAGTAGCGACATACACATGTAAATGTTGGGGAAAAAAACATGAACAAAAATTTGTAAAAGTTGATTAAGGTTGAGTTTAATCAAAATTTAAAAATGAGTATGGTCAGATACCGCACTGAGACGAGACCACAAACAAAACCTACGTTACGACCAATAGGCCTTCATCAGGGACAACAATACTGAGCTAACAAAATCAACATATAAGAAAAAATGGTCAACTCATGCTTAAGTATCTGGCCCAACCGGTCGCTTAGACAGACTGGGTCAATATCAGAAACAGATGAGTTGACCATTTTTTCTTATATGTTGATTTGTTAGTTCAGTATTGTTGTCCCTGATGAAGGCCTATTGGTCGTAACGTATGTTTTATTTGTGTTCTCGTCTAGGTGCGGTATCTGACCATACCCATTTAAAAATTTTAATTAAACTCAACCTCAATCAACTTTTACAAGTTTTTTTTCATGTTTTTTTCCCATTATACACATCCACAGAACCGCTGCAGCCTCGCTTTATTTTAATTAAATTTAAAAAAAATGTAAATGTTGAACTGTGAAATATGTTTGTTAAAATATGCTTGACGATTTTTAATTTTCAACTTCTTTTGCCGACTCAAACAGGAAAAATGTGTTAATGTAGAAAAGAGTGAATGAATTAATGTATGCCTGTTTGAGATTTTCCCTTCTTTTTTCTCCCAACACCACACAAACAAAAATAAAGTACAAAACAGGTGGCAGAGCAGGGAAAGTATCAATTTCCCCATTATAACTGAGGGGCCTGTTTACCTGCTGAACTAAATCATTCAAACTTTTTTTGTGGTTATTTTGAGAAATTCTTTATTGCACAATTATAAAACAAAATTTTGTGTGATGTGAGGTGAAAATTCCTATGAGATGAAACATGAGATGGTGGGAGTTACACTTTGTGAGGTGACAGGTGACATACATTTAGTTTGAAAGAATAAATGAATGTATATATAAATGAATGTCCATATAAATGAATCCACATGTCTACTTGCTGATACATACCTATTCATTTTGCACATACATATATCTTTTCACACCCACAGGCACATACAAATATATCCATATATATATATATATACATGTGTATACGTATATGCATACATACACACTCATACTTACACCCATGTATACATACATACATACCTACATACCTACATACATACATACATATATATATATATACATGCATCCATCCATCCATCCGTCAATCCATCCATTCCTCCATACATACATACATATACACACATATACACACATACACGCACATGCATGTACACATGTACATACGCTTATATATATATATATATATATATATATATATATATATATATATATATGTATTTATATGTACATGTATAAACTCACGTAGCAACATACGTATATGCAAGATGCGTACATATCCGTACATACATATTTGCTTATATACATACATTTGTATATATATATTTATATATATATATATTTATATATATATATATATATATATATATATATATATATATATATATATATATATATATATATATATATATATATATAAGTATTATATTTTTCCAAAAAAAGCTATAGAGCCGTAACGGTTTTGTGTACTTGTACAGTAGTCAAGGGGGTGAGTAATGTGTGGCCTACATGAGAACCGATGCGAAGTGAGAAGTGATGCAACGAAGTATATAATAGTGTATTTTTAGTCGTGAAAGGTAGACTTAATGTGTACAGTTTCGATGGCCGAAACTTTACCCGGTCAAAAGCCAGTGTCGCTCCGTGCTGTATCGTGACCCAGATAACGAAGCATGAACACTGAAACGAAGGAGGTCATCCTGATCCGGTCAAATAGACGGTACCTCAGAAAGGAGCTCATTGCGCTTCGATCAGCACACTACGTCCCTTCAAACTCATATCTACATCTGTTGCGTGTGCTGAAAATATACTAAACCAAGGAGGCATCGGAACTCACAAGTAAACAATCAAGGCGAAAGACCAGAGGAAAGAGAGGTGGAAGAAGAATACATAAACAAATGCACTCAGAAACAGATACCTCAAAGCTCCACCCCAGCGATTCAAGAGAACGGGAGGCCTACCGAGAAAATGAGGCACACGTTGACACCATACTGTCTGCATCCGAACCCTTCACTAGAAGTCTTGACAATGTCTTGCCTCTAGAACATGTTGAGTCCGGACGAGAGAGTGAGGAAGATGCTGCGCACATCGCCCTCACTATAAACACATTGCGCAACTCACGACTTCACCCTACAGATCACACCCTGACTACCCTGACTAGCAACTCGCAACTGACAGGGTCCCCAAACTGCCACGGCGGAACAGGCAGAAAACGATCACGAAAACTACCCATCACGCTTGCAACATGGAATGTCCGTACGCTACTGGACAACGCCAAAGCAAAAAGACCCGAACGACGGACAGCACTGATCGCCAGGGAACTGGCTAGATACAACATCTGCATAGCTGCCCTGAGCGAGACACAACTGGCAGAGGAAGGACAGATCACAGAAGAAGGCGCTGGTTTTACTTTCTTCTGGAGCGGCCGCAGCAAAGAAGAACGCCGTGAAGTTGGAGTTGACTTTGCCATCAAGACCAACATGGTCGACAAGCTCACAAGTTCTTCCAGTTGGAAGAGATCCTTTGACTTTTGAAGGAAAACTTGAAATTGTTGCACTGCATATTGTGTCCTCGGAGTTCATTTGTGGTTGGGATGGGTGGTAGATAGTTATCATGTCTATTTGGAGGAGGGTGTGGGTGGATTTAGTGGACATCGGGGGAGGAGGGTGGAATGATGACTTTAAGAGGTTTGGGCGGAGATTGCTGCCGGTTCCTGTCATCTCATGGAGGAATATAAAAAACAAAACACGCAGACAAATTCGAACGATCTTTGCGTTCAGGATCTTCTGGTCATGCTATATCTGCAGGCCAGTCGCCATGATGAAGTCTGTAGTCTTCACCAGGTCAGAGCGGCTGCCACACAGCTTTTGTCTCAGCTCCGCACCCTCTGGCCAGGTCTGGCATCTCATTTCCCTATAGATTGGGCATTCCTGTAGAATATGCTCAGGGTTCTGCCATCCTGTTCCGCATGGGCACTCATCGGTGTGTGAGATCTTCAGTCGGTAAAGATGTTCTAGTAGTCTGCAGTGTCCAGTTCTCAGGCGAAATAAGGTAGTTTGTTGATTTCTTTTGAGTTGGTGAATTGGGTCTGGCGTACTGCTTATGTTTCTGTCTTCTCTCCATTGGTGTATATACTGATTTCTGATTATGTTTTTGATTTCTCTGTATGGTACTTGATGATTAAATTGTGCTTTTTTGCTGCCCTCTTTTGCCAGAGCATCAGCTCTCTCGTTTCCCGTGATTCCGCAATGGGAGGGTAGCCACTGGAGTGCTATTGTTGAGGATCTCTGGAGTTTTCCCAGTTTTGCTCTGATCTCTGATAACAGTGGTTCGTTGTTTGTTTTTTGTATTGTCTCTAATAGTTCTCTGCAGTCCGTGAATACAGCTATTTTTGTTGGAGGTTGCCTTTCTGTTTGAAGTATATTCAGTGCTCGCAGGAGGGCCATCGATTCTGCTCTAAGGTTTGTGGACAACTTTCCTGTTGCGAGGGCCTCTTCTGTTATATTTCATCTTTTGTGTCTTATGAATATGCCTCCTCCCCCGTTTCGACCTGCCACTTCTGCTGAACCATCTGTGTACACATGTGTCCATTCCTTGGTATTATATTTCTCCTCAAACATTGTTTGTTCTAATCAAGATATTGACGTACCCCGATCATGGATCCATAAATGCGGAGACGTTATACAGTTGGCCTATCATTTACTGATTATGTTTGTTTTGGTGACAAGGCTATGTATTATGTATGTTCTTATCCACACGCTTAAGGGCGTAACCCCACAGTAAGGGGTTTGATATGTGTGTAATTCTTGGTTTTATAGGGTTACAATATGAAGACAAGTATTTTATAAGGTTCGAGGATAGAGATGAAACAGATTCTGAAGTCTCTAAGTCGCGTCAGAAAAATGCTGATAGAGCTATTGCTAATACTAAGTTGTGAAAGTATTGTCTTCCTTTGAAGGGAGAGAATAGAGTGTGCTCATTCATGCCCGAAAATAGATTGTCGCACCTGTGTTGGATCAGTATGAGGCATCAATAACACCTTGTGTCACACCTGTGTTGGATCAGTATGAGGCATCAATATCACCTTTGTGTCACGCCTGTGCTGGTTCAGTATGAGGCCATCAATATCACCTTGTGTCACACCTGTGTTGGATCAGTATGAGGCATTAATATCACATAGCGTCCCACCTGTATTGGATCAGTATGAGGCATTAATATCACCTTGCGTCACACCTGTGCTGGTTCATTATGAGGCTGTCAATATCACCTTTGTGTCACAATTGTACTGGATCAGTATGAAGCCATCAATATCACCTTGTGTCACACCTGTGCTGGATCGGTATGAGGCATCAATATCACCTTGTGTCACACCTGTGCTGGATCAGTATGAAGCCATCAATATCAACTTGTGTCACACCTGTGCTGGATCAGTATGAGGCCATCAATATCACCTTGTGTCACACCTGTGCATGATCAGTATGAAGCCATCAATATCACCTTGTGTCACACCTGTGCTGGTTCGGTATGAGGCTACCAATATTACCTTGTGTCACACCTGTGCTGGATCAGTATGCGGCTATCAATATCACCTTGTGTCACACCTGTGCTGGTTCGGTATGAGGCTACCAATATCACCTTGTGTCACACCTGTGCTGGATCAGTATGAGGCTATCAATATCACCTTGTGTCACACATGTGCTGGATCAGTATGTGGCTATCAATATCACCTTGTGTCACACCTGTACTGGTTCGGTATGAGGCTACCAATATCACCTTGTGTCACACCTTTGCTGGTTCGGTATGAGGCTACCAATATCACCTTGTGTCACACCTGTGCTGGTTCGGTATGAGGCTACCAATATCACCTTGTGTCACACCTGTGCTGGATCAGTATGAGGCTATCCATATCACCTTGTGTCACACCTGTGCTGAATCAGTATGAGGCCATCAATATCCCCTTGTGTCACACCTGTGCTGGTTCAGTATTTTTTCAGTCGAGTATTCTGTAAATTCGGGTTGTGGATGGGTGCGAAGATGGCTGACAAGTCCGATTTGGGATCTACATACTTGCGGGCAGTGAAAGCATGGCAAGAACGCTTCGCGAGACGGTGATCATGATTGTCAGCATTATTGCCCAGCCAGGAGACCCGTAACTGACGCAGCGTTTTGACTGTAGTTTAGCTTGTCAACGGACTTACGCTCCCCGCTTTGCCGCTCGCCCGTCGTCACATGGTTCGACTGTGTCAATATATTTACAATATATCAATATAGACCACTTCTGTCACCTGTTTGTGTTCGTACCTATCCTCTATTAATTGTGTTAGGTTCAGGATTTGACTGCTGCAAGATCTTCCAGGTCTGAAACCAGCTTGTTCTATGATCAGCTTCTTGGCTATCAACGGGGAGATGCGATTCAGGATCAGCCTTTCGTAAACCTAATACATGTAACATAGTAGTGACACTGGGCGGAAATTCTTAGGTTCTGTTGATTTTTTACCTGGTTTTATCAGCGCAACCACATGAGATATCCTCCACATTTTTAGGAATTTGCATTTTGTCAATACATGTGTTCATGAGCTCAAAGGATTCGATTCTTTGTCTAGAAGTTTTGGTAATCGCCCATGATTCACACCCATAAGTTGCAACAAGAAAAACACAGGCTCTCAATACTTTTACTTTTGTCGTTTTGTTGGTGCTCTGCCATAATTTCTTCAGGCTGTTCAATCTCTGCATTGCCATGACTAGTCTTCCTCTGATTTCTTTCGAGCAGTCGCCATTTTTGTCAATTCTGGACCCCAGATATTCAAAATGCATGACTTGATTTATTTCCTCACCATTCAATGTCAATTTATGTTGACATTGTGTTTTGTCGGTAGTCATTATCTTTGTTTTATTTATATTTATAAACAGGTTTTGACCTTTACTGTGTCCATTTACGGCTGAAATTAGCTGCTCTAACCCTTTTGCACTTTTTGATATTATCACTGTGTCGTCTGCGTTATCGTAACTCTACAATCTCGTACCCGCCGATCGTAAAAGTATCAAATCTTTCAATGTCTTATATGTATAAGTGTATATATGTATTGCATATATATATATATATATATATATATATATATATATATATATATATATATATATATATATATATATATATATATATATATATGCAACATGGAAGCCGCTGAACAGATTCCGAACTGGTGTTTCAAGAGGTGCAAGAGGAATATGAAACGATGGTGATACACATATGATGACACATGTGATAGGGACACAATAAAGGTCACGGACCATCTGATGACCTGCACCAACCTCTAGGAAACATGCAATAGACGCGACGTGCTGGAGGCAAATGACATGGTAATCCATGTCGCTGAATACTGGATGCATTTTGTATAACGTGGTGCTTGGACACAGAAAGTAACTAAGTATAGACATGTAATAGAATGGCTAGCACTTTAATACGATGTATGTTTACCTTGGCTGAGGCACTGATGACATGTAGGGTTCAGCCATTATCTTGTATTCTCTCAAACGCAGAGCTTGCCTTCGCAACCTTGTTATTGACCCGATATTCTCTTCTCTGGTGAGTGTACTACCTAGGTAGGTAAAGCTTTCGACTGCCTCCAATCTTTTCTGCTCTCATTGCTGATCCATCAGTATAAACCTGGATCCATGCTTTTCTGGGGTACAGTTCATGCCACTGTTTTACTTTGGAGAGCATCTGTCATAGGACAGGCTGCAGTTATAAATGTTTTAATGCTGAGATTTTGGTGTTGTTCCCGTGGGGTTGGATGAAATATTGGATTGATCTCCTTAGGGGAATGGAACTGATGCGATAGTCTGTTCATGCACAATATACTCTGACCAGGACGTCGCGTCAGGATCAGACATAATATACTGACGAAGACCCCTATTTGTCTTTCATTTAGCGTTCACTGGAAACGGGCTGTTCTCAATGCAGTCTGGTTGACGAGATGTGGGTCAACGTGATTCCCGTAGAAGTGAGCGTCACGCCGATGAGGCCAAGCATAGCACAACCGCGTGGAGGACCACGATCCACCTTCATCAGCACGCTCATGATATGAGGAAAACTACTACAACCAGCCCCTTAATGACTTTTTCAGGTAGCACTCATTATGGGCATTCAGCAACAACAACAACCTTAGTGGTATCTTCTAATTCATCTTTGCATGTTCTGATTCATTTCTTTGGACATAACTTAACTTAACTTTGTGTGCAATGGTGTGTTTTGCGCTCGGCATCGCAAACCAGCGATGTCGGGGTCGGCTAGTCCTTCTTCTGAGGGGCAAAAAGTGAAATGAGTAGCCTGCCGATAAAGCGAACACACAAGTCAACCTCACCTCCAAGTGGTGCACACTGGGAAACTATGGCCGCGAGGCTGTAGGTAAACACGGCAATGGCTCGGCTGGGGAGATATGCTCCTCCAGGTGAGATACAGATGTTTGCCCGCACCGGCTTGGAGAGAAGATGGGCTCCGCCAAGGGAAAACTCCCCAAGATTCACACATGAGGACACAACCTTAAACGTCACGTACAAAGATCGAGTTAAAAACGAGGAAATACGAGTTAGAATTACAACAGCAGTAGGGCCTTTCGAAGATCTCTTGGCAACTGTTAAAAACGAGGAAATACGAGTTAGAATTACAACAGCAATAGGGCCTTTCGAAGATCTCTTGGCAACTGTCAAAAGAAGGAAACTCACTTGGTACGGTCACATATCGAGATCAAGTGGTCTTGCAAACACAATCCTCCACGGGAAGGTGCATCGCAGACGACGAAGAGGCCGGCCCAAAAAGAGATGGGAGGACAACATAAAAGAATGGACCAGTCTCCGACCAGAAGAGTCACGGGCAGCGGCATCTGACAGAGAGGGATGGCGTGGAGTTGTGAGGATGTCTTCATGTGTGCCCCAACGACCTCACCGGTTACGGGATGACCTAACCTGACCTGACCTGATACTGGTTTAGAAGACTCGTCAGAGTCTGTAGACAACCAGTCACATTTGCATTAACCTGCCTTAAAAGCTATGCACATTCAATCTATTTTTAAATGCATTAACTGTCTCTGCCCCCACCACCTCCTGGGGTAATGCATTCTAGCATTCACCACTCTCTGACTAAAAAATATTTCCCAATATCTAATCTGGACCTTTCTTTAGTTAATTTGTATCTGTGACCCCTTGTTCTCGTCAGTGGTTGCATTTTGAAAAAAAACTAAACTTGTTATTGTCTAATTTAACCTTTCCTGTGGTTATCTTATAAACCTGTATTAAGTCACCTCGAATTCTTCTTTTCTAGACACTGTACAGGCCGGTTTTTCTTTCTTTGTAACTCGTAAATAAATAAGATCGTCAATGGAGAAATAATCGATCAAGTATTGAAGTTTACATATTTGGGGCAAATCATAACAGCAGATGCCTGCAATGTAACATAAATTAAGAAATGGAGTACAATGGCCAAAAATGGATTCAGGGAAAAAACATATTTTTACCCTAAAATAATATCAGGATAAAACTTAGAAAACGAATAATCGCCACTCATATATGGTCAATTGAACTGTTTGGAGCAGAAACATGGACTCTGTTCAAAGAAGGATGAGAAAAGCTTGGAAGCGTTTGAAATGTCCTACCTTGCGCATGGAAAGAGTGAATTGGACAGAAAGAAGATCCAATGAAAATGTACTCAACGATGTGAGGCACAAAAGATAATAGAGGGTAATATTCAAGGGAAGAGAGGACAGGGGCGACCAAGATTCACCTTTACATCTTAGCCATGCAGGGATAAAAGTACGACTACGACTAAAGTTCGAACTTATGCTGAAATGAAGAGAACTGCAAAGGATAGTCAGATGGAGAGACAGTCACATAGACAACCTTACAACCTGTCTAAGGACTGATCCACCAGTGGATAGGGTTAGACGGAGAGACATACTCAGACAACCTTACAACCAGTCTCATGATCAATCAGATGATGGTAAGTTTATTCAAGCGGTCTTTACGGCGCCCGTGATCACCGGAAGCCCTTTGTTTTGAACCTTATGTAAGGTATAACCGTAACGAGATTGAATGACTTTATCTAAGGTATAGCCGTAGCGAGATTGAATGACTTTATCTAAGGTATTTCCGTAACGAGATTGAATGAACTTGAAACAAACGTACAACCAAATAGGACGTAACTATAATGGGAAAAAGTACGTGAGAGTCACATGACAACAAAGATGGTGACTCATTCACTGAAATATAAACAAATCACTGCTAGTGCTTGTGCTAGACTAGGTGGTAGAACGCGTTATTGATATCATCTACACATACATGATGGGGTGTTCGGGTATTATGCGTTCCTGGCGAAGATGGATTCGTTTTGCTGTAGTTATAATTTATATAATCCTTCTTGTAATTGCCGTGCCGCTATGTATTTGGGAGCTGGAAAGACAGAAGGCACCCGATCATGTTCAAGCTTGGTTTGTTGGTGGTTTGTTTGTGTTGATGGCATTGCCCATATCTCTTTGGGGAATTCTTCAACATATCATCAATTATACTACTCCACATTTGCAACGACATATAATAAGGTAAATATGCAACCTGTCATATTTGTTTTTAAATCTAACTTTGCCACTTTAGCATCACTCGAGTCACAGTGATTATTTCATTTATTATCTGATGTGATTATCGTGATTGATTATAATTATATTATTATGCTATAGAGTATAGACTATAGACGCGTAGATCTTCCTATCTAGTGTGCATAGTTTTAACTTTACAGTTCAGTGACGAAACTCCCTAGCTGGGTTAACCATGAGTTTTCTATGGAATCCCAGCACAGAGAGTGCCATAGAAAGTAATAGGCCAAAGGGAGTTGCCAACAATGATTATGATTCTTGAGTTTCCCACATTATAGTTGCGCTCCATTGTTACAGACATCATGGATGTAGCACAGATTGCAAAATAATTTAATACATTTTGCATTATTTACATTTGAAGAACTCTCTCACATATACTTAACTTAACTTAACTTAACTTAACTTAACGTCTTTATACTGGTTTAGAAGACCCTGCAGAGTCTGTATACAACCAGTTACATTTACATCACCTTGCTCTAAAAGCTATGCGCATCCAGTTTATTCTTAAATGCATTAACTGTCCCTGCCTCCACTACCTCCCCTGGCAATGCATTCCAAGCAGACACCACTCTCTGACTAAATAATATTCCCTAATATCTAACCTGTACCTCTCTTTAGTCAGCTTGTAGCTATGCCCTCGTGTTACTGTAGGTGGCTGAATTTTAAAAAACTTGTTATAGTCTAATTTATCAATTCCTCTGATCATCTTATAAACCTGTATTAAGTCACCACAAATTCTTCTCTCTTCGAGACACTGTAGGCCGGTTTTTCTGAGTCGTTCCCCATAACTGTAATTCTGGAATCCCACTATCATCTTTGTCGCTCTTTTCTGTATTCTTTCTAGCATGTTTATGTCCCCTCTAAGATAAGGACTCCACACCTGTACACAGTACTCCAATCTAGGTCTAACTAAAGCTTTATACAGTTTGACAATCACTTCCTTGCTCCTATGTTTAATATTTCTTTTTATCATACCTAACATTGCATTTGCCTTTTTTACTGCTACCTTAACTTGCTCACTCACCTTTCCTGTATGATCTATTATAACCCCTAGGTCCCTTTTCTTATCTATCTTTCTAATATTTTTTCCTCCCATTCTGTAATTATGTTCCATATTGGATCTACCCATGTGGATGACTGTACATTTATCTACATTAAACTCCATTTGCCAGCTTACTGACCATTCTCAAATTTTATCTAAATCCGACATCAATATATCCACTTCCGCTTTAGATGAGACACTACTGCATAGTTTTGTGTCATCAGCAAATTTTGCAATCATGGATCTCATATCAATGTCCAAATCATTTATATATATCAAGAACAAAATTGGTCCCAAAACCGAGCCCTGTGGCACACCACTTTTCACTTCACTCCACTCAGAGTACTCCTTATTTATGCCCACCCTCTGCCTTCTTCCCGTTAACCAATTTTCAATCCATTTAGCAACTTCGCCACCTATTCCATGTGATTTTAACTTTCTAAATAATCTTTGATGAGGTACTCTATCAAAGGCCTTTGCAAAGTCTAGATAAATAACATCCACTGGCTCCCCTTTATCTATGATTTTAGTAACCTCCTCCATATGCACAAACTAATTTTTTCAATCTCCACTCTTTCAATCTCCACTCATGTACAAACACCTGAGGGACAAAGCAAACTGCCAATTTTTTTAATCTTTAAAATGTATCAACATTAAGGGTCATTTCCATCCTATGTGCCAATTATATGGCCAGACAGAAATGGCGCTGATTTGGTTATCTCATGAGAATGCCCTCTGATCAGCTTGTTCTGTGAATTTACGATACCATATGGTCCAACTTCTGAGCAAAAGAGTGACTGAGGGAAAGGTGACGAGATGACCTAATGACAATTTTCCAGTGACATCGGTGGATGATGTCAAACGAAACACATTTGGCCCAGGAGAGGCAGCTTAGACTTCCTGTGTCACCCATCAGGGTACAATTTGGCTGATAATTAACTATAACTAGCAACATTATTTGTACATTTTAAATACTGTACGACCATTCCTTTTTCAAACAAATAAGAAGTAGATGCACAAAGACAAAAATGAAAAATGATAAAGAAAGGAAGATTGAGTTGACTTGGACACAATTTGTGACATGAAAGTCTACCATAGAAGATACTAGAGGGCAAGATTCAGGAGAAAAGAGGAAGGGGCAGCCAAGACTCAACCGTAACATTTTAGGTAAAAGTAAACCCATAGCATAACTGCCGTAGAGGTGTGAGGTGTTAGCGATCTCACATTTCAAATGCTCGGCAATATGAGGGCAGTAGCCATCTCATCTCCTTCGCCTCTTTTACTTCCCGGGCTGAACCGGAACCCATTTAAGGCTGGGTTGACCCGGGAGCCATTGCGATCTGAAAAAACATTACCGCCTCAACTGGGGAATGAACCCAGGACCACTCAGATGCGAAGCCAGCGCGCTAACCACTGCGCTACGCGGCACCCTAACATCTTAGGTATGTAGAGAAATTAAAATATGCACCTATGCTGAAATGAAAAGAGCAGCAGAGGATAGGGTCATCTGTAGAGACACTCAGACAACAATACAACCAGTCTTAGGATTGTTTAACCAGATGATGAAGAGCATTGGGCTACAATTGTTTTGTTTTTATTTGCATTTGCCTTATTTCTCTATTGCACAAGGCGGTGTGCGTTGCACTATGGTTTTTATTTTGCGCCTGTTGGCCCAGTGCATCTGACTTTGGCGTACAGTTTATGTAAAGGTGTGCTTCCTCCTGCATTTTCTAAGGTAGTGCTTCCTCGGGGTAACGGCCGGTGTTGTGATGGAGATCGAACCCAGCACCTTCGGATTGTGAGCTGTATCACTAAACCACTAGCCCACGCTGTTCTCTTGGTCTGCTACTAAATTTAGTCTGCTTGCAGAAAGCAGAACCAAAGCATTTATATGCTCTTATTTAGATGTTTTTCTGGCACATTGTTTTCAATGATGAGCTTGATAGCTGCATGTGCAATCCTACTACCCTGCAACATGCCTAGAATGTGGGGGGCAATGATCCTATTCTTTCCTCCCCAGTAAGGGGCCTTGAGTACTCTTCCAATGCCAGTCCCCAAGCTTAGAAGAGAAAGGAGGATGGTTGGGTTGCGCAAAATTTAAGAAAAGGGTGGTGCTGGACAGGTCACACATAGCAAACGTCCCGAGCCAGTATCATCAAGCAATCTCTGTCATGGAATACACAGGGAAAATTAGGTAAAGTAAGGCCAAAGAACATGGAAATGAGACCTAGACTGATACAAGATGAACAGAGAGAAGCTGAAAAGAACTGGTTGAAATAGCACAGAACCAGTCTGCTTGGAGAGAATTGGTTCAGGACCTATGCACCCCAAGTTGAAGGGTGAGTGATGAAGAAGAAGAAGAAGAAGATGAAGAAGAAGAAAAAGACATTTGAAGAAGAAGAAGATAAACAAGAAGAAGAAGAACAACAGCAACAAAAAGAAGAAGACAAAGACAGCGAAGAAAAATACGATAGAAAAAGGAGTGAAAAAGACGAAGAAGAAGAAGAAAAAGACAGCAGAGAAGAAGAAAAAGTAGAAGAAAAAGGCAGCAGCGAAGAAGAAGAAAAAGACAGTGAAGAAGAAGAAGAACAGCAACAACAAGATGATGAACAAGGATAACAGGAAGAAGAAATGGGCATAAATAAGTACTCTGATTGGTGTGAAGTAAAAACGGGAGTGCGACAGGACTCGGTTTTGGGACCAATTTTGTTCTTGATATATGTAAACATTTGGACATTGATATCGGATTCATGGTTACAAAATTCGCGGATGACAAAAACTCTACAGGAGTGTCTCATCTAAAGCAGAAGTGGATATATTGAGGTTGGATTTAGATACAATTTGAGAATGGTCTGTGAGCTGGCAAATGGAGTAGATAAACATAAATGGGTAGATCAAATATGAAACATAATTAAAGAATGGGCCAGAACAATATTAGAATGATAGAAAAGGAAAGGGACCTAAGGGTTATAATAGATCATACAGGTAAAGTGAATGAGCAAGTCCAGGTAGCAGTGAAATAGGCAAAGACAATGGTAGGTATGATAATAAGAAATATTAAACATATCAGCAAGGAAGTGATTGTCAAACTGTATAAAGCATTAGTTAGACCTAGATTGGAGTACTGTGTACAGGTGTGGAGTTCTTATCATAGAGGGGAGATAAACATGCTGGAAAGAATACACAGAAGAATGACAAAGCTGATAGAGGTATTCCAGAATTACAGTTATGAGGAAAGACTAAGAAAATCTGGCTTACAGTGAATTTGAGGTTACTTAATACAGATTTATAAGATAATCACAGGAAAGGATAAATTAGACTATAACATGTTTT
This sequence comes from Ariolimax columbianus, assembly GCA_036924085.1. Lineage (NCBI taxonomy): Eukaryota > Metazoa > Mollusca > Gastropoda > Stylommatophora > Arionidae > Ariolimax > Ariolimax columbianus. Next base: position 23,268,381 of record JAVGWX010000018.1, read on the forward strand.
TCAAATACAACAACCTACAAGAACAAGAGGGCACAGCTACACATTAACTAAAGAAAGGTCCAGATTAGATATTAGGAAATATTTTAGAGCAAGGAACTGTAAATGCAACTGGTTGTATACAGACTCTGCAGCACCTTCTAAACCAGTATAAAGATGTTAAGAACAACAACAACAAAAAGAAAAAGAACAACAACAAGATGAACAAGAAGAAGAAGAACAGCAACAACAAGATAAAACAATAAGATTACCAAAAAGAAGAAAAAGAAAGTGCCTCGAGCTCCACACAGGAATTACAAAATCACCATTTCTATTTCTATTGCAATGTCTCATACTAGACTAAATGTTCTTCATTATGTATACTTCTCTTCAACAGAATCTTATGGATGGTGCCTATTTATGCTTTGAATGCTGTAAGTTCAAAAACCGTCTTGGCAATTATGACCATAATTTATCAAATTTATGTGGTGACGTAACATTGTTATAGATCAGTGGTCTGATGAGTCTATGCAAGTGCAAAAAGGTATCTGTCTCACAGTTACAGTGATGCTGGTCATTGCACTTCCTAATACTAACAGACCTTATACAAGGTTAAGTCATTAAGTAGGTCACACTGATATGGGATAGCTGAAAAATGTAGTTTGTAGTTATAAAAGGTGTGATCTTCTTCTCGTTCGTCATGAAATACATGTAGTTTGTAGTTATAAAATGTGTGATCTTCTTCTCGTTCGTCATGAAATACATGTAGTTTGTAGTTATAAAATGTGTGATCTTCTTCTCGTTCGTCATGAAATACATGTAGTTTGTAGTTATAAAATGTGTGATCTTCTTCTCGTTCGTCATGAAATACATGTAGTTTGTAGTTATAAAATGTGTGATCTTCTTCTCGTTCGTCATGAAATACATGTAGTTTGTAGTTATAAAATGTGTGATCTTTTTCTCGTTCGTCATGAAATACATGTAGTTTGTAGTTATAAAATGTGTGATCTTCTTCTCGTTCGTCATGAAATACATGAAACGCAGTTCTTTGGAAAAAGGTTGCTGTGCTGGAGAGTTCTTCAAGGCTTCCAAACAGCTTTGCGTGGAGATCCCTCTACGTGGGCCAGTGCTCAGTATGCAGTTAGCTAGCATATAACAGTTCTGCAGGATATGTTTGACTGTCTGCGCTGCTTGTCCGCACATACACATAGGTGGTAGAGCAAATTTTAGCCTGAGTAAGTTGCCATTCAATCTGTTATGTCCCATTCTCATGCGTAATAGGATAACTTGCCCTGCTCAATTGAGACAGTGATGCTAGTTGCTCCTTTAGACAACTTTCCGTGTGGCTTGGATTAGGGTCTCCTTTTCTTCGAAGGTGATTGTATGTTCGTTTTGTTCTTGTGTTGTTCCCTCCTTTGCCAACCTGTCTGTTGTGTGATGGTATTCACTGTATCACAACCCTTCTTTTGCTTTTAAGTTTTCTTAAGACTTTTTTAAGGGCTGGCAGTTAACATTCTTGAGGGGTTGCAGAATTAATATTGCATTTGTAAGGAAAACAGCCTACTGACATTGGCTTGTTGTGTTGATAATTATTTCTGCTGCAATTATTAGGGCCTGTACTTCAGCCGAGTAGCTGGAACGCCATTTTTCAATAGAAGAACTAGTGGTTTTATTCTATTTATCATCGGGTAGACAACATAGGGAGCCGTGTAGTGCAGTGGTTAGCGAGCTGGCTTCATATCTGAGTGGTCCTTGGTTCATTCCCCAGTTGAGATGGAAATGTTGTTTTTCAGACCGCAACGACCTTCTGGTCGACCCAGCTTTAAATGGGTACCAGTTCAGTCTGGGAAGTAAAAGTGGCGAAGAACAGGAGATGGCTACCGCCATCATATAGCCGAGCCATTGAAATGGGAGATTTCGAACATCTCACACTCCTACGGCAGTAATGCTATGGGTTCTTTCATTTTACTTTTAGACAGCATAGAGACATATGCCTCCATTTTTCACTGATTTGTTGCTGATCTATCTGTATCTGGCTTAGTTCGTGTTCAACCTTCCGCTACCAAACCCTGAAAGGGGCTTAAGAAGTAGAATGTAGTCCAGAGAACGGAATGTGTTGTGCCATAGTTTACAGCTTGACTGCGATATTTGCACCTTTCGGTCCAACACATCCTTCATCGTACGCAGTCAGACAGTAACCATCATTTTTTCAAAAAAAGCGGCGATCATCCTGAGGCTGTCGACACTGCCATAGAGCTTGTCTTGTGGTTCCACTGGTGATGGCCACATCTGCTCTCTCTGATCCTCGTATGTCGGGCAGTTCTGCAGCAGATGCTCAGCGGTCATTTTCTCGGTACCACACGGGCATTTGTCGGTACCACCTATCTTCAATTTGTTGAATAGGTGGTAGCTCAGTCTATTGTGGCCAGTGCGAAGTCTAAAGACAACAACCTGCTCTCTTCTGTTCAACTGGTAATAGGCATCGTTTTTGGTGTAGCCGGTATGTTCAGTTTCCCATTTGGTCATGTATCTGGCTTTAATAAGCCGTTTTGACTCTTCGTACGTCATACTAGTATCTGTTTGTGGTAGTCTTGCACCTTCTTTTGCCAGTCTGTCTGCCTCCTCGTTGCCTTGGATGTTGCAGTGTGATGGGTCCAACACATCCAACTTCAGCAAACATTTTTTGAATACCTGGTTAGCATTCCCTCTTCGATCTCTTTTTCTTAGCCATTCTGCTCTGTTGCAGCCTGTTATCCAGGATCACCGCATTGTGGCCCCTAGGTCCCTTTTCAAATCTATCATTCTAACATTGTTCTCACCCATTCTGTAATTATGTTGCATATTAGATCTACCCATGTGGATGACTGTACATTTATCTACATTTGTACATTTATCTACATTAAACTCCATTTGCCAGCTCACAGATCTTTCTCGAATTTTATCTAAATCCGACCTCAATATATCCACTTCTGCTTTAGATGAGACACTAATGAATAGTTTTGTATCATCCGTAAATTTTGCAATAATGGATCCTTTATTAATGTCTAAATCGTTTATATGTTTATATGAAAAACAAAATTAGTCCCAAAACCGAACCCTGTGACACTCCACTTTTTACTTCACACCTCTCAGAGTACTCCTTATTTATGCCCACTCTGTGCCTTCTTCCCGTTAACCAATTTTCATTCCATCTCCTTCTTTAAACATCATTGTCCAGTTCTTCACTGTTGTCCTCGACACACTTTTGTCACCATACACTGCCTGCATTCTGCGATGACTGTCAACTGGTCGACATCCTTCAGCTGTTAGTAACCGAATCACCGCTCACTGATCAACTCTGGACGGATTCCGTATCACACCTGCCATGTTTTCAACGATCTGCTGAGGAAACTATGAGTAAGGACATTTTGCAAAGTTGACGTCATCACGCACATCGAACGTATGTTTTCTTGGTGCAGTTAAGTCCGGTTTCATTTGAAAACTTCTCATACATGTAAAACTTGAATTTAATATTTCAAACAAATGTGCTGAGACAGAAAGTAGATGCCACGTCACCTCTTAACATTGGTAATTATGAACTGGCTGCTGTGCACCAATTCAAGTACCTGGGGTTTCTCATCAACGACAAACTCTCTCAGGACCAAGAAATAAAGTTTTCTTTCCACTTGTGCCATTAAGCGTCGTGGGGAGTTTAAGTTGTCTGTCCTGGTGGGTTACAGTGACTCTCCTCACATCCCCAAGTGGTCTTGAAAAGGTGGGCAGCGGTCTTCCTGACTGTCGTTCAATGCAAAGTTCCTCAGTAAGCTTATCACTATGGGGATCACAGTGCCAATCCCCACCTCATTAGCCAGATTGCGATGTAATATCCTGTTATCAGGGACAACTTCTTGGAAGTGAGGTGGGGTCTTGATCAGTATGTTTCATCTGACCCTAACATAGTCTGATCAGTATATTTTGCCTGACCCTGCCTAACATAGTCTGATCAATATGTTTCACCTGACCCTGACTAACATAGGCTGATTAGTATAATTTGCCTGACCCAGGCTAACATAGTCTGATCAATATTTCACATCACCCTGACTAACATGATCAGTATATTTTGCCTGACTGGACGTTAATTTCTTCTCCCCTGTGTATTAAATTATGTTGTAGTGCTATTTTTATTGTTTTTGTTGCAGTGGTTTGCTCTGCGTTTCCCACCTGCTGCGATCTACTTGGACACTCTTCGAGAATGCTACGAGGCCTATGTTGTCTACAACTTCATGGCATATTTATTGTCATATCTTTATCACGAGTATCCTGAGCTTGATATGCAGGTATTTAGAATAAATATTATGTTCCTGTTAGTTAATTTTCTTTCCACTTGTGCTGTTAAGCGTTGCGGGGAGTTTAAATCATCTATCCTGTGCCAAGTCCGTTGCGTTGGTCAATGTGATCCCGTGTTGCTCCAAAATCACTCAAATGTCATCTATCCATCCTCCTTGCGGCTGACCCTCTGCCTTGCAGTCAGATCTACGAGCGCTGTAAGCCATCATGAGACGACCAAACCAACTAATTTACTGCCTAGAAATGTATTCAGCACAAGATGTAGTGCTGACCATACTTCAGATGTCGTGAATCCGCACTCCGTCCCTCCTGACAACAATGATGATCTTCCTCAAACATCTCACCTCACACATTGAAACTCTGCTCCCACGCGCCCTGGACAGAGTCCATGCGTGACACTGGCAGCACAGTGTCGACATAGATATACTATTTATCAGCTGTTGCTTTGTTGCCAAACTAATGCTCGGGTACCTAAGCAGTGGTGACAGCTGATAGGTCATAGCATATGATTTCTGACACCCAGTTCCAATTTCCCTGTAGATTCTGCCCAAATACTTGAACTCATGGGCCTGTATAATATGATATAATGAAAATGGAAAATAGCTCATAGAACTGACTTCATTGCACCAAATCACTGCCATTTGTACTGCTCAGCCACTTTCATTGCTTAATGAGTGGTTGAGTGAGCTGCTGAGTGGTTTGGATACCAATCTCCTGACCAAGGCAGCACGAGATCAAACCCTCAGTAAGGCTTATGTTTTTTTCTATGAGGGTGAAATACTGACCTAACCTGCACACTGTGAGATGACAGCAGGGACAAACTGACTTTATTCCTCAGCCTTATTATGTTCGTGCTGTATTGTCTGATTACAGACTTTGTATATTCTCGTGGAGCCGAAGATACAGCAGTGAATGAGCTGATAGCGAGTGACTTATAGTTGGCTGCTTGCATCAGGGTCAGTGACCTATAACTGACCAAGACACTACTCTGCCTCCAAGTGGCAGCCCTGGAAACAGACTGCAACCATGCAGTCTGGTTACGAGATTAGGACTGAAAAGGGAAGGCAAGTCAGGCCCAAAAAATGTCTTGCTGAAATTGGATATGTTGGACTGAATTGCGAAGAAATTGCACCCTCGCTGTAATCTATAACATAACATCACAAATGTCCTTTTCAGGATGAATGCTGAAGAAGTAATATCTTCTTAATACTTGGACCATCATTCTTGTATATTTTCTTCAATTTCTTTGATCAACTAATGCTATGCTTCTAGCTCAGTGAGGTTAACAAGGGAGACTGCGTTTCAGGTCTTCGTCGGTCCCCCATAGCTTTTCGAGCATGGTCGCTCCCCTGAGCCAAAATTCCTTTCTTTGATCTGCATAATTGAGGCAGTCCTGCGGAATATGTTCTGATGTTTGCTTAAATATCTCAATATCTAAAGTCCTAAATATCTCCCAAAGAGACCACATCTAAAATATCTACATCGGCGACCAAGCAGAGTTCCAGGATGTTGTAGACTCTGCATCAATGCGAAAGTACAGATGCACCAGCCATGTGGTCTGCACAACCTACAAATAGATGGATGAGAAGTGTGTCTTTCTGGTGACCATCCAAATGCAACTGCCCTCATGGCTGCTCCAACGAGAAGGAGAGATGATCTGCACCACACCCATAGACCATATTGGTACTTCATGATTAGGGACAGACACAGATTCTACCAGCTTTTGGTTACCTGGCATCAGGCAAAATTTCCTGAATGAATACCAGAATTGAAGTAAGTTGAAGTATATCGATATATTCTTCTAGCTTAGTTGACTATATTTTTTAATAGGTTCTTGTTTGCTCAGTCTTAACTTAACTTAACTTAACTTAACTTAACTTAACTTAACTTAACTTAACTTAACTTAACTTAACTTAACTTAACTTAACTTAACTTAACTTAACTTAACTTAACTTTAATGAATGTCTTTATACTGGTTTAGAAGACTCTGCAGAGTCTGTATACAACCAGTTTCTTGGAGGGTAGTGATTTAACCGATTTGGGAACCCATCTTAAAACACTAGAGCTAAGTAGACACACAACCTAGTTAGCCGCCATCTATGTTGCTCTTAACAAACCAGCTCAGGGAAGGTACAAATAATTTTAGGTAGATTTTTTGCTAGAATTTTTGGATTTTTGTCTGGGCAGTGGCCGTTAAGCCAACTGTTTTCAATTTCGAACTGCCAAGAGATTTTTAACATGCTCGACACTGAAAACGAGGGTTCGATCTCACTACCCAGAGATCAGGACAATTTTTACCAGAAGATCCATGAGAAAACAATCCGGGTCTCCACTGTGATTAGAACCCGCGATCTCGGATACACAAAGCAGACACCTTACCTCGAGACCACTGAGTCCCAGTCATTGATAATGGCCTTCAAGTCGAAACATTGATTAACCTTTGATGCTATTCTCGTGTAATTCTTTTTCTTGATCTTGTTTGTATTTTGACCATTATTGTTTTGTTTCACAAGCTTATATACAATCTTGTATTTGTGTTTCTGAAAAGCTAAGAAAATATGGCAGTTTTTTTGTTGTTGTTTTGAATGCCCACAATGAGTAGGTTTACTCTTTTGTGCGCCCTGAAAAGGTGTTAAGTGGTGAGTTACAGTAGCTTTCCTCACATTCCGAGCGTGCTGATGAAGGTGGACCGGGGTCCTCCAGGTAGTTATGCTATGCTTGACTTCATCTGCGTGTCACTCACTACTTCGGGGATCATATTGATCCCTCACCTTGTTAGCCAGGCTGCCATAAAAACTGCCCGTTTCCAGGAAGGGCTACAAAGAAGCCAAAGTGAGAGTCCTGACCAGTATATTTTGTCTTTCCCTGACTAACATGTCTGATCAGCATATTTTGCCTGACCAGACATAAGTCTTCCTTCCCATATGGCAGTTTAAATTATATGAAACATCTTCTGATTTTCAGATTGAAGGCAAACCAGCGATCAAGCACCTCTGTCCACTTTGTCTTCTTCCACCTAGTCGGTTCTCAGTGTAAGTAAGCAGAACTTGCCTAATGCGCAATGTGATTTCTATCTAACCTTCATACTTTCATTTATTTTTCTCTGTATATCATTTCTATCCATCTTTTAGCTTGTCATTCTGTTCTGTATCTCTGTTTCTGAGTTGAGATTAATCACTCCATTTCTACCCTAAAATGGGTATCTAATCTAATCTAATCTAATCTAATCTAATCTAATCTAATCTAATCTAATCTAATTAATTCTAAACTAGCCTAATATAACCTATTTACCTACCTACCTGGGGAGGAAGACTAACGTCTGGTCAGGCAAAATATACTGATCAGACATGTAAGTCAGGGTCAGGTAAAACATACTGGCCATGACCATCACCTCGGTTTCCTAGTAGCTCTCTCTGGAAACGAGCTATTTTCATGGCAGCCTGGCAAACGAGGTGAGGGATTGACGTGATTCCCATAGTATTGAGTGACACACAGATGAAGCCAAGCATAGCAAAGCCGTCTGGAGGACCTCAGTCCACCTTCATCAGCACGCTTGGGATGTGAGGAAAGCTACTGCAAGTCGCCACTTAATGTCCTTTTCAGGGCACACAAAAGAGTAACCTACTCATTGTGGATATTCGCAAACAACAATACCTACCTACCTACAAACCTACTTACCTACCTACTTACCTAAACCCACCCATCCAAACCCTTCCATCCATCCACCAATCCATCTATCTATCCTATCTATGTTCTCTGCATGTTAAAAGTGGCACACAAAGCAGAAACAAGAGCTCTTCAGTTTGAACAATGTGATGCAACTTTTCTAAGTTCTTGTATGTTGTTTAGACCCATAGTTGAGCCCTCAGGGCTGGCTGGTGATTTCTTTTTTGAGCTTGTTGGTCTAAAATTTGCTGCTGAAGACAGATGTGTTGGACCAATTGGTACAAATATCACAGTCAAGCTGTAAGCTAGCAACACAATGCATTCCGTTCTCCAGACAACTTATGCCCTATTAGTTGTTTACAGAGATATAGTTTGAATTCTAACTTGTTGCTTGCTAGCGGGAGATTGAGAACGAACGCAGAAGAAGAAGAAAAAGGTCTTGAATTCTTTTCAGCCAATGTTCAAAGTTTTCTAAGACATTAATTATCAAAATCATTCAGTTTATTTTCTAGTGTCTTTGTCATTTTCCAGTCTTCACATCCATGTGTTAGTATTGCTATGACAATGGAGTTAATCAGTCTGCGCTTCATGCATTTGCTCATTGGTTATGATTTCCAAATGTTTGTTAATTGGGAATATACACTTGAGGCCATAGTAATATGAGGGGAGATTTCAGATCATTAAAGTGACATTGCCTTAATTTAAATGTGAAACTATATCAATTTGAGGGGAGAGAAGACTAACATACAGACTATGTTAATCAGGGTCAGGTGAAACATACTGATCAGATAATATTAGTCAGGGCCAGGTGAAATATACTGATCAGATTATGTTAGTCAGGGCCAGGTGAAACATACTGATCAGATAATATTAGTCAGGGCCAGGTGAAATATACTGATCAGATTATGTTAGTCAGGGTCAGGTGAAACATACTGATCAAGACTCTACCTCACTTCTAAGTAGTTCTTTGTGGAAACAGGCAGTTTTATGACAGTCTAGTTAACAAGGTGGAGATTGGCAGTGTGATCCCGATAATGATGAGTCATTGAGGAACCTCACATTGCACCACAGCCAGGAGAACACCACAATTCCACCTTCTCAAGTATGCCTGGGAATAGGAGGGAAGCCACTGCAACCCACCACCATAGAAAGTCATCAAGAGTACCTAACTCAAGTACTAGTAACATTAGCAACAACAACAACAATAACAACAACACAAACTTGAGCTCTAAGATATGCTGATAGATTTTATCTTTTTACAGAAAATTTATTCAGCGCTGCAAGCATGGAGTCTTACAGTACACAGTGGTCAGACCCTCAATGACAGTGATTGCATTGTAAGTGTATAGTCAATGTCAGTATATATTACATTTTGAGTGTATATTACATTGTAAGTGTATATTACATTATGAACGTATATTACATTGTAAGTGTATATTACATTATAAGTGTATATTACATTGTATGTATATTCTATTGTAAGTGTATAGCTCATTGTAAGTATATTACATTGTAAGTGTTACATTATTACATTGTAAGTGCATAGTACATTGCAAGTGTACACTGTAAGTGTATATTTCATTGTAAGTGTATATTACAATGTAATTATATATTACATTGTAAGTGTACATTCCATTGTAAGTGTATATTACATTATTCCATTGTAAGTGTATATTACATTATTCCATTGTAAGTGTATATTACATTATTCCATTGTAAGTGTATATTACATTATTCCATTGTAAGTGTATATTACACCTTCTTCTTGTAGAATTATAAATGAAGTTTTTTTGCAATGTATTCCAACTTTCCTTTTCTTGTAAGAAGTTGTAAATCTCTTATCATTAAAGCATTTCTTCAATACCTTGGTCCACCAGGAGAGCTTATACAAATTGATTAATAACTTCTTTATCCCCCATTGAGCATAGGCCTTCAACCAACCTTTGGCAAGTCAATCAGTGTTTTTCCGATCTGACCACAGAAGCCCTGTTATTTTAACGTTCCGATCTAGTTATCTTTTTCTAGAGAAGGGTTCATATGGCTGAGGAATAAAGGTAGCTTTCCTCATCAATCCCTACACAGCAGTGATAGATAGGTTTTTATTTCACCACTGATTAAAAAAGTATAGGTGTTTGCAAGAGTTTGTACCTTTGTCTGCTGACTACCAAGATCAGTATTTGAACCGTATTCTCATATTATGATTAAAATGTTTTATTTAGGAACCTTCAATAGGGAACATCTTTGTTGTCCATCAGTACGTATTTCTGTCTATAAAAGTTAGACATGATGCGGCTAATGATACTGGCAAAGGATGAATGAATTAGCAAAACGTTGATGGTTAAATTGTCAATGTACGGTTGGCTAATCTAAGAGGGTGAATGAGAACGGATACCTTGACAAGCATGAGAGGCCAATTGCCAGGGATCAAGTCCCAAAAGGCATCCCAATGTACAAGGAGAAGACAAAATATAACAGTTCCTGAGATACCAAGGACTGGACTGGAACAAGACCAGCAAAAACACCATGGATGGAACACTCTGGCGATTCTCTGGCAAACCTGTACTCATCAGAGTAGAAGAGGAGTGACTAAGTAACTACGTTAGAAGACTACACCTCAGCTAGAAGAGGAGCGACTAAGCAGTTAAAACCTTTATGGCATGCTTGGAATGTTGCAGTGGTTCTATTCTTCTCAATCCAGATACCACGCGAATAATATCTGGTACATACTGCATACCATGTGGATGATATCTGATACATACAGCACATTTGGTATCCGATACATAACCATACAAATGATATCCAATATATAATGCATACCACACAGATCCAATACATAATGCAGATACATTTATTAAAAATTTAACAATGTCTTCTTCAGGATAAGCGAAATGTTTGATAAGTTTGGTGAAGGCGATTTCAACTTCTCAACGTCATGGTCATATATTGTCATCATCAACAATTTATCTCAAATTGTAAGTTGCTCATTGGCTTTATTTGTTTATAAGGTTTAGTTTAGTTTATGGAAACAGTCAATTGGGCTGAAGATTGCATCAATGAAAGAGCTGACATCAGCCGGCGACTCATACCTACCTGGCTGCTTGCAATCTGTAAAGTAACTTGTGGGCAAAATTTTTGTTTTCCAGCCATATGACATGACTGAATAAAGAAACTCAGCAACAGTCCAGTATTTCCGAGATTAGATGGAGAGGCCTTTTTTAGCAGAAACCTCCACGTTGTGAATGTAGTCATGCCATCGGATGCCCAGGATACACTGCTGGTTGTGCATGTGGAAGGCTTCTAGTCTTGCTATGTCACATTTTCGTAAATATCCAGGTTTCGGAGCCGTAAAGTAAAACTCGAACCATACAAGTCTGGTAGATATTTGTTTGAACCCTGGTTACCCAGTCTGTAAAATCCCATTCCCTTGTGCTCCTAAGATAATACTCACAATGAGGACATTTTAGTATAACTATTTACTATAATAAAATTCTGTGCTCTAATTTAGTTATCTTGTCTAAAAATGACTGGCCTGCTAACCTCCAATGTTCCTATTTCAGTAGAGTGTGGAATATATTTATCACATTTACTTGATACATTATGTGGGATACCCTAAAGGGCTGTTGTCTGATCCTCTGAGGAACCTGTCTAGCTGGATCCTAATCAATGGACGAATGATAATCCGAATCACACAGATGATGTTGTTCAAATAACTGATCCTTTTAAGAATAATGACCATCTAAATCCAATTTATTAGTCTCAAATTCCTTGAAATTACTTTAAACGACTTGTTCTGTTGTTAGCCTTTTAGAATGGCCATTTCCTGAATTTTCAAAACCTTTTTCATCAAGGAAATGATCTTCTTCTTCTTCGTACGCTGTCAAATGTCAACCTGTATTTTTTCGAAGAAAGCAAAGGTCATCATTAGGCTGTCGACACTGCCATAGAGCTTGTCTAGTGCTGCCTCTGGTGATGACTTCATGTGCTTTCTCTGGTCCTCGTATGTTGGGCAGTTTTGCAGCAGATGTTCAGCGGCCATTTTCCCGGTACCACAAGTGTGTTCCTCAGTGCCACCTATCTTCAGTTTATTGTATAGGTGGTACCTCAGTCTGTTGTGGCCTGTGCGGAGTCTGAAGACCACAACCTGGTCTCTTCTGTTCAACTGGTAATAGGCATTGTTTTTTGTGTAGCCAGTATGTTCTGTTTTCCATTTGGCCATGTATCTGGCCCTAATAAGCCTTTTGGACTCTTCGTAGGTCACACTAGAATCTGGTTGTGGTAGTCTTGCACCTTCTTTTGCCAGTCTGTCTGCCTCCTCATTGCCTTGGATGTTACAGTGGGATGGAACCCACTGTACCACTACTCTTTTTGGTGTGGACTGCTGGCGTAGTTGACAGAGTACTGCTCTTAAATCATTAAGGTCAGTATTTCTCTGGCTTTTTAGTGCTGTGACTACGGCCAGGGCATCTGTAAACAGGACTATCTGGCTTTCATTGCTTTCGCCTGTCAGCTTTGCTTCTACCACATCCCTCAGTGCCTCTGCCACCCCTCTGAAATTGCTTGAGAATTTTCCAGTTGTCACTGACAGTGTTATTTTTCTACCGTTTGGTAGGCTCAGGAATACCCCTGCTCCTCCGTTCTGTGTTGTGTTTGTTACAGAACCGTCGATGTATGCATGGGTCCATTCCATGCTTGGGTAGTTTTCCGTTATGTACCTCAGGGTTATGTCTCTTCTTTCTTTTTCAGTCTGGCTGTTCTTGTTTCCAATCCCTGGTATATTTTCTACCACCTCCGGAATGATATGCTGGTTTCGGGTAGGTTTGCGTACAGTAGGGATGGGCTTTGGTATTGTTACAGTGTTCATAGGGTCTTCGCTCATCTTTGCTTTGGCTATTTCTGCAAAGTTTCTCCACTTTAGTTTCCCATTTCCAAATCTATTTAGTCTCTGATGCATTGGATGGTCTGTCAGTCTTCTGAGTTTCTCTGCTTGCTGCTGGGCTCTGCAGTCTCTTCTGTCGGTCATGGATTACAGATTTGTAATCTTTTCAAGTTCTACAATTGGCGTTGACTTCATGCCTCTTGTTATAACTCTCATGGCTTGGTTTTGAAGTTTGTTAATTTTATCAAAGTTCGCCTATGCTGCTGTTGTCCATGCCGCAATGCCATACTTGAGAACTGGTCTCACTCTTCCAGTGTACAGTTTCTTTAGTATTCTTTAGTCTGCTCCCCAGCTTGTGCCAGCAAGTTTCCTCATGATTGCCATTCTTTGTCTGGCTCTCATTCAGTTTCACTCGATCTGACTTTTCCATGTCATGCACCGATCAAATGTGACTCCCAGGTAGTTAGGGTTGTTGTTTGGCTGCAAGTATTTGCCATTAAGACTTATTTTGGTGTTCTGGGTTGTTTTTTTAAAGCGAGAATATCATACATCTTGTTTTTTCTTCATTTATTTTGACCAGCCATGATTTCGCCCACTTCTCCAACGATGTTAGGGCCTGCTGCATCCGAATGTTTGCTACGGTGAGATTTTTTTCAGAGGTCCACATAGACAGATCATCTGCAAACATGGAGCTGTGGACTCTTCTTGGTATATTCTCTATTATGTTGTTTATATATACAAAAAAAAGTGTGGGTGACAGTACTCCCCCTTTGGGTACTCCTTGCTCCAGTGTCACCTTTTTACTCATCTGCCCTTGTACTTGAACTCTGGCTGTTCTGTTTTTGAGGTTGTGGCTGATCCATCTGTACATTTTTCCAGATACTTCACTTCTTCGTAGCTTGACTTTAAGTCCCTCTTTCCACACCTTGTCAAATGCCTTCTCTAGATCCACCCAAACCGCTACTGTATGCTTTTTCTCTTGGGAAGCATCCTCTATTTCCTGTGCTATGAGAGTGATCTGGTCCTCAGTGGATCTGTGTTGTGTAAATCCTGCTTACTGTGGAATTAGTATGTGTTTTTCTTCTAGGTGCCACATCAGTCTGGTGTTTATCATACGCTCCATCAGTTTGCCTACACAGCTCAGTAGACTGATGGGCCTGTATCCATTTGGATATGTTCTATCTTTTTCTTTCTTTGGTACTGGTATAAGTACAGCCTCTTTCCATGCCTGCAGTACAATTCCCCTTTTCCAACTTTGGTTCAGGACTGATAGTAACTTTCTCTTTGCTGTTTGGCCCAATCCCATCAGCATTTCATTTGTTAACCCATCTTTTCCGGGCCATTTCTTTTCCTTTAAATTTTTCATGGCCTCATCCATTTCATTCATTGTTAGTTTTGCTATCATGTGCTTCTCTGGTGCCATCTTGATGTTGTCGGGGCTTTTTTTGTTCTTCACTAATGTCTGAATGCCTGTCTGTAGGGACATCAATGTGGTTTGCTCTGGCATAATGTTCTATAAAGGCGTTTGCTGCTTTTTTTCCAGTAAGCATGTTGTTGCCCTGCTTGATGGTAATTTGTTTATTTGATGGTGTTTCGTCATTCATGGCTCTGACTAAATTCCATAGTTTGCTCCCTTCTTTATCTAAATTAAGGCTTTCTGTTTTGTTTTTCCAGCTGTCTCTATTTATTTGGTTTACTGTTCTTTTGTATTTCGCCATGATGGCCTTGAGGGCGATATTTGCCTCCATAGCTTGTTCTCTCTCTCGCTGCCATGTTCCTAGCATTTGAGACTTCATCATCCGCTTTCTGCAGTTCATCATTCCAATATGGCTTGTAGTTTTTCCTTGCCCCTCTTGGGATGGTTTCGGTGGCTGCTTGCATTATTGCTTTGCTTAGGCTTTCCACCATAGGTTTCATATTGTTATTTTGTGTGTTGATGGTTTCACACAGTCCATCTGTCAGCATTGCAAATCTGTCCCAGTCGGCTTGTTTATAGTTCCAACGTGGGAGCGGTTTTGTTTCCTGTGGGCCTACTTCCATATCAATTTCTAGCCTAATTGGCCTGTGGTCGCTACTTGCCAATTGGTTTAGCACCTGACGGTCTATTTTGCGGAAGGAAATGATCAAAATCATTGTGAAGACATGCTTCGATATTTGCACACCATATTTGTTCAAAGGGTTAAGGGAAATCTTGCTGTTTCTCCATACACGTTGGAGGTCGAGCATAGCAAAGGCATCATAGGAGCTGTCAAAAATGGTGAATTCTTTGATGCTCTCTGCCAAATGGCCTTGAATTTCAATACTCTGGGGTGCTGTGTTGAAATGAGGTTCTAAACTTTGGTTTTGGCCCAGGATATAGACAGGCCCAAAAAGGGCGTTTTGCAGTGAAATTTCAAATCGTTTATTATACGTTTGAAAATATACCCAGAGTAAAGTTTAATTTCAGCTCCAATAATAACAAATGGTCCTTTTCGTCTATGCTGATGGTCATGAAGCAGGTATGTCTTTTTTTCACTAGACGGATCTTTTCTCCTTTTGACGTATACGATTATTTTCAAGTTTCTCTCTCCGAGTAGCTTCAAGTCTCTCTCTCCGAATAGCTTCAAGTCTCTCTCTCTCTCCGAGTAGCTTTAAATGTTGCTAGGCCATTTCGGAGTGATATCTTCCATGTGGTTCGTACTGTGACTGAGTTTTCCCAAGCATTGTGGTCAATGGAAAAGTCTGTGATTGATGCCTTGCAAACATCTTTATTTCTGAGCCTGGGTCTGCCTGGGAGTCTCCTCCCCTCTGACAGCTCACCATACAACACCTGTTTTGGAATGCACCCATTGTCCATTCTACTCACATGACCCAGCCAGGCCAGTCTTCTAGCACGTAACAGTCCTATAGCAGAAGAAAGATTTGTGCGTTGCAGGTCTTCTGTGTTTGTTTTTTTGTCCTGCCACCTGATGGTCATAATTTACCGCAGGCAGCGGAGGTGAAAAATGTTTTGCTGTCTTTCATGTCTAGAATATGTTGTCCATGTCTCTGATGCGTACAGCAGGGTGCTGATAACCCAGGCCTGATATCTGCAATTTTATCTGAAATGTCAGTTTAATATTTCTCCACGCCCTCTTGAAAAGGCTGCCTAAAGTAGTCCCTGTTCGTCCAATTCTTATATTTATTTCCTCGTCAAGAGAGAGGGCGCTTGTAATTGTTGACTCGAGATAGCTGACATTCTTTGTTGATGCTAGGAGATTGGCAATAATAGTGGTGTTTGCTGGATTAACAGTACCTGACCCCAGGACCACCGTGGTTTGAGACGTTTATTGACAGCGAGAACAAATCGCATGCCCCGGCTAAACTGTCAATTGAAGATTTTAAAGTGACCTCATTGTGAGCCACAAGGGCAGCATTGTCAGTGAAAAGAAGGTAGGTCTCTGAGTAGGAGTGGTTTTTGTCTTTGCTCTTAGTCCGGCTAGGTTGCAGAGCGAACCATCAGATCTGGTGCGAATGTAGACGTCTCCAGGAGCATTTTCGAAAGCATTTTCCAGGCGGACAGCAAATAGAATACCAAATAGTGTGGGGGCAAGGATACAATCCTGTTTGACTCCAGTTTTGATGTCAAAACTGGCAGTAGTTATGCCATCCACCTGCCCACTTGCCTGCCTTCATGCCCTCATGGAAGGAAATGGAGGGCAGCCTATCTGCTCCAGAATTTGGTAGAGTCCTGGTCTGCTGACTGAGTCAAATGCCTTTGTGAGATCTACAAATGCAATGCAGAGAGGCCTCCTCTGCTCTCGGCATTTTTCCTGGAGCTGTTGAAGTATGAAGATCATGTCGGTTGTAGAACATCCGGCTCTGTATAGGGACAAAGATGTGGAATAAAGATCAGAGTAGTAGTCTACCCACCTTTCCAGTTGCTCACTCTTGTCTGTGAGGGACCTGCCTTTTTTTGACTTTAATGTGGTAATTTTTGTTATGCGCAGTCCGAGAGCAACTTTGATGCCAGCATACATTTTCTTAGTGTTGCTCATGTTGACTGCGTTTTGTATTTCTTGGCAGAGGAAGGACCAGTATTCTTGCACACCGCCTACATTCTCGCTGCACTGCTGATTTTGCGCTCTGAAGATTTTCTGTAGTGCCTTCAGAGGGTTTTTGTTTGAAGTCCAGTAGGGCCTTTTTCTTTGTTTCAGTAAGTGGGATAAGGGCTACTGCATTGGCTTCTACCCAGTCTTTTTTTGATGATTTCCTTACGCCAAAAGCGGAGACTGCACAGTCGTAAATATTTCTTTTGAGGGTGTTCCACGTGTTGTTTATGGAGGCTTTGCCTTCTGCACTCTCTCCTAGACTGCTAAATTCTTGCTTGAATACCTCTTTCTTCTTCTGCTCTTTTAGCCCCTTGGTGTTGATTTTGGGTTTGGACGGTCCATTTGATTTGTATTTCCTTTGGTATCAGTTTGACTCTACTAATGTCTAATACATGATCAGCTCCAATATGATGGTACATATCTTGTAGGAACATTTTTAACAGGTTTATATATGTTCTTAAATATGCTTAAAGAGAAACTTCAAATCAGTTCCTCTCATATGGTTCTAAATATGCCCATAGTGAAATCAGTAATTAGTAGTGTTTTCTTTTGTTTTCTCTTTATTTCACATTAATTTATGAAACTTTTCCACCCGCAGCTGGCAATGTACTGTCTGGTGTTATTTTACAAAGCTTTCAAGGAAGAGTTTCGACCATTGAGACCAGTACCCAAGTTTTTATGTGTCAAGGCCGTTGTCTTCTTGTCATTCTGGTAAAAAATGTATTTTCTTTATACAAGCATTTCAAAATGATTTGAACGATTTCAGCTTGCTATATTTTATTCATAAATTGTCAAATTAAGATGTCATTTCACACCAATATAATGTAGCTGTCCAAGTTCAATTGTCAATGGTTATCTCAAAGTTATCTCACAAATGCAGCAGTAATGCTGCAGTACAAACTATATGATGAAAACATGCTGCAACATGTCTTGAAGGAGTTAGATTACTGCATTAACATTTGTAGAGAAACAAATGATGCTCACATTACAAATTTGTGAGGTAACTTCGGGATAACAACTGAACTTGGATAGCTACATTATATATGTGTGAAATTACATCTTAATTTGACAATTTATGAATAACATTTTGCAAGCTGAAATCATTCAAGTCATTTTGAAATGTCTTGTATATATGTGTGTGTATGAGTGCATAGTGCATGCGTGCTCATATATATATGTATATATATATAAATACATGCACACACACACACAATACACACAATACACAAAGCTATACAAATAAACATGGAGAAGAGTAGGAACTAAGATTTAACTAAGATTTAATGATTATACCTGAAGAGAGGCAGAAAAAACCGTCGAGGATCATGTATGCTAGCGAGATGTTGTCAATGGTATGTGCACCGATAAGAGCGATGGACAGAAGATTGATTGCCAACAGTCATAAATCGTGGACTGACACAGATGCTGAAGTTTACATGTTTGGTTTGGTTACCTATCCTCTGTCTCACGATCAGCACTAGAAAAACTGAGGTACTCGTCCTGCCTGCGCCTGGGAAGCTGAACATTAAACCAAACACTACCGTACAGAACCAACGTCTCTAGGTAGTCAATAGCTTTACCAACCTAGGCAGTACCGTCACTAGAGAGCCTAACAACATGTTTGCAAAGGCGAGATCTGCGTTTGGGCGGCTGCAAGCAAAGATCTGGAGCCAACTTGACATCAGTGTTGCCACGTATTTTGAAGTATGTCGTGCTGTAGTGTTAACCACTCTGCTGCATGCCTGCGAAACATAGACAGTCTACAGCAGAAATGCTAGACAGCTTAATTGTTTTCACTTGAGATGTCTGCATTGGCTGTTCAGGATTGGACAGCAGGACAAAGTGCCTGATTTAAATTCTTAGTAAGATTAACATGTTGAGCATAGTTTTGATGTAAACTATCAGAGTTTTAACATACATAAACTATCAGACCTATGACATGAAATCACAGATCTTATGACATGAACTAACAGACATGACATAAACTATCAGACTTATGACATAAACTATCAGACTTTTGACATTAATTCACAGACTTTATGACATGTTATAACAGACTTTTGACATAAACTATCAGACTTTTGTCATGAAGTCCCACATGTTATGACATGTTTTAACAGACTTTTCACATAAACTATCAGACATATGACATAAACTAACAGATTTTTGACATAGACTAACAGACATTTAACATAAACAAACAGATCTTTTAACTTAACTTAACTTAACGTCTTTATACTGGTTTAAAAGACCCTGCAGAGTCTGTATACAACCAGTTACATTTACATCACCTTGCTCTAAAAGCTATGGGCATCCAGTTTATTCTTAAATGCATTAACTGTCCCTGCCTCCACTACCTCCCCTGGCAATGCAATCCAAGCAGACACCACTCTCTGACTAAAAAAATATTTCCTAATATCTAATCTGGACCTCTCTTTAGTCAGCTTGTAGCTATGCCCTCTTGTTATTGTGGGTGGTTGTATTTTAACAAACTTGTTATAGTCTAATTTATCCATTCCTCTGATCATCTTATAAACCTGAATTAAGTCACCACAAATTCTTCTTTCTTCTAGACACTAGGCCGGTTTTTCTTAATCTTTCCTCATAACTGTAATTCTGGAATCCCACTATCATCTTTGTCGCTCTTTTTTGCATTCTTTCCAGCATGTTTATATCCCCTCTATGATAAGGACTCCACACCTGTACACAGTACTCCAATCTAGGTCTAACTAAAGCTTTATCCAGTTTGACTATCACTTCCTTACTCCTATGTTTAATATTTCTTTTTAACAAACCTAACATTGCTTTTGCCTTTTTCACTGCTACCTTAACTTGCTCACTTGCTTTCTGATATGAAGTCAGACCTTTTCACATGAACAAACAGACTTTGACATAAACTAAGAAATCTTTTGGCATAAAGTACCAGAATTTTGACATGCACAAACAATTGGTATGAAGAAACATATTTTTTACATAAACTAATAGACTTTTGACATGAACAAAATAAACTTTTGACATGAACAAAATAGACTTTTGACTTGAACAAAATAGACTTTCGACACGAACAAGACTTACATGTTGAGCATCCATATGCTTCTGCAATAAGCCCAGATAAGATGGCAAAGACATGCTGTTAGCATGCCCAATGAGCGCAACCCCAAGCAGCTGTTATACGGTGAGCTAAAAACACGAATATACTTATCATTAGGAGGATAGAAAAAACACAATAGAGACTCCTTGAAAGCATCTCTGAAGTGCCTTGACATTCATGTTATCTCCTGGAAGTTGCTTGAACAGAACCGTTGCACCTGGCGAGTTGACATCACCACAGAACTCCATCATGAAGGCTCAGAGTAGGCATGCTGCCCAAAAAGCAGACTGTACGACAGCCGACATGAGTTTCTTGTGTGTGGGAAAATATGTCAAACCAGGATTGGTCTTTACAGCCATGTGAGAACACATCTTGTAACACAAGTCTGATGCTGCTGCCATCTTTGCTTGTGATCGGCCACTATTATTATTATTATATTATAAGTGAACTGCAACTCCGCAACACGATCAAGAACATGCACTCTCTTCAAGTAGCCATGTGACAAGTTAGTACAGGATTAAAACTGAGATATCCAACTTTTCTAGTCTATAATTAGCACGCTATGCTCTATGGCCTGTTCATATTTGATTTCAGGGTGCTATTCGGCTGAACGTGAAAAATTAATTGAATGCAGTATTCAACACCAAATTAAATACAAATCGAATCATTAGTGCATCGATAAGTCATATTATTTACTCTAAGCTGTAATTAAAATTAAGCTGAAATTAAAATACCAACTCTTGTTTTGATTATCAAATCACATGTTACTAATATCCATTCTCTTGTAACAAACTAACCAGCTTTAGTATATCTTTCATGTTTAGGCAGGCTGTGTTGATTGCTATTCTTACCAAATTGGGAGCCATCCAAGTGAATGGTTCATGGATTTTCTACAAGGACATAAATCAAGTGGCTACAGGTCTTCAGGTGAATGGTCAAATTAGTCTTGTATATATGAACTAACAGACTTTTGCTTGTGTACAAATTAACATCAAGATTGTTTTCTTTCTACACAACATGTCGTCTTCTTCTTCAGCGTTCGTCCTGAAAAGGGTGTTGTGCTATAGTTTACAGCGAGGCTGTGATATCTCTGCCTTTTGACCTGACACATCTGATTCAGTTGGCTTTTTTGAGAACCTGGTTTACTTTCCCACTGCGATCTCTATCCCTTGGCCAGATTACACTAATGACTACTAAAACCAGTTCCCAGCGCTTAAAGTTGCCATCAGACATAAGGGTCACTAACCGCTTTGCCAGTCACTGATGATGGATCTAAAATGTAAAGTACTCATAATATTGCTCATTGGAAATTCATTCACTATGTGAACTAACATTTTGTTATGTAAACTGCATCTGTTATGTGAACTACAACTGTCATGTGAACTACAACTGTCATGTGAATTAACATTCTGTTATGTAAACTACATCATCACTTCACTCAGGTCATCTCTCCATCTCATTGATGGACATCGTCTTCTTCTTCGCCATTTGTTCTCAAACTCCAGCTACCAA
The DNA here is from genome assembly GCA_036924085.1 of Ariolimax columbianus. Classification (NCBI taxonomy): domain Eukaryota; kingdom Metazoa; phylum Mollusca; class Gastropoda; order Stylommatophora; family Arionidae; genus Ariolimax; species Ariolimax columbianus. The sequence continues at coordinate 23,289,898 of JAVGWX010000018.1, forward strand.
GCCTTGAAAAGGGCTTTGCAAGTAGCAGGATGTGTCCAAAGAACGGAATACGTTATGTAGTGGTTTACAACTTGACTGATATTTACACCTTTTGGTCTGACATCAGCAGGCATTTTTTGGTTAGTCTTCACTCTGTGATCCCTTCTCCTTAGCCAGTCTGCCCTGTTGCAGCCTGTTACCAAAGATCACCACGACGAGGTGTAAAAGGGTCTGGACAGCTCTGGGTAACTGGCCCTGATTCTAGCAGTCAGCTTTGGGTCACTGATGCTCATGTACTGCTCAGTATCTTGATCCAGATTGTTACCTGACTGGATGCTTAAAGTTTTTGCATCACCAGGATGTTACTTTTCATATCCATCTATTGTCATGTCCCACCGATCTGTTGTCAGGCATACAGACCACATCACCCTACCCATCTGTTGTCAGACATATGCACCACATCACCCTACCCATCTATTGTCAGACATACACACCACATGTCCCGCCCATCTGTTGTCAGACATACACACCACATCACCCTACCCATCTGTTGTCAGACATACACACCACATGTCCCGCCCATCTGTTGTCAGACATACACACCACATCACCCTACCCATCTGTTGTCAAACATACACACCACATCACCCTACCCATCTGTTGTCAGACATACACACCACATCACCCTACCCATCTGTTGTCAGGCATACACACCACATGCCCCGCCCTTCTGTTGTCAGACATATGCACCACATCACCCCACCCATCTGTTACCTCACCCATCTGTATTTTCTTAACAATGCAGTAAGTACAACATCATTGAAAGTGGTTTTAACAGACTATTGACATACATAAACTATTAGACTTTTCACATGAAATCATAGATCTTATGGCATAAACTAACAGACATGACATAAACTATCAGACTTATGACATAAACCATCACACTTATGACATTAACTATCAGACTTTTTACATTAAGTCACACATGTTATGACATGTTTTAACAGACTTTTGACATAAACTTTCAGACTTTTGACATGAAATCATAGATCTTATGACATGAACTAACAGACATGACATAAACTATCAGACTTATGACATAGACTAACAGACATTTGACATAAACAATTAGATCTTTTGATATGAAGTCATAAACCTTTTGACATGAACTAACAGACTTTTGACACGGAATAACAGACATTTACATAAACTAATAGACTTTTGACATGAACAAAATAGACTTTTGACATGAACAAAATATTTTTTTGACATGAACAAACAGACGTTTTACATAAACTAATAGGAGAGGAAGACTAATGTCTAGTAAGGCCAAATATACTGGCCAAGACCCTCACCTTGACTTCCCTAAAGTCCTCCAGGGAAACAGTTGTTTTCATGGCAGCCCGGCTAATAAGGTGAGGGATCAATGTGATCCCAGTAGTAGAGAGTGACACGCAGATGAGGCCAAGCATAGCACAATGGCCTGGAGGACCCTGGTCTACCTTCATCAGCATGCTTGCGATGTGAGGAAAACTACGACAACCTGCCACTTAACGTAATTTTCAGGGCGCACAAAAGAGTAATCCTACTCATTGTGGGCATTCATCAACATCATAAACTAACAGACTTTTGACATGAACAAAACAGACTTGACATGAACAAAACAGACTTTTGAGATGAACTAACATACTTTTAGCACAAACAAACACACTTTTAGCACAAACAAACATACTTTTGACATGAACAAAACAGACTTTTGACATGAACAAAACAGACTTTTGACATGAACTAACATACTTTTAGCACAAACAAACATACTTTTAGCACAAACAAACATACTTTTGACATGAACAAAACAGACTTTTGACATGAACTAACATACTTTTAGCACAACCAAACGTACTTTTGACATGAACAAAACAGACTTTTGACATGAACTAACATACTTTTAGCACAAACAAACATACTTTTGACATGAACAAAACAGACTTTTGACATGAACTAACATACTTTTAGCACAAACTAACATACTTTTAGCACAAACAAACAGACTTTTGACATGAACAAAATGGACTTTTGACATGAACAAAACAGACTTTTGACATGAACTAACATACTTTTAGGACAAACAAACATACTTTTAGCACAAACAAACATACTTTTGACATGAACAAAATAGACTTTTGACATGAACTAACATACTTTTAGCACAAACAAACATACTTTTAGCACAAACAAACATACTTTTAGCACAAATAAACATACTTTTGACATGAACAAAACAGACTTTTGACATGAACTAACATACTTTTAGCACAAACAAACATACTTTTAGCACAAACAAACATACTTTTGACATGAACAAAACAGACTTTTGACATGAACTAACATACTTTTAGCACAAACTAACATACTTTTAGCACAAACAAACATACTTTTGACATGAACAAAACAGACTTTTGACATGAACTAACATACTTTTAGCACAAATAAACATACTTTTAGCACAAACAAACAGACTTTTGACATGAACAAAATGAACTTTTGACATGAACAAAACAGACTTTTGACATGAACTAACATACTTTTAGGACAAACAAACATACTTTTAGCACAAACAAACATACTTTTGACATGAACAAAACAGACTTTTGACATGAACTAACATACTTTTAGCACAAACAAACATACTTTTGACATGAACAAAACAGACTTTTGACATGAACTAACATACTTTTAGCACAAACTAACATACTTTTAGCACAAACAAACATACTTTTGACATGAACAAAACAGACTTTTGACATGAACTAACATACTTTTAGCACAAATAAACATACTTGTAGCACAAACAAACAGACTTTTGACATGAACAAAACGGACTTTTGACATGAACAAAATAGACTTTTGACATGAATTAACATACTTTTAGCACAAACAAACATACTTTTAGCACAAACAAAAATACTTTTGACATGAACAAAATAGACTTTTGACATGAACTAACATACTTTTAGCACAAACAAAAATACTTTTGACATGAACAAAACAGACTTTTGACATGAACTAACATACTTTTAGCACAAACAAACATACTTTTAGCACAAACTACCATTCTTGTAACACAAATAAACATACTTTTGACATGAACAAAACAGAATTTTGACATGAACTAATATACTTTTAGCACAAACAAAAATACTTTTGACATGAACAAAACATACTTTTGACATGAACTAACATACTTTAAGCGCAAACAAAAATACTTTTGACATGAACAAAACATACTTTTGACATGAACTAACATACTTTTAGCACAAACTAACATACTTTTAGCACAAACGAACATACTTTTGACATGAACAAAACAGACTTTTGACATGAACTAACATACTTTTAGCACAAATAAACATACTTTTAGCACAAACAAACAGACTTTTGACATGAACAAAACAGAATTTTGACATGAACTAACATACTTTTAGCACAAACAAACATACTTTTGACATGAACAAAACAGACTTTTGACATGAACTAACATACTTTTAGCACAAATAAACATACTTTTAGCACAAACAAACAGACTTTTGACATGAACAAAACAGAATTTTGACATGAACTAACATACTTTTAGCACAAACAAAAATACTTTTGACATGAACAAAACAGACTTTTGACATGAACTAACATACTTTTAGCACAAAGAAAAATACTTTTGACATGAACAAAACATACTTTTGACATGAACTAACATACTTTTAGCACAAACAAACATACTTTTAGCACAAAGAAACATACTTTTGACATGAACAAAACATACTTTTGACATAAACTAACATACTTTTAGCACAAACAAACAGACTTTTAGCACAAACTAACATACTTTTAGCACAAACAAACATACTTTTGACATGAACAAAATAGACTTTTGACATGAACTAACATACTTTTAGCACAAACAAAAATACTTTTGACATGAACAAAACATACTTTTGACATGAACTAACATACTTTTAGCACAAACAAACATACTTTTAGCACATACAAACATACTTTTGACATGAACAAAACATACTTTTGACATAAACTAACATACTTTTAGCACAAACAAACAGACTTTTAGCACAAACTAACATACTTTTAGCACAAACAAACATACTTTTGACATGAACAAAACAGACTTTTGACATGAACTAACATACTTTTAGCACAAACAAACATACGTTTGACATGAACAAAACAGACTTTTAGCGTGAACTAACATACCCCTATTCTATTTGCCATGCAGGATTTCATAATATGCATTGAGATGTTTTTGGCAGCAATAGCCCACTACTACTCCTTCTCTCACAAACCATTTGTGAACCTGGCCGCCGATCAGCAGAACTGTTGTTCATCTTTTTTGTCCATGTGGAGTGTAAAGGATATAACGGATGACGTAGTGGAACATGCACGCTACATAGGTTTGTAGTAGCAATAACAAATCTATTCATGTTCTAATCCAATTTCTTCTACTTGTACATTTTATTATTAATTTTGTTTTATGTGTTAAGCCATTCTTGTTTCACATGTGCTTATTGACGGTACCGTCTTAATGAATGGGCAGACTGTAATTGTCTAGGCGCCCCATTATTTTAGGTGCCCCGAGGTGAATTTAACACCAAATGATTAATATTGATTACCAGTTTGAATTCATTCATAAAATAATTGGGAAAAGAGACTAAAGTCATGGAAAAGAGCCTTTGAGGTATATCAAACAAAATAAAAAGCTTTAGACTGAACCCAGCTGAATTTTTGGCGGTAGAGTGGCTAAACAATTTTTGATATGCTGTGAAAGCCTAGGCCTGTTATATAAAATTTAGTAGTTAATTTAGTAGTAGTATTTAATTTTTCTATGAGTGTACTGTGAAGAACGGATGGTCGAAGGATGGAGCACAGCGACAGCAAAATATTATCTCAAAGACAAGAAGCGACATTGGGGATGACCATCTGCGCTCAGGTTCGACTCTTTTTCATCCCGTAACAACATTCATGATGCCACAGATGGGCTACTCATTATCCAATGGTCCACCATGACCCATGGTAGAGAGCATTGGAAGAGAAATTGGGACCCACAACGGTGCAACCACCGCTGAAGGACGGTTAATCCAGTTATAAGTGTAGTTTCAAAATTTGTTATAATTAACACTTTTTCTTTTCATTAGAAATACATGTATTATCTTCTTTTTATCCTGAAAAGGACATTGAAGCATTGTGTCATAGTTTATAATGAGGCTACGATATCTGCACCTTTTGGCCTGACACATTCAATTTCAGCTGCCTTTTTTGAGTACTGGGTTTGCTTTCCATCTGCGGTCCCTATCGTTTGATCGGACTGCACTAGTGACTAGTGCAGCCTGTTTCCAAGGTGTAGGCGGAATACGGTCTTGGTCAGCTCTGGTTTGCGGACCCTGATGCAAGCAGCCAGCTATGAATCGATGGCTGCTGTCAGCTCATGCATTGGTACATCTTGGCCACATATGTATTATGCAGAGTTAATGTTGTGGCTGATTGGAGGATTATAGTGACAAATTTCTTTGAATTAGAAAAATAGGAAAATAATGTATCTCACCATTTATTTCTTCTTCTATAGATCTTCACAATATATAATTTGATACATTTTCAATATAAATTATCCATATGGGAAGAATTTATAACAGTTACATTTAGTCTTCTGAAAATTCCATAAAATAATTAACATTCCCCCAACGATTTACAAAAATGCATGCTTTTGGTAGAAAATATTCAGCTATTGGAAAGCTTATTCTGATAAATAGAACATTTCTAACTTTCCTAAAACTTCAGAGAACATTTTGATTTTGTTGAGAATAAATTGTATTTATGTGTAACCTGCCCTAAGTCAACATATTAACCGTGATAAGAAAATTCACTAGCCAAATGTTTCAGCTCTGTGACAATTTAAGAGAGTTAGTGAGTCAATGTTTCAGCTCTGTGACAATTTAAGAGAGTTTGTGAGCCAATGTATCAGCACTGTGACAATTTAAGAGAGTTTGTGAGCCAATGTATCTGCTCTGTGACAATGTAAGAGAGTTTGTGAGCCAATGTATCAGCTCTGTGACAATTTAAGAGAGTTAGTGAGTCAATGTATCAGCACTGTGACAATTTAAGAGAGTTTGTGATCCAATGTATCAGCACTGTGACAATTTAAGAGAGTTTGTGAGCCAATGTATCTGCTCTGTGACAATTTAAGAGAGTTTGTGAGCCAATGTATCAGCTCTGTGACAATTTAAGAGAGTTTGTGAGCCAATGTATCAGCTCTGTGACAATTTAAGAGAGTTTGTGAGCCAATGTATCAGCACTGTGATAATTTAAGAGAGTTAGTGAGTCAATGTATCAGCACTGTGACAATTTAAGAGAGTTTGTGATCCAATGTATCAGCACTGTGACAGTTTAAGAGAGTTTGTGATCCAATGTATCAGCACTGTGACAATTTAAGAGAGTTTGTGAGCCAATGTATCTGCTCTGTGACAATTTAAGAGAGTTTGTGAGCCAATGTATCAGCTCTGTGACAATTTAAGAGAGTTTGTGAGCCAATGTATCTGCTCTGTGACAATTTAAGAGAGTTTGTGAGCCAATGTATCAGCTCTGTGATAATTTAAGAAAATTCACGAGACAATGTATCAGCTTGATGGTGCAGAAATAATTATGCAAAGATACAAGAGCCTTATGGAAACACTTAAGGAAAAAAAGTTAAGAAAAGTCACAATGATGGGTATTTTAGACAGAGCAGATGGGTCAGACTATTTATAAAGTAAAATAATAGGTATCAACCTTAGGTTGCAGGTGATGTGTGCGGACATGGGTATGGAATTTATTGATGTAAAAGAAGACCAAAGCAAGATGCTAGACAGGAGAGGTTTATATCTAAATGAGATAGGACAGCATGCTGTTAGTGAAGTATATGTTTAATCATTGTGTTACAACTTTAAACTAGTAAGTCCTATGAAGTATGAAACTAAAGATAGGCCTACAATAAGGTGCTATAGAGGATGCAGTCAAAGGGAAGAGTTCAGGTCACAGAATTGTGAAATAAGTAGTGGAAAAGCAAAAATAAAAAATGATAAAGCAAAAATTTGAAAAACAACAAAATTACAAACTAAAATGTTTTTATCCAAATGTGAGAAGCATAGTAAATAAAAAGAGAAGAATTGGAACTGTATGTAGAAGAAGAAAAACCAGATATAATAGGGTTAACAGAATCATGGACATATGAGGACAGCGCAGATAGCAAACTTGAAATAGAGAGATATAGAATGTTAAGGATGGATAGGGTAGTTGGAGACAAGACTAAGGGAGGTGGTGTTTTGTTATACTGTACAAATTCAATTAATATAACGATCAAAGATGATTTATCATCTGGTAACAAAAATGAAAGTGTATGGGGAGAAATAGAAAGTCAGGGTGAAAAAACAGTGTTTGGCGTATGCTGTAGATGTCCATCAAGTCAAAAGGAGGAAGATGAGGAGCTGATTAGTAGCATAGAAACGGCAAGTGATGGAAAATTATTATTAATGGGGGATTTCAACTTTCCGGAAATAAAATGGGATATGGCAGAAGCATATGTAGAGGGAAAACCTTTTGTTAAGTGCATAACTGACAATTTGTTGATTCAACACGTAGAAGCAGCCACCAGAGGCAAAAACACACTCGGCTTAATTTTTACTACAGAGGAAAATATGATTGAAAATGTTACTGTTGGGGAACTGTTTGGCTCAAGTGACCTTCAGATCATCCGTTTGGATCTTATAACAGGGAAAGAAGTAACCATAAACACACGAACATAGGACTACTCTAAGGCAGATGTTAGAAGATGAAAGAGGCAGCGAGCCACATTAATCTCGAAAGATATTGTCAGAGGAACAGATGTTGAACAAGAGTGGGAGAGTTTTAAAACAGTAGGGAGGTAAACCCCAAGCATAAAAAGTGGATAACTAGATTTGTGGTTAAATGTAGAAGAACTAAAAATAAAGCATGGAAAAATATATAGAGGCAGGTCAATCAAAAGAAACATATGTAAAATATTTGGACAAGCAGAACATAGCCTAGAAAGTGAATTAAAAAGCAAAAATAGACGACAAAAAACTTGCTCAGAGGATAAAGACTGATAGTAAAAGCTTCTTTTCTTATGTTAGAAATAAACAAAGAACGAAAGACAAAGTAGGCCCTCTCATAGACAGTTCAGGGAAAATAATAAGTGAGAAAAGGGAGGCAGCTAATCTGCTCAATCAGTACTTTGGCACAGTCTACACAAAAGAGGACTACTCCAAGATCCCAGAGCCTAAAGATATTTTTCAAAGCACACATGAATACAGCTGGATTAAGATCAATCTGTATTACAGAGGAAATGGTTTTTAGAAAATTTGAGGGGTTGAAAATGGATAAATGTCCAGGTCAAGATGGTATTCATCCGAAATTTCTGTCTGAAAATAGAAACCAACTACCAAAACCATTGGCTATATTATGTTCTCAATCTCTTGCAAAAGGGATTGTGCCTAGGGATTGGAAAGATGCAGGAGTGATCCCCTTATTCAAAAAGGGCAAAACAATCAGATCCAGCGAATTATAGACTGGTGAGTTTAACGAGCAAAGTCTGTAAATTGTAAGAGCCAATAATCAAAGAAAAGATTGTAATTCATTTAGACACGTTTAATCTAATCATAAATACTCAGCATGGGTTTACTAGAGGGAGATCATGCTTAAGAAATCTATTAGAATTCATGGAGGAGGTTACTAAAATGATAGATAAAGGGGAGCCAGTGGATGTTATTTATCTAAATTTTGCAAAATTTCGATAGAGCACCTCATCAAAGATTATTTCAAAAATTAAAATCACATGGAATAGGTGGGGAAGTTGCCAAATGGATTGAAAATTGCTTATCGGGAAGAAGGCAGAAGGTAGGCATAAATAACGAGTCCTCTGAGTAAAAGGCAAAGGCCGCCATCCATCGTAGATGATGATGGCATAATTTATTATGCTAGCGCTATTTTTAAGTAAGGATTAACTGCGCTACTTTTTATCCTCACTCTCTCCTTTCGTGCCGCCCGACCCCAATGGCAAGTCAAGGATAAGACGACTAGGGGGCGACTACGAGATGCAGGGGATGCATCAAGCACCCGTGAAAAGGATGGCAGAGTCCGCAGTCGAACCTACACCACCCGATCACGACGCTGACGGTTTAACCACTTCGCCACGAAATCCCCAGTACTCTGAGTGGTGTGAAGTAAAAAGTGGAGTGCCACAGGGCTCGGTTTTGGGACCAATTTTGTTCTTAATATATATAAACAATTTTTACATTGATATGGGATCCATGATTAAAAATTCGCTGATGACACAAAACTATACAGTATTGTCTCATCTAAAGCAGAAGTGGATATATTGAGGTCAGATTTAGATAAAATTAGAGAATTGTCTGTAAGCTGGCAAATGGAGTTTAATGTAGATAAATGTACAGTCATCCACATGTGTAGATCCAATACGGAACATACTTACAGAATAGGTGAAAACAATATTAGAAAGATAGATAAAGAAAGGGACTTAGGGGTTATAATAGATGATACAGGTAAGGTGAGTGAGCAAGTTCAAGTAGCAGTGAAAAAGGCAAATGCAATATTAGGTATGAAATAGTAAGTTGTAGTAAAGATCTCATTATGCTATTCGGTGCATAGGAAATATGATAAAAATAAATATTTAACATAGGAGCAAGGAAGTGATAGTCAAACTGTATACAGCATTAGTTAGACCTAGATTGGAGTACTGTATACAGGTGTGGAAAAAAGAGCACAAAGCTAATAGTGGCATTACAAACTTACAGTTATGAGGAAAGACTCAGAAACACTGGCCTACAGTATCTAGAAAAGAGAAGAATTCGAGGTGACAATACAGGTTGATAAGATAATCAAATGAACGGATAAATTAGATTAAAACAAGTTTTTTTCAAAATACAACCACATACAAGAACGAGAGGGCATAGCTACAAATTAACTAAAGAAGGTCCAAATTAGATATTAAGAAATATTTTTTTAGTCAGAGAGTGGTGAATGCTTGGAATGCATTGCCACAGGAAGTAGTGGAGGCAGGGACAATTAATGCATTTAAAAATATATTGAATGCGCATAGCTTTTAGAGCAAAGTAATGTAAATGAAACTGGATGTATACAGACTCTGCATAGACTTCTAAACCAGTATAAAGACGTTAAGTTAAGTTGAGTATTAAGGAGTGAGTATTCTTTATAAGAATTGGTTATAATTCATCCCTTATATTTTTTTCTCTTTCAGGGCAAGGCATGAGAAAAACACTGACACGAGGAAAGAAAATTTCTGATGAGGTGCGCAGTGAGAGAACACCTCTACTCACTGACAGAGACAGCCAAGCTACAGGTGAAAATGTACAGTTAGCAGTTCTAAACTCTCAAATAAAAGTGCCACCATCACCAGCTGTCATTGTGGATGATGGTACAGACTCATACGATGACGAGAGTATGTTTGGACGTCACCATGACATTCCTTTTAAGAAGTACACAACAGCCAGCTTGACCAACTACGCTGATTTTCGATCAGACACTACCTCACAACATGAAGATGCACAGAGCCACTCCAGGTCTGTCAGTTTAAAGGGATATGACATCATTGAGGGTAAAATGGATGAAAGTAGCAGTAATTTGGAGAAAGATGATGGTAAACATTCTAAAGTAACAGTTGTAGCAGACATTAGCATAGATATAAAAAAAGCTGCACTAGCCATAGAAAATGAAGTGTTTTCAGCACCTGGATGTTAATAAAACCAACATGGACTTTGATCCTGGATCCTCACATTCCACTAATGATACTAGTCATAAAAAGACTCTCCAGCATCCATTGTGGATGACAGATCAAAACATGTACTAAGTGAGCACCATGCACACAGGGAAAGCATAGGAATGAACAGTTGCAGCAAAATATCACATGACAATTCTGTCCTTCAAAATGAATATGCTTTATTCTCAGAGAAACATAAAGTAGGTACAGATAACATTGGCTATACCTCAGACCAGATTAATCCAGTTGTTTAACTCAGTGTTTCCCGACAGCAGGTCCCTGGACTGGCTCCGGTCCACAAAAAAGTGATTCGGGCTTAAGCCACAAACTGCAGAGATAAGCTTGAGGTTTTCTAAGCTCTGGCTGGCTAATGTTTAAACTCAATTGACATCACCTACACAAGTATCTGTACTTTTCATACACAAGAGCTCATCTATATTTGGTGTGTTTGTTTATCAAAGTAAGTGAGGTTTTGGGGGGGGGCGGAGAATGCCTACAAATATCGTAAATTAGGCCATTTGAAAATTGATAGACCAGTTTTAGAGGTTCATTTATCTGCTAATACTATGCTGTGGTATTTTGGAAGGCAAGTTTATTTTTGTGTTATTGTGTTTGAAAATTTGAATCCCTACAAGATGAAGACAAAAATAGTAAAACAACAAAAAAGTTTAACTTTCTTCAAATTTGTCCTATTTTTCACCGGTCTGAGAAAAATTTTTCTTATTTTTTACCAGTCCGCAGAAATAAAAAGCTTGGGAAACACTGGTTTCACTGATTCACTCTGTAGATCCGATATCTTAGCTCGCAAGTTTTCTTACAATGCCGTAGAGCAAATATATTGGCTTGAATAGTTGTTACACTTATACACACAATTTTCTCCATGCCAAGTATTCCTAAATTTATAAGTGTGCCTGTACTTCCTAGTAGCAGTTTTGCATTGCATGAATAAATGTATTCCGGAGTGAATGAGTTAATTTTTATGTTTATATCAACACTGGTTCCTTTAGAAGACTATGTTTTTGTAGCCAAAGAACAGAAGAAAAAACCCAACAAGATTTGTATGCAGCTTTACAAAAGTTAACTTCTTAACCTCTTAACTTTCCTCGTTGCTCCATTTATTGAGGCATAGGTCCAACACTAACCAGCTATTAGGAATGCATGATTCTAATCATTTGTGGAAGTATAGCTCCAACACTGTATTTGGCTCTCCTAACCGGCATGACCGGAAGGTGTAAGGTGTGCTCATGCTTGGCGCCGCATTCAAGTGGCGCTGAGGTCGGCTAGCTCTTCCCTGGAAGAGTGAAAAGTGAAATTAGTAGCCTGTCGATTAAAGTGAGCTCTCAAGCCAACCTCACCTCCTCGGGGTACATACTGGGCAACTAGGACCGTGAGGCTCTAGGCTAACGAGGCAATGGCTCGCCTGGGGGGATGGGCTCCTTCAGGTTAAATGCAGATGTTGGCCCACCGCAGCTTGGACCCATGCATACACCGACGGTTCTGTAACAAACACAGAGTGGAGGGTTAGGGGTATTCCTGAGCCTACCAAATGGTAGAAAAATAACACTGTCAGTGGCAACTGGAAAATTCTCAAGCAATTTCAGAGCGGAGGCAGAGGCACTGAAGGCTGTAGTAAAAGCAATGCTGACAGGCGAAAGAAATGAAAGCCAGAAAGTCCTGTTTACAGATGCCCTGGCCGTGGTTACAGCACTAAAAAACCAGAAAAATACTGAACTTAATGATTTAAGAGCAGTACTCTGTCAACTATGCCAGCAGTCCACACCAAAAAGAGTAGTAGTACAGTGGGTTCCATCCTACTGTAACATCCAAGACAACGAGGAGGCAGACAGACTGGCAAAAGAAGGTGCAAGACTACCACAACCAGATTCTAGTGTGACCTACGAAGAGTCCAAAAAGTTTATTAGGGCCAGATACATGGCCAAATGGGAAACAGAACATACTGGCTACACAAAAAATGATGCATATTACCAGTTGAACAGAAGAGAGCAAGTCGTGGTCTTCAGACTCCGCACAGGCCACAACAGACTGAGGCACCATCTATTCAATAAACTGAAGATAGGTGGCACTTACGAATGCACCTGTGGTACAGGGAATATGACCCCTGAACATCTGCTGCAAAATTGCCCGACATACGAGGACCAGAGAAAGCACATGTGGCCATCACCAGTGCCAACACTAGACAAGCTCTATGGCAGTGTCGACAGCCTCAGGATGACAGCTGCTTTCTTCGAACAAATTCAAGTTTACGTCTGACAGTGTACGAAAAAGAAGAAGAAGAAAAAGACAATTCTTTTTTTTTCCAGGAACCACTAAAATGCCATTATACAGTCACAGATGAAATTTTGTGTTTGGCCTGGCTTGGCTTTGTTCATTCTCAATCTCCCGCTACCAAGCCCTGAAAAGGGCAAATAGCAGAATGTAGTCCAGAGAACGGAATGGGTTGTGTCGTAGTTACAGTTTGACTGAGATATTTGTACCTTTGGTCCAACACATCCGACTTCAGCAGTAATTTTTCGAGTAGCAGGTTAGCCTTCCCTCTTCGATCCCTTCTCCTTAGCTAGTCTGCTCTGTTGCAGTCTGTTATCCAGGATCACCACGTGGACGTGTAGAAGGGTCTTGACAGCTCTGGTTCGCTGGCCCTGACGCTAGCAGTCAGCTATGAGCCGCTGACCTCTGCAACTCATGCGCTGCTCAGCACCTTTTATCCCAAATTCATGTTTCAACATGAAAGTCTTTATCATGATCTGGACAGACACAATCGGTAAGAAGAATGTGGCTAGTAGTTTTACTCTTGTCGTCATGGTGGATCCTAGGCTGTTTCCTGACTAAATAGTCAATGCACATATCACATCTGATGGCATCTTTTATGTTGGCAACAAACTCCCTCTACTTTCTTTGTTCTTCAGCTTCCCATCCTGCGCTGTGCCAGATCTCGTTCCTAGTTTAAATTTTGGCTTCTATAGATCTTCACCATGTTTTTAATGTTTGGACTCTGTTACTTTCGTTCTGTGGTGTGTAGCAGTGCAGTTCTGGTAATGCCATATTTGTTGTTTCCTCACTTCTTCTAGCATATAATTAAGCTAACCATTCTTACACTAATTTGATCAATTTCTCTTCCGAAGTTACTAAGCAATCCATTCTTACACTAATTTTATCAATTTCTTTTTCCAATTTACTGAGCTATCCATTCTTACACTAATTTGATCAATTTCTCTTCTGAATTTACTAAGCAATCCATTCTTACACTAATTTGATCAATTTCTCTTCTGAATTTACTAAGCAATCCATTCTTACACTAATTTTATCAATTTCTTTTTCCAATTTACTGAGCTATCCATTATTACACTAATTTGATCAATTTCTCTTCTGAATTTACTAAGCAATCCATTCTTACACTAATTTGATCAATTTCTCTTCTGAATTTACTAAGCAATCCATTCTTACACTAATTTGATCAATTTCTCTTTCCAATTTACTGAGCTATCCATTCTTACACTATTTTGATCTATTTCTCTTCACAATCCCCTTATTATCTTGTTTCCTGTAGCTAAAATTATGCACAATGTAGATTTCTTGATAACAATCAATTTATTCCTTTTTTGTCACAGAATTCATTTTTGTTACACAATTTATTTTTGTTACTGGAAATTTTTATGAAAATATTTGTTATTCATTTTACATAATTTTGTACAATTTGTTATCTGAAAAAATTATGTGGTAAAAAAATAGCTGTAATTGAAAAATTTTAGTTGTTATAAAAACACTGGTCATATGTTTTAAAAAAAAATCATACATAACGAGTGTTACAGCTGTACTGCAGTTCTCCCTGATATTTATCTGTGTATGTTACTGACATATGTCTATTGTATGTAGGAGTGAGTTGTGGAGAAAAATGTGTTTACCAAATACTTTCATTCTCTGTAATCAGAGCTTTCATTTATACAATATGCAAGCTTGCTTGCTTTTTTTTGATCAAATATTTATTGTGGCAGAGTAGTTGGACCTTTTACCGCTCATATAAATACTAACAGGGTAACTTAGTCATATCATTCTCCTGTTTACCCCGCTGTAATTTTGTACCTGGTTCTTTCAGAGTTAGGAAAGTTCAGTTTATTTCATGTGCCATCTTCATAGCTAAGAATCTCCAATGTTATTTGTCTCTTGCACTGATGGTACAATTTACCAAGGTTATCTTTGTCAATCGTTTGATGCTGCCTTTCCTTGTCCATCATTTGATGTTGACTTTCCTTGTCCATCGTTTGATGTTGACTTTCCTTGTCCATCGTTTGATGCTGCCTTTCCTTGTCCATTGTTTGATGTTGACTTTCCTTGTCCATGGTTTGATGTTGCCTTTGCTTGTTGGATGTAAAATTTCCTTATCCATTGTTTGATGTTGCCTTTGCTTGTTTGAAGTTGCCTTTCTTTGTCCATCGTTAGATGTTGCCTTTGCTTGTATGATGTTGACTTTCCTTGTCCAATGTTGGATGCTGCCTTTCCTTGTCCAATGTTTGATGTTGCCTTTCCTTGTCCAATGTTTGATGTTGCCTTTCCTTGTCCAATGTTTGATGTTGCCTTTCCTTATCCAATGTTTGATGCTGCCTTTCCTTGTCCAATGTTTGATGTTGCCTTTCCCTGTCCATCATTTGATGTTGCCTTTCCTTGTCCAATGTTTGATGTTGCCTTTCCTTGTCCAATGTTTGATGTTGCCTTTCCCTGTCCAATGTTTGATGTTGACTTTCCTTGTCCAATGTTTGATGTTGCCTTTCCCTGTCCATCATTTGATGTTGCCTTTCCCTGTCCATCATTTGATGTTGCCTTTCTTTGTCCAATGTTTCATGTTGCCTTTTCTTGTCCAATGTTTGATGTTGCCTTTCATTGTCCAATGTTTAATGTTGCCTTTCCTTGTCCAATGTTTGATTTTGCCTTTCCTTGTCCAATGATTGATGTTGCCTTTCCCTGTCCAATGTTTGATGTTGCCTTTCCTTGTCCAATGTTTGATTTTGCCTTTCCTTGTCCAATGTTTGATGTTGCCTTTCCCTGTTCAATGTTTGATGTTGCCTTTCCTTGTCTAATGTTTGATGTTGCCTTTCCTTGTCCAATGTTTGATGTTGCCTTTCTCTGTCCAATGTTTAATGTTGCCTTTCCTTGTCCAATGTTTGATGTTGCCTTTCCTTGTCCATCGTTTGATGTTGCCTTTCCCTGTCCAATGTTTGATGTTGCCTTTCCCTGTCCATCATTTGATGTTGCCTTTCCTTGTCCATCGTTTGATGTTGCCTTTCCCTGTCCATCGTTTGATGTTATCATTTCACTTATAGTGTTGTTTACTTCTGGCACGCTTGATCTTGACGTTTCTTTCTAGTACTTATTCTGAAAGCTGTTATGTCTTTTTATGTGACCAAAATATCTGAACTATTAGACCCTGATTTCGTTCATCAATTCCCATTGCATCCCTGATTTTCCCGAAACTTCCATATTTGTTTATAATTTTTTTTCAAAGCTATACATCCCATTATTCTTTATATCCACATTTCAAAGGATCTTCTCCAATCATTTTGTTGTTGTTCTTGTTTCTACCCTGATCACTCTCCTTTTTAATTTGTGAGTGATTTGTTTGAATGTCAATATATGACTCATGTGTTTGAAAACAGATTTAGTCATCTAAATTCTCTTCCTGATTTCTATTATGCATCTCTCCCACTTTCCATTATATACGATACTGAAGCAATTGACCTGTTCTGGTGTCTAGCCATCTTTTTTCAGCTTACTACTTTGCTAATTATCAAAGTTTTTATTTTCTCAGTGTTGACCTTAGGAAAGACAAGGTAGTAAGTAAAAGAACTCAACTAAAAAAAGCTGACACTTTGTACAAGTCTGCAACACTTCATCCACAACCGTGGTATTTGCTTTGTGACTCTACCATTACTTAATTTTTTCTCCCATATTTGCTTAACTAGAACATTTACCACAATCTTCACATTCTTAGAAACATATCATGTTATTTATGAAACTTTTGTAAATAATTCACATCTTTTGTAGACCTTTTAGAAATATATCACTTTGGTTGTGGAACTTTTATAAATATATATATGATATGGAGCCGCGTAGCGCAGTGGTTAGCGCGCTGGCTTCGCATCTGAGTGGTCCTGGGTTCATTCCACAGTTGAGGCGGTAATGTTTTTTTCAGACCGCAATGGCTCCCGGGTCGACCCAGCCTTAAATGGGTACCGGTTCAGTCCGGGAAGTAAAAGCGGCGAGGAAGAGGAGATGGCTACCGCCCTCATATAGCCGAGCCTTTGAAATGTGAGATCGCTAACACCTCACACCCCTACGGCAGTAATGCTATGGGATACTTTACTTTTAATTTTACATATCATATATGATATATATATATATATATGCGAGGTGTGTTCAAATAGTATCTGACCATTGGGACAGAAAACTCCAATTACCCACCTGGAGGTTTGAAACCCTAATTCCATTCAAAGTACTCTCCTTGGGACTCCACAAAATTCACCCAGCGGTTCCACCATTGTTGGAAGCATTTCAGGAAGGCCTCTTTGGGATTGGAATACAGCTGGGTCATCGCATTCCACATAATGTCTTTTCGTGACTCAAATTGGATCCCTTTCAGCAAAATTTTCAGCTTGGGGAACAGCCAAAAATTGCAAGGAGCCACGTTGGGAGAATAGGGAACCTGGCAAGCCAGAGGAAGGTTGTGTTTGGCCAAGACAATCTGAATCAGATGTGAAGAATGGGTGGGTGCATTTTAATGATTTAGTTGTCAAGTTCCCGTTGTCCAAAGGCTGGTCGTTTGCGTCATATAGCTTTGCAAAGGTGACAGATGACCTCGAGATAGTACTCTTTTATCCTTGTGGTGCACACTCATGGTGCACAACCCCTCGGGAGTCAAAGAAAGCTGAAAATAAAACTTTGACATTGCGGCACACCTGCCTTGCTTTATTCAGCCTCGGGAATGATGAATGTTTCCATTGTGACGACTGCAGCTTGGTTTCCGGGTCGTACCCATAAACCCATGACTCATCACCAGTGATCACAGTGTTCAGCAAGTCCTGTGAGACTTCTAGACGAAGTTGCTTCTGCTCCATTGTTAGCAGCTTTTGCACAAATTTCATGGACACTCTCCGCAAAGCCAAATTCTCGCTCAAAATGGAGTGTACCAAACCAATGCTTATCCCCACCTCATCCACATTTTCTTGGATGGTGGCATGAAGGTTCTGTAAAACCAAGGTCCGTACTTGGTCAATGACTTCATCATTTCGGCTTGTTGGTGGCCAAACGAAACATGATCTACTCTCTACCGATGTGTGGCCATCTTTGAAGCGATTGTATCACCTCCTTAATTATGTGCTGCTCATGGCATCATCAATGAAATCCTATTGAATCTTTTGAAAGGTTTCTACTTGGGTATCACTTAGCTTTTGGTAAAATTTAATGCAACACTGCTGCTCAATTCTTTCCGTCATTTCATGGGGGATGAAAACCTGATGGGTGCTCACTACACTTAACACTGAAAGGCTGACTGCCAGTGACTGACAAAATCAGCGGGCGGGAAAAAATTCATGCATGTGCTAGTGCCAACTGGTAATGGCACCCTGACAGTGAACATAGAATAATAACTCTATAACATTGACACTTACCACATTATCCATGATGACATTGTCTCCAATTGGATTACTTTTGTAATGTAACATGATATGGCTTGCCAAACAGTCTGCTCATTTTATTAGGAGCTTTTTCCATTCAATGTATTTGTAATTGTTGAAATACATTGCTTTTAACTCAGATAGATTTAGATACGTACTTACGTACACGTGTGTGCGAGTAAGAATTTTACATCATATCAATTTTGTCTTCTCATAGAAGAGATTTATGGGGCTTTTTTGTTTACGTGGTCATGCACAACCCTACTTAGTCACTTTTACAATAAATATATACATACAGGTGCAGTGGCCTTATTCTAAGTTAAGGGCCTACCAGGAATTTTTGTGTGTGTGTTAAATCCCTGTTGCAATCTATTTTTTTAACTTTATTTTTTTATACGTATGAAAGATATTGCATTCAATATTTTGTGTGGTTTGATAATGTTTTATTTAAAATAATATTTGTATGAAATGTCAGCCAGCATCCTTCATGTATGGAGTAACAGCATATTTCCTTTAATACAAAAAATCTGCATCTTTAAGTTCTGCGTCGATCCAGTCCTGCTTTACGGCTCCGAAACCTAGATATTACTCAAACATTACATATCAGAACTAGAGGCCTTCATGTGTGTATCATGGTCATCCGATGGCATGACTACATTCACAACGTGGGGGTCTTGGATAAAACAGGTTTCCATTCAATCTCAGCAACTCTGGGCCACCGGTGAGGTTATTTTTTCGGTCCTGTCGTACGACTGGACCAGGAAACTCCAGCCTACAAGATACTTCACAGATCGCTCCTCAGCTCCAAAAGGCTCCCTCCTCTGACTGCCTGGAGGAGCAGAAGAAACTCCAGGCAGTTGTGGTATCCTTGGATTCACCTGTGTGTCACTCACTACTTTGAGGATCACATCAATCCCCCACCTCGTTAGCCAGGCTGCCATGAAAACAGCTTGTTTCTGCGTATATGTGAAGTGAAAGTCTTGGCCAGTATATTTTACCTGATCTTGACTAACATGTCCGATTAGAATGTTTTGTCTGACCAGACATTAGTCTCCTCTTACCTTGTCTCAGCTGTAGGCAGTTTATTTGCATGTTCTGTAATATTTTCTTGCTTTTGATTTTAACTGAGGGTAACTATAGCCATTAGGTAAAACATTCACTTTTTAAGAAATGATTGAGCAGATGTGTGAAATGGTGGGTGTTCGAATCCTGCAAGCTTCAAGCGTACCCTGATCTCAAGATAGGGAGCCATACCTAGTCCTAATGGAGCTGGATGATAAACTTGGAGACCTATGTATGTGCTGTGCACATAATCGAAAAAAATCAAAAGAAGAGGCTGTTAGTTGTCCAGACATGAATTATAAAGATAATGAAATTTCTACCGATTAGTGACCCCAGCAATGGGAAAAAGTCGTAGGATTTAGTCTTCTACTGTTCAAAAAGTTTGACAATTTTTTTCAAGCTATGAACTTCAATGAAATTTCTACCCATTAGTGGCGACATAAAAACCAAAATGAGGCGGCCACTTGATCATGCAAAGACACAACAGGTCAGTTACCTGTTTGTCTCCATACTTGATTGCAAGTAAATACCAAAAAAAAATACCCCTTCACCTCCAGATAGATGAAGAGTGACTAAATGAATATCAGTTATTGCTTTCTCTGTTACAAGAGTAAGTCAGTCAGTAAGTAGGTCTCAAACTGATATTGGGTAGCTGACAAATGTAGTTGATAGTTCCTAAACATGTCATTAGGTGGCAGCAATATCCAACTTTGTGATTACTGTAGGTAGCAGACGCATGCACATGCGCAGCTCAATTACAAAGTGGTGTTTGTGCTCACAGAGTGTACAATAAAAAAACAGCAAATGTTGTGCCTTTTTTATGGCAAAAGGTCTTTCTTTAAAGGAAATTGATGAAGAAATTTGTCTTGTTTATGGTGAGAAGTGTTATCTAGGTCGAAACATTTTCTCAAGGACGCAAACAAATTGTTGATGAAGTCTTGTCTGGTGGTCCTGTTCAGATTGCCACATACAGCTTGATCAACCCAGAAAAAACAATTGTTGATAAAGTCTTGTCTGGTGGTCCTGTTCAGATTGCCACATACAGCTTGATCAACCCAGAAAAAAAAATTGTTGATGAAGTCTTGTCTGGTGGTCCTGTTCAGATTGCCACATACAGCTTGATCAACCCAGCAAAAATTTGACTAACTAGTGTGGCAACTTCTTGAGCATCCACATTACAGCCCCGACTTAGTCCTGAGTTATTTCCAGCTGTTTTGTGCACTAACAGCCCACTTTATCGAGAGATGTTTTGTGAATGACGAAGAATTTCAACGTGAAATGCAAATGTGGCTGAGACAGCAGGCCAAAGACTTACATGCTGTAGATTTTGATGCACTTATAAAGTAATGGAATAAGTGTATCAATGTTAGTGATAATTATGTTGAGAAATAAGGGATAATGCGAGTGCAATAATTATGGTTTTCAAGTTTGTATCCCATTTATTAATTTTTTTGTAATATCTATTTTTGACAAATTTACTGATATGCTCTGAAACGTATCTGGTGAAATATTTACTCATGTCCAGTCATATGCCATGTTGTGATAGTTGCTGTTTTTTCAATAATCTACAGTTGGTCCAAATGACTTCACACAAAGGAAAATTTAAAAGTTTTAACAAAACAGAAGTTTATTCACAAAATATGCTCTATTACAGATGTGTCAAGCTTTGGCCAGATTCTGACTCTCCAAGGTATTTAATCTGATTATATTTAATTAGAATGTTGCCCGAGCAGCGGTCGTTATGCCTACTCTTTTCAATTTCCAACTGCCAGTGTCCGATCGCTACTGCCCAGTGATCCAAGGAAATACCAGAAAGTCCATCTGAAAAATCCACGGTCTCCACTGTGATTTGAACCCGCGACCTCCAGCACCCAAGGCTGATGTCTTACCTTGAAACTACTCAGTCCCTTTGGATATATTATGGGATAATGCAAATATCAACAGCTTGACAAATAGTTCAGAATAATCAGTTTCTGAAATTGATAGTGATATTGATTTAGGAAGAATGAAGTAATATGTAATATACCATCTAATAACTTGTTCTTAGTCAATTAGCTGATATTATTAATTTTTGTTGATGGAAATTACTTTGTGTGTCATAGATACACAACTTTTATTTTCCTATGCTCATTAGGAAATTAGGGAGCGAGTCGTACAATCGATGGCGTCTTTGAATCAAAGAAATACAGTATTATTGTTACATTTGTCCAGACTATGTAGTCTCAGAACTTAAAAGGCTATACCATTCTGTTCTATATCATTACTTTTTGAAAACAACAATAATTAAATTTGCATGTAGAATATATTTTGTGAGCAAAGTTACATTTAGCCTCCCTTTGTACTGAGACTTTTGAACTGATTGGGACGCACCCAAGGGAGTGAGGAAGGGGGGTAAAAAAAACACCTACACCACCCCTCCTAAAGATTTCTGTTTAAATTTAACTATATATTAATATTTTAAGAGTGACAACACACCTTGCCATGTAAAAGCAGGTCTTGTCAAGTCTCGGGTTCAGTTAGTAGCTGTTAACTATGCGTTACTATGGATACTCGTTATGTTCGGCTGTTAAATTAAAAGTAAAATGCTGCCATAACTGTGTTTTTT
Organism: Ariolimax columbianus; assembly: GCA_036924085.1. NCBI lineage: Eukaryota > Metazoa > Mollusca > Gastropoda > Stylommatophora > Arionidae > Ariolimax > Ariolimax columbianus. The sequence goes on from JAVGWX010000018.1 coordinate 23,312,084, forward strand.
TATTCAAACACATCGGTCCACCCCTCAACCACACCCATCCAAGAAAAAATCCTGGATGAGCTGCTGTGGACCGCCTTGTATATTTTTTAATTTCTCAAACTCTTTTGAAATATGTCAAACAGAATTTTCATCACTGCACATGGTTATTGTAGCTCGCTAATTGTTCATACTCCTGCTTTGTTCACTCAGAGTGTCCCTCTTTATTTAACCTATATTTGATGTCAAACTCTCACAATCTGCGGATCACTAATTCATCAATTTCAATGTCATCATTTACTTTAATGTCATTTATTGATTTCAGTATTTTTCAACCAATATCTAATGTCCACAGTATAAATGCTTTCTGTTTTTTGTGGAAACGATACATTTTATAAAACTGCTTCACACTTGTTTGTTTTGAACAGCTTCAGATGGAGTTTGTTGAAGAGTTGGTGATATTCCCTTCACTGTTATCAGTTCAGTTTTGTTGACTATTTTTAGTTGCCATAAAAGTGTGATTCCTATGTGCTAATTTTGTTGTTGTTAAGAAATTACATTTTAAAATATTTTGTGAGCTCAATGTAAATGCACTGTACTCAGTTATCTGGTAGACTTTCATATTTTTAGCTCAGTTATCTGGTAGACTTTCATATTTTTAGCTCAGTTATCTGGTAGACTTTCATATTTTTAGCTCAGTTATCTGGTAGACTTTCATATTTTTAGCTCAGTTATCTGGTAGACTTTCATATTTTTAGCTCAGTTATCTGGTAGACTTTCATATTTTTTGCTCAGTTATCTGGTAGACTTTCATATTTTTTGCTCCATTTTGGTTGAAAAAAAAACATTTGTTGTTGTTGCAATCACCTTATTTCTCTTAACCCCAAGGCGGTGTGCGTTGCACTGTGGTTCTTTTTTTACACCTGTCGACCCAGTGCATCGCATTTCAGCATGCATTTTATGTAAGGGTCTGCTTCCTCCTGCATTTTCTAAGGGTTTGTTTTCCCCGGAGTAACGACCGGTGCTGTGATGGGGATCGAACCCAGCAACTTCTGGTTGTGAGCCATGTCACTAGCCCACGCCATCCTCTAAAAAACACACTTTATACTTATGGTCAGATACCGTGCTAAGTATCAGTGGTCTTGAGGTAAGGTTTCCGCTTCGGGTGCTGGAGGTCGTGGGTTCAAATCACGGTGAAAACTCTGATTTTTTCTCGCGGATCTTCTTGTAAAAATACCCCTGATCTCTGGATATCTAAATCGAACTTCTGTGTTCAGTGTCGAGCAAGTTAAAAATCCCTGGGAAACTAAAAATTGAAAATAGAAGACTCAATAGCCGCTGCCCAGACAAAATTAAAAATTCTAGTTAATAATTTAGCAAAAATTATTTGTACTTTCCCCCAGGTGGTTTGTTAAGAGCAGCATAGATGACGCCTAACTGGCTGTGGGTCTGCTTAGCTCTAGTATTTGAGTCTTTTAAGATGGACTCGCACATTAGTTAATTAAACCACCCTCCAAGAAAATTGGTTGTATACCGACCGCAGAGTCTTCTAAACCAGTGTAAAGACGTTAAGTTAAGAAACAATGAAATATATATTTTTCTTGTGCGTTGTCCCTGGCAAAGATCTTCTGGTTTTATCGTAGTTTCCATTTCAGTTTTCATATTAGCTCGGTATCTGACCAAACCTATTTAAGTTTTTTGCACTTAATTTTTAATCCACAGTGTTGCAGAAGCCTCACCTTATTTTAAATTTATTTTGACTTGTTCAGTGTTAGTGTGATCACACAATCTTCTTATTTCTTCTTTGTATCTCTTTATCACTCCAGCTGGAGTATAGGGTCACAACTACATTTGGCCTGCTTAGGAACGCTGCACTATAATACTTTTTGTGCTTTCTGCAGTGGGGGTCGCAGTAGCAATTTGTTTTACATGATGATGTTGCTAGCCCCATGCGCAACTTTCATTATTCACTTTTTATGACATGCATGGAGGTGCAGTGGTTTTTTTCTTGAACTCCCTGTCTGGGGACCACGAGATCTGATATTTTGAGTTTGCTAGGTATTTTGTCCTTAATACTTTGTTAAGTATTTTTTATTTAATCCTCATTTTAGTGAGTCACGCTTCTTTCAAACACAGATTGAGCCTATAGTTATATCAGGATTTTATACCATCTTGATGGTGTGGCAGCCGACTTGAGGTTTGCCCCGATAATGGCCGGTATACGAGGGACAATCATTTTGTAAAGCAATTCTTTTATAAAGTATGGATGGGTATGTACAATGGAAAACCTTATTTCAGAACATAAAATGGTTTTTTAATAATACTTCATGTATGGATTCTGTCGATCGAGCAGTATGTACACTGTAGCATACAACATAGCTGCCCCACTGTCGACTTGCATCGTGGAAGAACAACGAGGTGATATGTGGTCAGAGGGTGTGAAGCCTTCTGAAATGAAGGTTCAGTATGGATAGAGTTGTTTGAGTCAGAGGAGAGTGTATGGATGACTAGAATAATTTCAAAATGGAAGATAGAACAACATTGATGAATCTTGGCACGGGAGACCTGCAAGTGGGCAAATAACGCAGTGAAACAGCAGATCAACCAGCTAGTCCATGGCAACAGGTTAGTCATCATTGATGAAATAGCTATAGATTCCAACATGAGTCACACACAATTGTCCATGATGATTTCGGTAATAAGAAAGTATGCAGCAGATGAGTCCCAAGGCAGCTGACAACGAGGTAATGGAGGCGGAGCAAAATTGGTTAAAGGTCACACCAAAAGTGTTTTATGTAGAGGGCATCCCCAAGCTAGTAGAAGATGGTCAAAGATTTTTGCCAGGAACAGGAACTATGTAGAAAAATAAGATTTCTGGTTCGCACGGATGTAAAATTGTTATTAATAAAATTGCTGTTACTTAATGACCGTCCCTCGTAATGACTGATATATTATAGCTGAAGAAACTTTCGGATATTTTCAAAACAAACAACAACAAATGTAATGAATAACTCAAGCTGTTTAACTTTAATACAATATCAGTATTATCATGTGGAAGTGAAAGCTGGAAAATGACCAAAACTTGAAAATAGCCCAAATGCATCTTGAAAATAAATATCTTGAGAAAAATGTTTGAACATTGATTGAAATAGCACTGATTGGTTATATAATAATGGAAGAAGGCAGCTGTGAAAATTAAATAAGAAAGAGAATAGGTATGGCCAAGACGGTATTCAGCAACATGTGACACATACTGAAATGCAAACAGATAAATCAGAATTTGAAAATCAGAATTGTCAGGTGTTATGTATACTCGTCACTACATTATGGTGCAGAAATATGGACCCTAAAGAACAAGTTGGAAAAGAGTATTTAAGTCTTTGAAATGTCTTGGAAAGAGAAGAAAACAAATGGGGAGGAATTGAAAAAGTTGGCGGGGAAAAGAGAATTAATGAACAAAATCAGGGTTAGACAGTTACGTTATTTTGGTCATATAACAGAACATACCTCCTCGTTGAAAACCATACTGGAAGGTAGGGTGGAAGACAGTCGTTCAAGAGGCAATGTTTTAAGTGGGGGATAACATCAGGAGATGGACTGGGAAAAACCTCTCAGATTGCATCATTACGGCAAGAGATAGAATACACTTAGAGGTCTATTGCAGCCAACCTTCGATGTGGAGATGATAGCACTTGAACTGAACTGATTGGGAGGAATTTAAGACTAAACAGCGATACATTTCCAATAAGTTGCCTCTACAAGAACACATATAAATTCTTTGATACAGACTTCCGGCAAGGACACTAACTGAATTGGTTGCCCCGCACGCATGTAGAAGTAAAAAGAGACATATGATGAAAGTCAAGTCACTTTCTTGTCTCTCCGTTTTTGTTTCTGCTATAGCATGAGGCCGCCATCTTTGCTCGCCTATCACATGTGACCACTTTTTATCCATTTGGGATACGTGCACATGTGCCCGAAAATCACTCGCAAAGTGATAAAAGTCTGACAAAACTTTGGACAGTGTGGACAGGGAATGTTCATTTCATGTTCATTTCTAGTCTACCTCTGCTGTACATCTGCTATTTTTCTGGATGCTTTGCACGAATAATGTACCTTTACAAAGAGATGTGCACCAAGCAGTTTGGTCATCTGTAGCAGCTTCCAAACTGAAGTCTTAAATGTGTATTTGAAGTGGTTTTTCTTTGCTACCCATGGGAACGTTTAACGCTGCTGCATCTCACGGTAAAAGTATGTTTGGCAGCCGATGATATGGCATGCGGATTACATGACATAATAGAATAAATGCTAGGGATATCACCTTTGTCAAGAGCGGCAGCACCCGGGTCACCATGTAAACACTATAACCTGCCAGACATGTCACAAGATATGTTTAAGGATGATTGGGGATGTGGCTGGCTACTCCATCCTGCAGAAACTTTAAACCACAGAAACTTCAATAGATTCAGGCTGGTCAATGTATATTGATCTGACATATACGGGTGTGATTTGAACATTGTTCCCTTTGAGGAGATCATTTCAAGTGCAAGATTTCTACATTAGATATATATTTTCTTAAAGTTTGAAATGTCGTTCAAGTGATGTGCCATTATTTTTCAACGCAGTCACCATCCCGGTCCACAAACAAACGCCAACGCTGGACAACTTGTTCCACCCTGTTGAGAAGAAAACCATATGTCTTCTCCCGAAACCAGGTTTGTACACCTGCTTGCACCTTCTCGTCAGAAGTGAAACGGTGTCACTGGAGGTGTTCCTTCAGCTTGGGGAAGTGGAAGAAGTCACTAGGTGCCAGATCTGGTTTGTACAATAGGTGCGGTAACATTTGGTTGAACTTGACTCTCCAATGCAGCCAGTTTGTCGACTCGCGTGTGGATGAGCATTGTCGTGCTGGAGAATTGCATGTATCAGCATGCGAGGGACCAATCTTGCACACACTTTCCTATACCCAAGCAGAGCATAAATAATGGGATGGACTCTCTCAATCGAAATCATAACATATAACGAGGCCAAGACCACAATTAAAGCCAACTTCAGGGTAGAATGGGCTGAGCAACACCCTGACTTCCGAAAAGAAGACAGCTACTATAACTGAACTAAAGAAGAGAAGTCATCATCTCCAGACTGAGAACTGGGCATAACAGACTCAAGGGTCATCTTTACAACAAAATGAGAATTGAGACAGATGACAGGTGCCCATGTGGGGAGCTTATCATGACCGTGGAACACATCCTGGAAAGTTGCACGCTCACGCAGGAAAAGAGAAAACAATACTGGCATCGTGAGACAGATATGAGACAAAAGCTGTATGGAGATGAAACAGCCTTACAAACAACGGTGTTCTTTATAAGAGAAACCGGAATCTTGATATGAGGATGAACGACGACGAAGAAGAAGAAGAAATCATAATCCTTTGATGTGGCGACATCTTTCTACTTGACACGGCGAATGGAACGAATCAGTTCGTCTACGTAAGCTTGGTGTCGTGCATCCACATCTGTGATAGGTCGTTTGCTGTAAGCCTTGATATGCATATTTTTTTGCATCTGGATTGTTGTCTTTTACAGTCCATGCCCACCTGACAGTACTGACATTCACACAGGTGCCACCATATACCGCAGACATTCTTTGATGCATGTCGATGGGCATACAACCCTCCGTCGTCAGAAATTCAATCTCAACACTTTTCTTCAACTGTATTTCCATGTTCAGTTCAGTTCATCCAGTAACCCATCAGGTCGTTGGGGCACACATGAAGACATGAAAATACCACGCCAACCCTCTCTGTCTGTCGCCGCCTGACGTATCTCACCGGAACGAAGGCCTGACGACTCAGTGATGTTGTCCACCCATCTCTTCCTTGGACGTCCTCGCCCTCTCTGTCCCGGTACGGATCCAAAGAGTATCGAGTTGGTAATTCCGTTGGACCTCGCGACGTGCCCGCACCAGGCCATCTTTCGTCTTTTGATAGCTGTGAACAGATCTTCAAAAGGACCAATACCGTCTTCAACTCTCTGACGGACTTCTACGTTCGTGACACGATCTTTATAAGTAACATTGAGGAGTTTTCTATAGCACCGCATTTCAATTACACGTATGCTGCCCTGGATATCTGCTGTAATATTTCAATGTAGGCCACAATTTTACTGTCTGATATGGGCATGTGCACGTTCCTACATGCCCCTATAGTCACTTCATTAGAGATTATTTTCAAATAGGTGTTCGTGGTCCTTAGCACTTAATAGTTATGGCATTGGAGGTAACACTTTTCAAATCACCCTCGTATTAGCTGAAGACTTATGCTCCACTCGGAGTTGACGAGTTTTCGGTTGATTGATCTATAGCGCCATTAGCACTACAGTTGGACAAACCTCTTGAACAGCTACACTAAAGCACGCCTTATGTATATTTTGTATGGTTAATACACAGTTGTTTTCTTCTTCTTCGTCGTTCTCAATCTCATGCTACCAAGCGGGCGATGCATGTATCAAAGGATGGATGAATAATCACAAAATGAATCATGTATAATCAATCACCAAACTAGACATGGATAATCACTAAATGAGTCATGGATAATAGCAAAATTAATCACGGACTATCACCAATTAAATCATGGATAATAACTAGATGAATCACCAAATAATCATGAATTATTACCAAATGAATCATGGATAATCAGATAAACCATGGATAACACCCGATGAATCACAAAATGATCATGGATAACCTCCAGATGAACCATGGATAATCACGGGATGAATCATCAAATAATCATGGTTAGCCTCCAGATGAATCATGGGTAATTATCAAATCAATCATGAATAATTACCAGATAAACCATGGACAACCACCAGATAAATCATAGATAACTAAAAAACGAATCATGGATAATCATCAAATTAATCACGAATAACCACCAAAACAATTATGGATAACCACCAAATCAATCACGAATAACCACCAAAACAATTATGGATAACCACCAAATTAATCATGAATAACCACCAAAACAATTATGGATAACCACCAAATCAATCATGTCCAATCACTAAACAAAGTAGAAAATCAGAAGATTGTCGGCGTGCGAAGGCTAAAGTCAGGCCCAGGTACAACATACTGACCAAGACTCCCACCCCAAGTGAACGACGCGCACCTGGAAACAAGTTGTGCTACAGCAGCCTGGCCAACGAGGTAGGAATCGACACTGTCAGCCCCGTAGTAGTAAGCCCACTGAGAAACATTGCATTGCATTACAGCGAGGAGGGCCCAGATTCACCTTCTTCAGGCTAACCGGTATGCAAGAAGAGCCACTACAAGGCCGCTAACAGATCATTCGTTGACTCAAACACTAAACTCAAAGCCGCAGGGGACCTAAAGTGCAGTTCCAGACAACCGTTGAGTTCATTACGGAAACTCGTCTGAAGATGTACAAAGTAACTAAATTAATTCGAGGCTACGGCGGCACAGTGTTCATCATCATCAGTTCCATAACCTAGAAGGTCGTTGAGGCACCGTTATTGCAGTTTGTAGTATCAGCTCCAGCCATACAACAGGGTGTATCTTGGACCGCTACACACATGACGGAGCCCATCTCTCTCCATATGGCAGTTCATTATTGTTGTGTCTAAATTTCATACAACAAAGCTGACACTGTCTTCAGCTAGGGCGAAGGGCGCCAATCTCGTGACGTTCAGCCGGGTGAACTAGATCGTGAAATATGACACAGGTTTAAATGTAGTGCTATTCATATAGCCGATGTCCATTCCAGGATAATCGAACGGAAGAAAATACACAAAACGAACGAATTAACCAGTCCAAATGGAAAACAACAATACGTTTCTGTGAACACAAGTGAAATTGTTTGAATAGTGTGAATTCCCTGCAAATCCATGGTCTGGCGGCATTTATAATGAACTAAAACAGAAGAGCAATGTAGACCCGCAGCCAGTTATGGCGCCATCTTTGCTTCAAAGTGTCAACAAAAAAACAAATATAGATATGATCAGATACCAACCTCGCTAAGACGATATCAGAGTCGAAGCCTACCTATTTTATTTGCTGTTTTTTGTCCCCGATGAAAACTTTTAGGCCGTAACCTAGGTTTTGTCTCTCTTCTCGTCTTGTCGAGTACTGTATCTAACAATACCTATATGCTGGTTTACTCTTTGTAAAACATTAGGGATCGAAAAGAAGAAGAAGAATAGAAGATCATTCTTCAAGAATGAAGAACTCAGTACAATTAGCTTCGAACATCAACAACCACACGAGCAACACGACCAGCAACAACAACAGAAGAAGAATGTTGAGAGCCTCATGCACAGCAAGGAAGGCAAATACGGAGGGAGGTAATGTGGGAAGGCACATCAGAACAAGACAAACAACGAGCGACCGAGTAGCTGTGGTAAAGAGCTCGTTTCTTATGGCAAAGGTACTGCGTTTGATACCTGTTATTGTCTTACTGTTATTGAAGGGATCGTAGCAAAGAAGAGAACTGGTTACATCGCCCCATAAAAAGTTGAGGTCTTGTACAGTGAGAGTCTCTAACACTTCGTCCCCGACTGCAGGGACTACCTCATTGCAAAGTGCTGGATGAAAGGTACACTGTCGACCCGAGGAAATATTTCTGGTAAAAATGGAGAATCTAATCACGACAAAGACAGTAATGGGACGGTTTAACATCGTGACATTCAATCCAGTCAACAGAATAGACACATCACCTACAACAGGACATTATGGAGATCAATAAATGCATGAAGATTAGTACATCAAAAACATAAACTATGAAAATCAATACCTCACCAGACCCTCAAACAATACATGTCAACAACAACGGGCTCAAACAGGTACACATGAGCAGCGGCGGTCAGCGACCCAGAGCTGCTAACGTCAGGGCCAGCGAACCAGAGCTGCTAACGTCAGGGCCAGCGACCCAGAGCTGCTAACGTCAGGGCCAGCGAACCAGAGCTGCTAACGTCAGGGCCAGCGAACCAGAGGTGCTAACGTCAGGGTCCGCGAACCAGAGCTGCTAACGTCAGGGCCAGCGAACCAGAGCTGCTAACGTCAGGGCCAGCGAACCAGAGCTGCTAACGTCAGGGCCAGCGAACCAGAGCTGCTAACGTCAGGGCCAGCGAACCAGAGCTGCTAACGTCAGGGCCAGCGAACCAGAGCTGCTAACGTCAGGGTCAGCGACCCAGAGCTGCTAACGTCAGGGTCAGCGACCCAGAGCTGCTAACGTCAGGGCCAGCGAACCAGAGCTGCTAACGTCAGGGCCAGCGAACCAGAGCTGCTAAGATCCTTCTACACCTCCACGCGGTGATTCTGCATAACAAGCTGCTATGTGCTTTTTACACCAGAAGTGATCCTGGATAACAGGCTGCAATTCCAGACTGGCTAAGGAGAAGGGATCGAAGAGGGAAGGCAACCGGGTACTCAAAAATACTTGCTGAAGTCGGATGTGTTGGACCGAAATGTGAAAATATCGCAGTCAAGCTGTAAACTACGACACAACGCATTCCGTTCTCTGGACCACGTTCTGCTTCTTGCAAAGCCTTTTTCAGGGCTTAGTAGCGGGAGATGGAGAACAAAGGAAGCATAAGAAGAAATCAGGTGCATGAGCAAATACCTAGGAAGCATTTTCACCGAGGACGGATGATTGGGCAGAGAAATCGAAACCAGATGTCAGAAAGCAAATGCAGTGACCTACTAACTGTCACCACTATTCAAACATCGGGACATCAGTATAGAAACAAAACGGCAACTTATGAACGCAATTTTTTTTTTACTAACTCTGCTTTCAGTGCCAAACATGGCCTCTGTTCAAGGCACAGGAAAAGAAAATTGCAACCTCTGAAATGAGACAGAAAAACAAGTGGTAATTGATACAGACGTTCTCTCAGTGTCAGTGGCAGCATAAAAATGAACTCGGCGCTCTGGCAGATTCACTCAAACTCATGTCCCAGTGCTTTAAAAAAAAAAGCATAGTCCAGTGGATACCAGCCCACTGCGACATTCTATGCAACAAGGGGACGGACAGACTCGCCAGAGAGGGAGGAATGCTGCAGAAGAGTGATACAGAAATCACATACAATGAGACGAAAGCAGCCATCAGGGAAACGTACAGTGCAAAATGGAAGAAAAGAGCACCTTAGACACATATAAAACGATGCCTACCATCAACTCTCCAGACGAGACTGGGTGATCATTCTCCGGCTACGCACAGGCCACAACAGACTGAGATGTCATATGTACACAAGTTCACGATCAACACTACGGACCTTTGTGTCTGCAGCACAGCTCACATGATGGCAGGACACATTTTGCAGTTCTGCCCACTGTTTACAGAAAAAAGAAGTAGCATTTGGCAACAGTCAGTGTCCTTCCAGGAAAAGCTGTACGGAAGTGCCTCCGTTAGTCATTATGTCGATGTCTTAAGACGAACGAAGAAGAAGAAGAAGAGACGCATGATAAAAGTCATTAACGTAACCAGAAGAGAGAAAGAAAAATTACGACATCATAAACAAATTTTGGCAACAAGAATACATGCATAGATATTTGGTTTAGTAGTTTGGTCATCTCATGAGAATGAATCCAGATCGGCTGTCATTAAAAAACATACAACAGTAGTAGGAGATCAGGGTTTTGAATCAACAGAAAACCGCGAGGCAAATGGATAGACAACATCAAAGACTTCTTATGCTAGTAAGGGCTCACAACAGCCATAGCAACACACCTGGCCCAAAAGCGAGACCAACAGCGGACCACTACGCTTCATGGCATCAGTATAATGATAATCAAGTAAGGTAAGTAATAAATGCCTACAGTAGTCGGTTTCATACATTTTGAAAATATTTCAGGTAAAAGATTTCACATACTTAGAGGGAGCCCGCTATCAGCAGACGGAAGAATCACAGCGGAAATCCAACAAAGATGTAATAAGTCAAATCAGATCGTTGAGAAAATAACTCCAAAACTAAATTGCAAGCACGTGACAATAACTACCAAAAGAGCTTTATACAACACGATATTCGTCCCGACACGACACTATCAATGTCAAAACTAGACACTAACATCATTAGAAACAACGACAAATCGAACAGCAGAAATTAAATGCCAGCGAAACAATAGTATGTGTAACAAGGGGAGGCATGATCAGAAACGATGACATCAGGAGAATGATAGGAATAACACCAGCAAGATAATAATAACCGCCTGTCGCAAGCGATGCTGACAACAGCAGTCAGACATGTTGTGTTGCACATCAACAGTAAATTCGGAAGTGGCTGTGTAGCTCAATTCTGAGACGGAAAATAATTCCACATTCGGAGCATTTAATGTCAGAATTGGAGATGTGAGTGTCAGTTATTTTATCTTTTTCTGTGCTTCGGAGGTCCGGCGTTCCTCATCAATGGAGTTGACTCTGATGGTGGTTCTACGCCATGCCTTGTGTTCCTGTGCGAGACATCCCCATGCGTTTTCATCGATGCTGAAGCGTGTCAGAGATACTTTGAGGGAGTCTTTGAAACGCTTCTTTTGGCCATCGGCTTGACGCAGGCCATCTTTCAACTCACCATACATTAGTTGTTTTGGGAAGCAGTTGTCTGGCATGCGCACAACGGCACCAGCATTAAACTACATCAAAAGACAGCAACTAAAATGTTTTGGCCATGTAACAAGGCTTTTAATACACAGCACTTCCCCATCCATTTTTGTTCACCTCCCCCCCCTCAAGAATCAATGCTATTTAGATACAACGGATTCATGACCAAAGGCCGACCACGAAAAAAGTGACTTACGGAAATATCTGAGGCGGAGAAAGCCCACAGCAGGAAAAGCGAAGGCTCTATTGGTCTGAGAAGGCCCACAGCAAGACAGACGTGGGCTCTATTTGTCCGAGAAAGCCCACAGCAGAACAAACTAAGGCTGTATTTGTCTGAGAAAGCCCACATCAGATACATCTTAGGCTCTATTTGTCTGAGAAAACCCACAACATAACAAACTAAGGCTATATTTGTCTGGGAAAGCCAACAGCAGAACAATCTGAGGCTCAGTTTTGTCTGAGAAAGCCCACACCAGGACAAGCTGAGCCTCAGTTTTGTCTGAGAAAGCCCACAACAGGACAAGCTGAGCCTCAGTTTTGTCTGAGAAAGTCCACAACAGGACAAGCTGAGCCTCAGTTTTGTCTGAGAAAGTCCACAGCAGAACAATCTGAGCCTCTAATTGTCCGAGAAAGCCCACAAATAATATGCAACACAATAAACAACATTGAGGATCGTGAACGTCAATGGAAACATAACTCTTGCCGCTCTGTCCACTTGACTGACGCTGTTGCTAAAGGCAGTTATTTTTCCTTTGGGAAATGCCCGTCTTTTCTTTGTTCTGGAGAATGAAAAAAAGACAAGAATTAACAAACAAAAAAAGCATAGCAGCAGCTTTAACAGTTTTTCATTCGAAAAAAACAAAAAACAAAAAACATGTCAGGACATGCGTTATGATATGATAATAATCGGAAATATGTTTTCTTTTAAATTATGCCGTTGAGCGACGTGGGGAGTTTAAGTCGTCTGTCCAACATTTCTACACTTTCTACCCAAAAACAGAAATGCGACTTTAAAATTGTTCCGTCGAAAACATCTATCGATCTATTGTCCTTTCACTTGTATCGTTAGAGGTCGTGGGGAGATGTGACCTGTATTTCATTTTTTTTGGCAGGTGAAAATTCGCTGGTGACTTGCCAGGTCAGTCTCAGTATATGTTACCAATCGTTAGGTTGATAACCCCTGGAATATAAAATCGCATATTTTTGGGACTGGTGGTGGTGGAAGGGTAAATTAGAGCAAGGTAGACCCGCAACCTATCAGGCGCCATTATGCCGCTCCGCTAACCACATATCCAACATCTGATGTTATAGCCACACAGTCCCCTTCTTGCGAGACATTATATGTGTAGGTGAGAATCCCTAGAATAATTGTTAAAGTGCGCGCCGCTGCGCCCGGATGTCTGATCTCACTACTCAGACATCGGGGAAAACCTTTACCGGATGATTCCCGTGAAGAAAATCCCGGTCTACACAGTGATTTGAACCCGCGACCTCCAGCACCCGAGGCGAATACCTTACCTCGAGACCAGTACGTCTCCACGAAAACGTAAAAACGTATTTTTACATGGGTCAAAGTCAAAGTAACCCATATCATTACTGCCGTAGGGGTGTGAAGTGTTAGCGACCTCACATTTCAATGCTCGGTTATATGAGCGCGGGTGCCACTCCTCTCTCTCCCCCCGCTTTTAACTTCCCAGAATGAACCCATTTAAAACTGGGTCGACCCGGGAGCGGTTGCGGTCATGAAAAACTTTTCCACCTCAACTGGGGAATGAACCCAGGACAACTCAGATGCGAAGCCAGCTCGCTAACAACTGAGCTACGCGGCTCCATGCGTCAGGAGATCAGAAACGCACATTCTATAAAACGTGAGATCTCGCGAAGTATAGTAGTGGGCTGACTCGTGTCGATCTTTAACTTTCAAGCTCATGCTGTAGCAGATACAAAACGAGAGAGCAAGAGCTCATGCCTTCAACAGCGTGATTGCTCCAGCCATGGTATTTTACAGCGAGATGTGGAATCTACGTAAAGCTGATGCATATAGACTCCGCGTTGGCCAACGAGCGATGGGGTGTAGAACATTGACTATCTCACTTCGGGACTAAATGCGCAATGTGGAAGGTTAAACTTTCTATACTGACATCATAGATGTCGCATTGTTACGGAAATACAGATAGGCACACCATGTAGTGTGCATGCCGGATTACAGATGGACACGTAGAGTGATGTTCTGGTAGCCCTACAGCTTTATGCGATCTCGCGGGGACCAGAGGCTGAGGTGGAGAGATGGCCTGATGGAAGCCATGGGTCCAATATGGTAAACCAAGGCAAAAGATGGAAAATGAGTTTACTCCTCATTTGAATACCAGGTTTGAGAGACTTTGAAGATAGAGAAACTTCATTAAATTTGGTTTTCAGACCTGAGTCACATTGAAGGTTTATGATTTCGTTTAGGTGTTTCCATCATTCACTGAGAATGGGTTAGTCATCACGTGTAGATGTTTTCGTGAGCGCGGAATTCTTAGAATCTATCTTTCAAACTTAACCTGGAGCTGAGATATTGCAGCTGCACATTAGTCTTGATCTTGAAATTGACACATTAAATTCTCATTTTACCTGAAATGCTGAGATGCGATTAAACAAGACATGTTTCTGTTGATCATTTGACTGCAACTTAAAATTTAATTCATTCAAATGAAAATAAATGTATTTATCAAAGGCAAAGCAAATAAAATACTTTGGATAGTCAAACGCTGGTTCTGACTTGCCTTCATTAATTCTTGTATGGCATCTGTCAACTTAATAATCAATATGAACCCGTTTGAACAGGGTAACCAGAGCGGTCAAAGAAATACAAAACAGATCATCATCTCATTTCGTCTGTAGAATATTTGGAAACTGTTGATTCAAACCCCTAGCCCGAATGAAATTCACAATGTGTTTGATAACTTTCATGACATTTTCAAAACTAAAATATTTAGAGTACACATTTTACTAGTGAGTAATGTAATGGTAACTAGTATATATTTCTTGTTGCTATTTTAAAAGTGCTACGAACCTCTCACTTGTTCAAACCACAGTTGGGGCTCCAGCGTTCGCCAACAAAAGCTGGGAGGTAAATTAGTCGCCAACCGTAGTAGTCGCTTCATGACTCGCCAACAATAGCTGGGAGGTAAATCCGTCGCTAACCGTAGTAGTCGCTTCATGACTCGCCAACAATAGCTGGGACCTCATTCATCGCCAACTATAACTGAAAGCCCATCCATCACCAACCATGGCTGGTACCCCGGCCGTCACAAACCATAGCTGGGACCCATCCGTCGCAAACTTAGAAGGGGACCCATCCATAGTCAACTATAGTTGGAGTTCCATCCGTCGTTAACCTTGCGAGGTTTTCCAAAAGGAGGTGCTATCTTGCAAGGTGATAGGGACTGCCAGTAAGTAGATGATCGATTACAAGATTTGAACCAAGTAGAAAAGGACAAAGTTTGATAAATGCCCAAGCAGGTATAAATGTTTAGTGACGAATGGCAGACTCGTTTTCCAATCAAAATCCACTGAACATCTTCAAATAGATGATTTGCACATTTTCAGAAATTGGACTGAGGAAACATTACTTCTTTAGATAGACACTTCTGTCTGGTAATAGACCGTACTTCATACATATCGTCCTATCTCCCTGACTTCAAACCTAGACAAGATCACTGAAAGGATGATACACGAAAGGTTATATTGGTGGTTAGAAAGCTTCAAGATTCTTCAGGCTTCAGAAGAAAGGAACAAACAATGGACCAGCTGATAAGATTTACCCACGAGGTAGGTGATGCTTTCCAGGAAAAAAACAATGTGCTGGCAACATTCGTTGACCTCAGACAAGCCTACGATCAAGTCTGGAGAACTGGCCTCCTCTTCAAGATGCAAAAAATGGGTACATCAGGGCGAATGTACAGCTGGTTAAAAGGTTTCGTCCATAACAGAAAAATCAGAACAACATTCAGTGGATCAACATCCAAACAAAGGACCCCGGAAGAAAACTTGCCCCAGGGATCTGTGCTAGGTTGTACATTATTCCTTGTGTACATAAACGACCTACCAGATGTCATAACCTACCAAAAGACATTCTTTGCGGATGACCTGGTCGTTTGTTCAAAAGGAAGACATTTGAAACATATCACAAAAATATGAACATGAGTATGACAACCATCTCTACATATCTCCACATGTCTACAGCCAGTTTTGGAAGCTTGAAATTAATGTAGAGAAAACTGTGTTCAGCTTAAATAAAAGGATTAAAGAAGGAAATATCGATGTCAAAATAAACAGAGTGAAATTAACATTTGCCAAAACCTCGGAGTCCAGCTTGACCGTAAACTCACTGTGAAACTCCATATAGACAAGCTGATTGAATGAGCATCCGCAAGGCTCAGACTCATCAATCACCTATCTACTTATGGATGGGGTGCAGATCAAGATTCACTACACCAGTTATGCATTGAATATGTTTGCTCAGTGATTGACTATTCACCCCCCCCCCCCCCCCCCCCAAACCTCCCTTTCCCTCTAAGCCATCCATTGCAAGTAAAAGCCTCTTACATAAGCTGAACAGAGTAGAAAATCACGCTCTACGGTTTATAAGTGGTGCCATGAAAACAACGCCGACAGATGCATGCGAAATTAACTCTAACATTGAACCTTTAAACCTATCTGGGGTAGTTGTCTCGCCGCAGCGACTCAATTTCAACCAGTGTTCGTAAAGCGATCTCAGTCCCGCCAGGCGGAGCGATAGCGCGGGCTTGCGGAAAACGCTCGCCTGCCTTTCCCCGTAGTGCGAATTGGGTGCGGTTTGTGGTAGTGGCTCCTCCACCGAGGTGCGCTAGTCTGGTCCGTATCAGGAAACGTGGTCCGTCCCTGGTGATTTATCTAAGGCTTATAGCAGAGCTCGACAGTACGTCTCGCTGGTGGTCCGACTCTCGCAAAGAGCTTGTGACCGGCAAATGGAAAGCAGGAATCGTTGCCTCGAGGCCCTGCGTTCTCCCTACGGAGAAGGGCAGGCCGGCAGGCCAAATTGTCTCTAGTCCCAGTGAAATTCATCGCCGAGGTCGTTGGGATCCGTTCTGCACAGAGCGCTGCCATCCCTCCTCGAGCGAGCCCGGTCGGTCGGTCGTCTGGTGCGTGTGGGAGGCCCCTGTCAGGCGGTCCTAGGTCGACGGAGTGAGGGACGGGTGGAACAAACCGTCCGTCCCGTCAGTCGGTCCCTGCGGCCGTCGTCCCAGCGAGGCGTTTTACACACCCTTCCTCCGCCGACCGGTGTGTGCTGTACGTACGTCTCCGACAGATATCTGGTTGATCCTGCCAGTAGTCATATGCTTGTCTCAAAGATTAAGCCATGCATGTCTAAGTTCACACTGTCTCACGGTGAAACCGCGAATGGCTCATTAAATCAGTCGAGGTTCCTTACATGACACGATCCTACTTGGATAACTGTGGCAATTCTAGAGCTAATACATGCTTACCAAGCTCCGACCCTCGCGGAAAGAGCGCTTTTATTAGTTCAAAACCAATCGTCGCTTCCCCTCGCGGGGTTGCGGCGTCCCCACTGGTGACTCTGGATAACTTTGTGCTGATCGCATGGCCTCATGTGCCGGCGACGCATCTTTCAAATGTCTGCCCTATCAAATGTCGATGGTACGTGACATGCCTACCATGTTTGTAACGGGTAACAGGGACAAACGGGGGCATTCGTATTGCGGCGTTAGAGGTGAAATTCTTGGATCGCCGCAAGACGAGCTACTGCGAAAGCATTTGTCAAGAATGTTTTCATTAATCAAGAACGAAAGTCAGAGGCGCGAAGACGATCAGATACCGTCGTAGTTCTGACCATAAACGATGCCGACTAGCGATCCGCAGGAGTTGCTTCGATGACTCTGCGGGCAGCTTCCGGGAAACCAAAGTGTTTGGGTTCCGGGGGAAGTATGGTTGCAAAGCTGAAACTTAAAGGAATTGACGGAAGGGCACCACCAGGAGTGGAGCCTGCGGCTTAATTTGACTCAACACGGCCAACACTGAAATGATTGACATGCCGAGACCACCCTGCTGGGGTCTAATATTGAACTGGTGCTGGACTTAGACCCCCAGAAATTCTGGGGTTATGCCCCCTGTGGCCCGGTTTTGTCATGCATCCAGTGTTTGATAAAGGAATTGACGGAAGAGCACTATCAGGAGTGGAGCCTGAGACCTAAGTTAATTTAACACGCCAATACTGCAGAATGACTATCAAAAAGTACACCTCCGTGGGGTCTAATAGAGAACATGTGCTGGAATTAGACCCTCGAAAATCTGGGACTTCCCCCTAAGAAACTTGATTGTCTCGCTAAGGGAATTGACGGAAGGGCACCACCAGGTGTGGAACCTGCGGCTTAATTTGACTGAACACGCCAATACTGTAGAACAACTGACAAATCGAGAGCACTGCCGTTTGGGTCTAATAATGAACGTACGCTGGTATTAGACTCACGGATGACAAGTCAGCTCTCAAACACTCAAATGAAAGAACGCTACGGAAATCGTGTTTAACTCCGCAGAAACCGCAGATTTCAAATACCTGGTCACTGACAAACAAAAGCCCTCAATAAATTCGTCTGACCAAATAGTGAACGGGTGCTGGAAATAGATCATCTGAAGACAGGTCAGTTTTACCCTACAAATGACAGGGCGTTGCTACGGAAAACCAGCTCAAATCGAGAGGAGCCGCAGACACTTTGGTCCACGTACCAGGCTGATAAGCCAAGGGCGCGAGGCTACCATGTGGGGGATTACGGCCGAACCCTTGTAAGCCGCAATCCCGCCCAAAATCTCAGCACCACTGCAATGGGAGGCTCCTACATGCTCGGGACCTGGGGCTTGCGCCCCAGCCCTATCAGGTAGAGCCACAGTAAGAGGTCCTTGCCGCCCGCCAATCAAAGCGGGTGGACAACTGCTTGATACTCACCCTAAACGGCGATGGGGTGCGAAAACACCAACCAAAGACTTAGTACCTGGTCGGGGTGTCGAAAACAGTAGAGCAGCCACCTCACTGTGAACTGTCAAGACTCAACCACTGATCTTTAGAGTTGTCCGCACACCAGGCGAACAACATCTCTGTGACATTACCAGGCTTGTCCCCTGGCTGAATGCACTCCGGATACGATATCTACCTCTGTACGTTATCAGCCATATAACTATCATGCTGGACGCAGAAGAGATGCAGACCAGCGGATATTGCACACCTGCCCCACTGTGTCAACACCCCAGGTGGCGGGGAATGCTAGGCGTACCATCCCTGCATAGAAGCCAAGAAAATAAAGGGAAAAAGAGGTACCCCACTCACATGCAAATGCTACGTTTCTGGCAGGACGTGACGATCCTGGGATACAGACACACTGGACTGCCTCTCTTTAGGGTAAACCAGTCCATCTCATATATCATCACATATCATCATTGCACCCTATAGACACGAGTAGTGAAGACTCGATAGTCTGGTAAGACAACTTCCATAAGAGAGAAAACTCTGATCGTAAACAACTGCTGCCTTGCAGATAGGCTGGGGACAGCCAAAGGCTAAGGAGGGCATCCCTACAGAAACGCCTGTTGAAATCGGATGCACGGGGCCGCAAGCCTAACAAAACAGTGCAACGTAAATCACAGTATGATGGCAGTACAACCTATTAGAAACACGTATGGCGCTCATCCTGAGGAGACCCGCCAGGCAGCGATAGCGCCGGGCCTCACGCCTCGAAGGGGCCCACCCTTGACTACTGGTGGTCACCCACCCATGTGTCGTGGAGTCAAGGCACATGGCTATGGGGCAACGTCTATTGGCCAAAACCTCAAGACCCTCAAAATACTACAGTGGAATGCGGAGGGAGTCATTAACAAAAAACTTTCCCTAACACACCACCTGCATGAAGGTAAGATTGACGTGGCATGTATCCAGGAAACGCACCTCAACAATAACCATAAATTCTCAATCAGAGGATACCAAACCTTCCGTCTAGATAGAGAAGGCCACAAAGGAGGGGTCCTGATACTGACAAGAAACAGCATACCGAGTAGCGCGGTACCTGTCAATCACACCGGACAAGCAGAAATTGTAGGAGTTGACATAATGGCTCAAGAGACGAAGCTCCGCATTTTCAATCTGTACGGACCACCAAACAGAGACCTATCGCTCTCGAGTATGGAGGTCAGAGACTCCAACTGCATAGTAGTTGGAGATTTCAACAGCCACTCGGAGAGATGGGGATACTCTGACACAGACAGCAGAGGTGACGAAGTGGAAGATTGGGAGATAGATGCAAATCTCTCCCTAATCAATAGGCCGGAGGATAGCCCTAGCTTCTATTCAAGAACATGGCATACCACATCGACTCCAGATTTGGCCTTCTCCACACAGGACATACACTATAAAATAGACCGCCAGGTGCTAAACCAACTGGCAGGTAGCGACCACAGGCCGATCAGGCTAACCATTGACATGGAAGTAGGCCCACAGGAAACAAAACCGCTCCCACGTTGGAATTACAAACGAGCCGACTGGGACAGATTTGCAATCCTGACAGATGGGCTGTGTGAAACCATCAACACACGAAACACCAAAATGAAGCCCATGGTAGAGAGCCTAAGCAAGGCAATAATGCAAGCCGCCACTGAAACCATCCCAAGAGGAGCTAGGAAAAACTATAAGCCCTACTGGAATGATGAGTTACAGAAAGTGGAAGATGCAGTAACAAATGCTAGGAACATGGCAAAACGAGAAAAATCCGTGGAGGCAAACATCGCCCTCAAAGCCGCCGCGGCGAAGTACAAATACACTCAAGCAAACAGCAAGAGAAAGCTGGAAAAATAAAACGGAGAGTCTGAACCTGGACAAAGAAGGGAACAAGCTATGGAAGCTAGTCAGAGCCATGAATGACGAAACCCCGTCAAATAAACAAATTACTATCAAGCAGGGCGAGAACTTGATCACAGGTAAGAAAGCCGCAAACGCCTTTGTCGATCACTATGCCAGAGCAAACCACATCGAGGTCCCTGCAGATAAGCATACAGACATTAGCGAAGAGCTAAAGGGACACGAAAACATAAATACGGCTCCTGAAGAGCACATGATGGCCAAACTAACAATGCGCGAAATGGAAGAGGCAATGAGAACACTAAAGAAAAGGAAATCTCCGGGAAAAGACGGGATAACAAACGAAATGCTGATGGGGCTGGGCCAAACAGCGAAGAAGAAACTACTATCAGTCCTGAACCAAAGCTGGAAAAGGGGTATTGTACCCCAGGCATGGAAAGATGCAATACTGGTACCAGTACCAAAAACAGGAAAGGACAAAACAGATCCAAATGGATACAGGCCCATAAGCCTACTGAGCTGTGTCGGCAAGCTGATGGAACGGATGATAAACACCAGACTGATGTGGCATCTGGAAGAAAAACGGATACTAATTCCACAGCAAGCCGGCTTTAGACAGCACAGATCCACTGAGGACCAGGTCATCCTCATAGCCCAGGAGATAGAAGATGCCTACCAGGCACAGAAACACACAGTAGCTGTTTGGGTGGATCTGGAAAAGGCATTTGACAAAGTCTGGAAGGATGGACTTAGAGCCAAGCTAAGAAGAAGTGATGTCTGTGGGAAGATGTACGAGTGGATAAACCACTACCTCAGACAAAGAAGGGCCAGAGTCCAAGTACAAGGGCAGATGAGCAAAAAGGTGACACTCGAGCAGGGAGTACCCCAAGGGGGAGTATTGTCACCCACACTCTTCCTGGTATATATAAACGATATTACAGAGAATATACCAAGAAGAGTCCATAGCTCAATGTTTGCAGACGATCTGGCTATGTGGACCTCTGAAAAGAATCTCACCATAGCAAGAAATCGGATGCAGACGGCCCTAACATCGCTGGAAGAGTGGGCGAACTCATGGCTGGTCAAAATAAACGAGGAGAAAACCACGTGCACAATATTCTCGCTCTCATTAAAACCCCAAAGTACCAAATTAAGTCTGAATGGCAAAATCCTGCAGCCAAACGACAACCCAACCTATCTGGGAGTCACATTTGATCGGCGCATGACATGGAAAAGTCAGATTGAGAGAAACCGAATGAAAGCCAGAGAAAGAATGGCGATCATGAGGAAACTTGCTGGCACAAGCTGGGGAGCAGACGAAGGCATACTAAAGAAACTGTACACTGGAAGAGTGAGACCAGTTCTCGAGTATGGCATATCGGCATGGACAACAGCAGCGAAGGCGAACTTCGATAAAGTTAACAAACTTCAAAACCAAGCCATGAGAATTATAACAGGTGGCATGAAGTCAACGCCAATTGTAGAACTTGAAAAGATTACAAAACTGCAATATATGACCGATAGAAGAGACTGCAGAGCCCAGCTGCAGTCAGAGAAACTCCGAAGACTGACGGACCATCCAATGTACCAGAGACTAAACAATCTGGGAAATGGGAAACAAAAGCGGAGAAACTTTGCAGAAATAGCCAAAGCAAAGATGCACGAAGATCCCATAAACGCACTAACAACACCAAAACCCATCACTACTGTACGAAAACCTACTTGGAGGCAGGATATATTTCCAGAGGTGGTAGAAAATATACCAGGTATTGCAAACAAAAACTGCCAGAGTGAAAAAGAAAGGAGAGACACTACCCTAAGCTTCATAACGAAAAGCTACCCAAGCATGGACTGGACCCATGCATACACCGACGGTTCTGTAACAAACACTACACAGAACGGAGGGGCAGGAGCATTCCTGAACCTACCAAATGGCAGAAAAATAACACTGTCATTCGCTACTGGTAAGTACACAAGCAATTTCAGAGCAGAGGCAGAGGCACTGAGGGCGGCAGTGGAAGAAATGGTAACACACAGTGAAAATGAGAGCCATATAGTCCTGCTGACAGATGCTCTCGAAGTAGTCACAGCGCTAAAAAGCCAGAAAAACACTGAGCTTAATGACTTAAGAGCAGCACTCTGCAAACTGTGCCAGCAGTTCGCACCAAAAAGGGTAGTGGTACAGTGGGTTCCGTCACACTGCAACATCCAAGGCAACGAGGAGGCAGACAGACTGGCAAAAGAAGGTGCAAGGCTACCACAAACAGATACCAATATGACGTACGAAGAGTCAAAACGGCTTATCAAAGCCAGATACATGACCAAATGGGAAACCGAACATACTGGTTACACCAAAAACGATGCCTATTACCAGTTGAACCGAAGAGAGCAGGTCGTTGTCTTCAGACTTCGCACTGGCCACAACAGACTGAGGTACCACCTATTCAACAAATTGAAGATAGGGTGTACCGACGAATGCCCGTGCGGTACTGGTAAAATGACCACTGAACATCTGCTGCAGAACTGCCCGACACACGAGGATCAGAGAGAGCAGATGTGGCCATTGCCAGTGGAACTGCAAGACAAGCTCTATGGTAGTGGCGAGAGTCTCAGGATGACCGCCGCTTTTTTCGAAAAAATAATGGTTACTGTCTGACTGTGTACGCAGAAGAAGAAGAAGAAGAAGAACCTTTAAACCTAAGACGAGAACACTCTGCCGTGGAAATGCGTGAAAGATACTTAAGAACGGGCACTACGGAGGAGAATAGGAAAATAGTAGAACATTGGAACCAAAAGCATAGAATAAAAAAGACATCTTTCCTAAAAAAAGGCGCAAGACAATATCAATAAACACCACCTGCCAGATGGTAAAAGGCTTATGGCGGACATCAATGATGAACCACCTTGCTGGCTGGCGACTACCCCCACAGTAAGAACTGTAATCTCCGACTCCTCTGTCGTCAGGAACACCGGACCTTCTTTGCTGACAACTATTGCTTTGGAAATTATAGACTCATGTCCACATAACATCCAAGTATACACAGATGGATCTGCAACAGGTGCTGGATATGGCGCTATAATTAAATACTATAACCTGCACCAAGAAGACCACCCCTACATCTATGGTCTTTGTGAAAAGACCTGTTCCAATTACGAAGCAGAAATAATAGCGATAGAAAAAGCTTTGTGCCTAATAATCTCAGATTTTGAAAGCGGCACTATACAGCCTGAGGAGATCGTTGTTTTCTTAGACTCAAAGTCTGCGCTCCAAGCCTTGGAAAACAGAATGTTAATAATATCTACAAATTGATTGACCAATTGTCCACCTCTTGTGGAGCGAA
Source organism: Ariolimax columbianus (assembly GCA_036924085.1). Classification (NCBI taxonomy): domain Eukaryota; kingdom Metazoa; phylum Mollusca; class Gastropoda; order Stylommatophora; family Arionidae; genus Ariolimax; species Ariolimax columbianus. The sequence goes on from JAVGWX010000018.1 coordinate 23,335,902, forward strand.
AGTAGTGCTTCAGTGGATACCTGGCCATATCGGAATTCCAGGAAATGATAAGGCTGATGAGCTGGTTAGAAGTGGGGCAATGCTACCATAGCCACTACCTAGTCTCACACTACAAACCTGAAAGCAAATCCTGAAAAATAACTATGGACAGGAGTAGCTAGATCATTGGACCACATCACAGACAGCGAGTATATTTCAAAAACCAAGCAAAACCAGATCCCCAAGACCCAGTCAAGATCTTGAAACGAAGAGACCAGAGTTTGATCTTCAAGCTGAGAACAGGCGATGCCCCTCTCAACAACCATCTGAATAGATTAGATTCACTACCTGAACCAATCTGCAGATTCTGCCATGACTACGAGGAGTCAGTCGAGCACCTCCTGACTTTGTTCCCAAGGCTGGCTGATCTGCGGAACCTGCTGTTACCACCACACCCCACCATACTCAACACGCTCTCCACATCACTATAACAATTGAGGAGGGCGTGTGCTTTTGTTAGGGAGGCATTGGTCTGTCAAGGTCTGCCAGCTAAAGGGGAGGCATTGGGTTGTCAAGAGCTGCCAGCTAAAGGGGAGGCATTGGGTTGTCAAGAGCTGCCAGCTCACAGCTAAAGGGGAGGCATTGGGTTGTCAAGAGCTGCCAGCTAAAGGGGAGGCATTGGGTTGTCAAGAGCTGCCAGCTAAAGGGGAGGCATTGGGTTGTCAAGAGCTGCCAGCTCACAGCTAAAGGGGAGGCATTGGGTTGTCAAGAGCTGCCAGCTAAAGGGGAGGCATTGGGTTGTCAAGAGCTGCCAGCTCACAGCTAAAGGGGAGGCATTGGGTTGTCAAGAGCTGCCAGCTAAAGGGGAGGCATTGGGTTGTCAAGAGCTGCGAGCTAACAGCTAAAGGGGAGGCAATGGGTTGTCAAGGGCTGCCAGCTCACAGCTAAAGGGGAGGCATTGGGCCGTCTAGAGCTGCCAGCTCACACTTAAAGGGAAGGCATTGGGTTGTCAAGAGCTGCCAGCTCACACTTAAAGGGAAGGCATTGGGTTGTCAAGAGCTGCCAGCTCACAGTTAAAGGAATTATATCATCATCATCATCGTCATCCTGATCGTCCCTGCCATCATTATCAATAAATGTTGATTAATACCACCCTGACCTCTCTTTGGTTTTGGGACCGCATGCTTCTTCTTCATTTTCTTCTTCGTTCGTTCTCAATCTCCTACTACCAAACACTGAAAGGGCTTAAATAGCAGAATGTAGTCCAGAGAACGGAATGCGTTGTGTCGTAGTTTACAGCTTGGCTGCGATATTTGCACCTTTCGGTCCAACAAATCCGACTTCAGCAACCATTTTTTTAGTACCGGGTTAGCATTCCCTCTTCGATCCCTTTTCCTTAGCCAGTCTGCCCTGTTGCAGCCTGTTATCCAGGATCACCTCGTGGAGGTGTAGAAGGGTCTTGGCAGCTACGGTTCGCTGGCCCTGACGCTAGCAGTCAGCTATGGGTCGCTGGCCCTGACGCTAGCAGTCAGCTATGGGTCGCTGACCACTGCAGCTCATGCGCTGCTCAGCATCTTGATCCCGAGCTGGATACATACATGACCTATTTAGACATTTAAAAAAGAACGTGCGATGGGTGGAAGACGTGTTGCTAATATATATATATACATATATACGGGGCGTGTTCAAATGAAACCGGACCAAACTACAACAAGTGAACATACGTACGATGCCTATGAAAAAAGCCACTTCTGGTGTAAAAAGCACATAGCAATCGTAAAGTTTTTCCAAAATTTCATTATCCTCCGACTCATAGTTTCCTCAGCAGACCGTTGAAAACATGGCGGGTGTAAGAAGGAATCCGTCCAGAGTTGATTAGTGAGCGGTGATTCGGTTTCTAACAGCTGAAGGATGTCTACCAGTTGACATTCATCGCAGAATGCAGGCAGTGTATGGTGACAAAAGTGTGTTAAAGACAACAGTGAAGAACTAGACAACGATGTTTAAAGAAGGACATGCGTTAACGCAACAAAACGCGAATGACCTGATCTCGGAAGATCTTTCGTTATCTCACATCCTTCTTTAAACATCGTTGCCCAGTTCATGAACTGTTTATAAATTTCAAAATGAACGTGCGTTAATTTCTAAAACAACCGATAACTCATAATAACTTGCATTTATCAACACTAATCAAGATCGACTTACAACTGACTGACTGACTAAATTTCACACGTCTGCAAGTACATGTGCACCTTGAAGGCTTATACAAAGGTCCAAAGGCTCGATAGTATTTTTCTTGTAAACACTACAACTAAAAAGTAAGCGAACATGTAGCATCTACAGCAGTGTACAATTATCGAGAAACAGGGGTTTTTAACCGATAGGTTGCAGGTCAGGTCATCCCGTAACCGGTGAGGTCGTTGGGCCACACATGAAGACATGCTCACAACCTCACGCCACCTTTTTCTGTCAGCGGCCGCTGCCCGTGCCTCCTCTGTTCGGAGATTGGTCCATTATTGTATGTTTTCCTCCCACCTCTTTTTGGGCAGGCCTCTTCGTCGTCTGCCTTGCATCTTTCCGTGGAGGATCGTATTTGCAAGACCATTTTATCTCGATATATGACCGTTATCAAGCGAGTTTCCTTCTTTTGACAGTCGCTAAGAGGGACAGAGGTGTTGCTAATATATATATAATCATGTAGAATGTCGTTTATAGAACGTCGCTCCCATCACAGTTTGTCTGGAAGAAACTCTTTCCCTTTCCAAAACCCCAGTCTCCGACACAGTCATAGCTAGGCATTCCTGGATATCTTTGTGCCATCGTCTTCTTGGTATACATTCCATCACTGTTCTCCCAAGACCGTTGTGTCTCTTGATGTGACCAAAGTATTTATATTTTCTGCCCAAAATGGAATTGATAAACCAGTTCTCTTCTAAATTCTTGCAGAATATCTATATTTGTCTTTTTCTCTGTCCATGGTATTCTGAGAGACTTTTTTGTCGCTTTGTTGTGCTCTGCCATAATTTCTTCAGTCTGTTCAGCCGCTGCGTTGCTATGCCTAGTCTTTTTCTGATGTTTTTTTCAGCAGTCGCCTTTTTTGTCAGTTCTGTAGCCCATATATTCAAAATGCGTGACCTGACTTATTTCCTCACCACCTTTTGTAAATTTATGTTGGCATCGTGTTTTGTCTGTGATCATTGTCTTTGTTTTGTTTATAAAAAGGTTGTGATCTTTACTGTGTCCATTTACAGCTGAAATTAGCTGATCTAGCCCTTCTGCACTTCTTGATAGTATCACTGTGTCTTCTGTGTATTGTAATTCTGGAATCTCATAATTGTCAATAGTGAATGTATCGAAACTTTCAATGTTCTCGTCTTCTCTAACATTTCTCATTATACATTCCGCATCTGTTATATATATATATATATATATATTAAAAGCACATTAAAAAATAGAAATATTGTTGGTGGTTGCACGTTACTGGCCCACCAATGAGACATGGTTTTGGCCCACCTGATATATAGCGTATTTGGCAAATAGATTCACATTCTCTTCATTTATTTAATCAATAACGTGACCAGTCCAGTCCAAATAATGCACGTCTAGTTTTCCTATCATGAGTTATCAGAGCCAGTTCTGTCCATATCTGGTCTACCTGCCGCCTCGATATTGGCATCCAGTTCCCTCTTCTATGAGGGTCTCAGCGGTTCGCTATTCCTCCTGCCCTGTGAATTCCAGATCAGACACTATCTTGTAATTTTATCAGCTGGTTTCCGTAATGTGTGGCTTACCCAGTGCCAAGGCCTTCTTCATTTATGTCTGGATCTTTCCAAGCCTGCCACATTTGGAATCGTATCCTACTTACATTATGTGCAAACAAACATTTAAGCAAATGTATATTTTTTCGTTAGTTCATATGTTGTCTTCTGTGTTTTAGAGCCATACAATAAAACGAACTTTATGTTGAAGTTAAAGATTTTCAATTTGGGGGTAGTTTCAATTTATTTCGATTTCTATAAGGTCCCCAATGCAATGACATTTTTTTCCATCTTCTGTGTTCTTAACGTAACATAAATTACTATATCTTCTAAAATATCTATTTTGCTACCAAGATATATTGATATGTTTCCCCACGCTGAAGGAGGATGTCTCCCAACCCAATTTCATACCTTTATTTTGAAAACCTATGTTTTGAATCTTGTGTATTTTCAAATCCAGTTGCAGTGACCTCCCACCAAATATACTCCTCTTATTTTGTGTCTGACTGTTGGTAGGGCATATCAAGACTAGAGGCCACCAATTTGTGCAGCCAGAGGCGTATGCTGAGCATCAGATTGGATGACTACAACCGCAAGGTGGAGGTCTCTTAAAAAAAAAAAACAGGCTTCCAATCAAAGCACTGGCCCGCCGCGAGTTTCTTTGTTCGGTTATATCAAACGGCTGGATCCGAAAACGTGGCCGAAAAGATACTTCCCAGATCGTTCCTAAGCGTCAAAGGAATTTTCCAAACCATCTGGAGTCGCAAAAAAAGTCATTTCTGCACAGTATGTCCCCAGCAGATAGCCTTTCTCCCTGCTCTGTGCAAGACCTGAAGCCGAGCTGTAGCAGTGGGACATGGATGTGGCCGTTCGACGCAAAGGGGCTCTAATCATCTGAAGCCGTGCTGTAGCAGTGGGACATGGATGTGGCCGTTCGACGCAAAGGGGCTCTAATCATCTGAAGCCGTGCTGTAGCAGTGGGACATGGATGTGGCCGTTCGACGCAAAGGGGCTCTAATCATCTGAAGCCGTGCTGTAGCAGTGGGACATGGATGTGGCCGTTCGACGCAAAGGGGCTCTAATCACCTGAAGCAGTGCTGTAGCAGTGGGACATGGATGTGGCCGTTCGACGCAAAGGGGCTCTAATCATCTGAAGCCGTGCTGCAGCAGTGGGACATGGATGTGGCCGTTCGACGCAAAGGGGCTCTAATCATCTGAAGCCGTGCTGCAGCAGTGGGACATGGATGTGGCCGTTCGACGCAAAGGGGCTCTAATCATCTGAAGCCGTGCTGCAGCAGTGGGACATGGATGTGGCCGTTCGACGCAAAGGGGCTCTAATCATCTGAAGCAGTGCTGTAGCAGTGGGACATGGATGTGGCCGTTCGACGCAAAGGGGCTCTAATCATCTGAAGCCGTGCTGCAGCAGTGGGACATGGATGTGGCCGTTCGACGCAAAGGGGCTCTAATCATCTGAAGCCGTGCTGCAGCAGTGGGACATGGATGTGGCCGTTCGACGCAAAGGGGCTCTAATCATCTGAAGCCGTGCTGTAGCAGTGGGACATGGATGTGGCCGTTCGACGCAAAGGGGCTCTAATCATCTGAAGCCGTGCTGTAGCAGTGGGACATGGATGTGGCCGTTCGACGCAAAGGGGCTCTAATCACCTGAAGCAGTGCTGTAGCAGTGGGACATGGATGTGGCCGTTCGACGCAAAGGGGCTCTAATCATCTGAAGCCGTGCTGCAGCAGTGGGACATGGATGTGGCCGTTCGACGCAAAGGGGCTCTAATCATCTGAAGCCGTGCTGCAGCAGTGGGACATGGATGTGGCCGTTCGACGCAAAGGGGCTCTAATCATCTGAAGCCGTGCTGCAGCAGTGGGACATGGATGTGGCCGTTCGACGCAAAGGGGCTCTAATCATCTGAAGCAGTGCTGTAGCAGTGGGACATGGATGTGGCCGTTCGACGCAAAGGGGCTCTAATCATCTGAAGCCGTGCTGCAGCAGTGGGACATGGATGTGGCCGTTCGACGCAAAGGGGCTCTAATCATCTGAAGCCGTGCTGCAGCAGTGGGACATGGATGTGGCCGTTCGACGCAAAGGGGCTCTAATCATCTGAAGCCGTGCTGTAGCAGTGGGACATGGATGTGGCCGTTCGACGCAAAGGGGCTCTAATCATCTGAAGCCGTGCTGTAGCAGTGGGACATGGATGTGGCCGTTCGACGCAAAGGGGCTCTAATCATCTGAAGCCGTGCTGCAGCAGTGGGACATGGATGTGGCCGTTCGACGCAAAGGGGCTCTAATCATCTGAAGCCGTGCTGCAGCAGTGGGAAAGGGGTGTGGTCGATCGACGCAAAGGGGCCTTAGTCATCTGAAGCCGTGCTGCAGCAGTGGAATATGGATGTGGCCGTTTGACGCAAAGGGGCTCTAATCATCTGAAGCCGTGCTGCAGCAGTGGGAAAGGGGTGTGGTCGATCGACGCAAAGGGGCCTTAGTCATCTGAAGCCGTGCTGCAGCAGTGGAACATGGATGTGGCCGTTCGACGCAAAAAGGGCTCTAATCATCTGAAGCCGTGCTGCAGCAGTGGGAAAGGGGTGTGGTCGATCGACGCAAAGGGGCCTTAGTCATCTGAAGCCGTGCTGCAGCAGTGGAACATGGATGTGGCCGTTCGACGCAAAAAGGGCTTTAATCATCTGAAGCCGTGCTGCAGCAGTGGGAAAGGGGTGTGGTTGATCGACGCAAAGGGCCCTAGTCATCTGAAGCCGTCTCTCCAAATATCGGCCTACCTTGACGGGGTTGGAGAGCTTGCGTGTCCCAATGGTCCATGGGGCTATGCCGGCGGGAGTTATACTCCTGTTAGGGTCACCCAAGCCGGACAGGTCCATGGAGAGGGGCCAGACTAAGAGGCCGAGGAGCAGGTGGAGCCCTTTAAGTGGAGCTGCAGAACCCACCGGCGAGTGGTACACGCTCTGGGCTAAACCAATCCACCCCCACTTCATGGGTTAAATGCATTCTTGCCTCGTTCTGTGCTTTTGTCTTCTATCAGTCATCCCAATGGACGCAGAAGAGATGCAGGCCCCAGGACATTGCACCTCTGCCCCTTTGTGACAACCTCCCAGGTGACGGGGAATGCCAGGCGTACCATCACTGCAGAGGAGCCAAGAATACTAAAGAGGAGGAAGGAGATACCCCACTCAAATGTATATTCTACGTTTCTGGCAGGACGTGACGATCCTGGAACACAGACACTCTTCGTGGATACTTGAAAAATGGGTCCATAAGTTCATATCATCATCATCACACATCCTTTCGGGCAAGACAACAGTCTGCCCAAGAATCGTTAAGGTGATGAAGACGGAGGCAACCAGCCAAAAGGTGCACCACAGCAATCAGGATGCCACGCAAATACTCAATATGAAAGTATGCCTATATCTGCAAATCGTTAGGGCGCTCGGCCTGTGGTGGACAACCAGGCAGGTACAGTGCCGGGTCCCCCGTCTCGAAAGGGCCCAAACTTTATTACTGGAGGTCCTTCTCGGATGCCCCGTGGAGTCAGGAGGCACGAGAATAGAGCTACTGGCCAAACAAAACCAAAAACAAAGGAAAGAACACTTAAAATAATGCACTGGAATGCTGAAGGCAAAAGAGATGGTTATATTAAAAAATTAGAGCTTGAGAATATTCTATATGAAGAGCAAGTAAATGTATGTTGCTTGCGAGAAACGCATCTCAATAAAGATATAGCCTTCAAAATTAGAGGATACCAGTGCTATAGGTCTGACCGACAAGACAGGAAGAAGGGTAGAATACTGACACTTGTTAGAAATAGCATCAATGCTTATCAGCAGGAAGTATATATGGAGGGGGCAGAATACCAGATGATGCATCTCAAGACAGAAAGTACATAATTCCACCTTCTAAATTATTACTGTCCGAGTGATCGTCCACTGGCACTGAATACGATTGCAACAAAGGAAAGACTGATTGTCTGTGGGGATTTCAATAGCCACTCGCAGAGCTGGGGCTATGATCAAATGGATAGGAGGGGTGAGGAGCTAGAAAACTGGCAGGATGACAATGGACTTATCTTGATTAACCAGCCAACAGACACACTGACCTTCTACTCGAGATCATGGCACACCACTTCTACACCAGATTTGGCATTCCACTCACCATGCATGGAATGGAAGATTACACGCATTGTCGGGAAACAACTTGGAGGTAGTGACCACAGACCAGTATTTCTAACTATTGAAAATGAATATGTCAAGGAAAGTAGTACCCTGCCTCGGTGGAATTACAGAAAGGCAGACTGGTCAATGCACCAGGATCGGTCTAGTGTGCTGACTAGAAATCTAACAATAGATGAAGACATAAATAAGGTAGTCGATAATTTCAGCAGATGCATGCTACAGGCTGCCCATGAAACAATACCTAGAGGCGCAGGCAAACAATATAGGCCATACTGGAATAGTGAATTAGAACAACTGCAAAACGAGGTAGAAACATCTAGAAAGGAAGCAGAGATTAGTCCATGTCAAGAACACCACCAAAAATATCAACATGCTAAGGCCAAATTTTAAAGGGAAAAGTTGCAGGCTAGAAGAAGAAGTTAGAGGGAGAAAACAGAGTCTCGGAACTTTGAAAAGGATACCAGGAAACTGTGGAAGTTGGTAAAACAACTTAATGATGAGGGTGCACAGAGAAACACAAAGATTACATTAAACAAAGATGGAAACATCCTCACAGGCAAACAAGCCGCTGATTACTTTGCGGACTCTTTTGCAAAAGATAGTAACATTGAAGTAGACAGAGAGAAACAACGAAGTGTTCGTGAGGAACGACAAAATACAGAGCGAGATGGTGCCATGCCCGAAGTTATGGAGACACCAATCACATACAAAGAACTGGAGTTTGCAATATCCAAACTGAAAATGAGAAAGTCGTCAGGAACAGACGGAGTGTCCAATGAGATGATCAAGAACTTGGGAACAGCTGCAAAAACAAAGCTGCTTCAGATCGTCAACATTTGTTGGACATCAGGTACAGTCCCACAGACCTGGAGAGAAGCAATCATGATACCACTCTCAAAACCTGGGAAAGACAGTTCCATGGCATCCAGCTATAGACCAATCAGCCTCACAAGCTGCATATGTAAAACAATGGAACGCATTATCAACCTAAGGCTGCAGTGGTATCTTGAGAGCCAAAACCTTCTTGTGCCCCAGCAGGCAGAATTTAGGAAATGCAACTCCACTGAGGACCAGGCAACATACCTCTCACAAGAGATCGAGGACGCATTCCAGGACAAGAAATTAGTATTTGCAGCATGAATAGAATTAAGGAAAGCTTTTGATAAAGTTTGGAAAGAAGGACTTTTAAAGAAACTGAAAATAATGGAGTGATGGGTAGGATGTACAAATGGATAAAACCATACTTACATAACAGAAGAGCTAGAACCCAACTAGATGGCCTCAAGAGTAAGACAATTCTACTGCGTCATGGTGTGCCTCAGGGAGGGGTTCTTTCCCCTACACTTTTCATAGTCTTCATTAATGACTTGATTGCTGAGCTACCACAAGGAACACAAGTTGTAACGTATGCAGATGACTTGGTAATTTGGTGTGTAAATGAGCAAGCAACAGTGGCCACCAGAATGCTGCAAAGAGCTATTGATGCCTTGACCTCATGGACAAACAGATGGTGTGTAAACATTAACACAGAAAAATGTAGCACTACGCTTTTCACCCTCTCCCCAAAACAAAAAGCTGGAGTTATCAAGATAAATGGAGAACACCTCAAAGAAGATAAACAACCCACCTATCTTGGAGTTACATTTGATGATAGGTTGACATGGAGGGAACACGTCAACAAGGCAGCCAAAAAAGCCAGGAGGTAGTTAGCCATTCTGAGAAAAATAAGTGGAACCACATGGGGAGCTAGTGGAAAAATACTTAACAAAGTTTACCAACAAGGTATACGGCCACATCTGGAATATGAGTCAGCAGCGTGGTGCCCTGCAGCAAACACTACCATAAAAGAGGTGGATAAGGTGCAAAATCAGGCACTTAGGGTCATTACAGGAGCAATGAAATCAACACCTATAGCGGAGATGGAGAAAATGGGAAGGATAAAAGCACTAAGAGAACGCAGAGATACAAAGGTATTAACACAGGCAGAAAAATTCCTCTGCATGCCGAGCCATCCAATGAAAGACAGATTTCAAAATTTAGCAATGGGAAGACTGAAAAGAAGTAGTTTTATGCATCAGGCGAAAGGACTTCGTAGGCAAATTATGGATCTACCTGAAGTTGACATCCCCCTAAAGTCTGTGCCAGAACAAACCCCTTGGAGAGAGGAGCACGGACTATCAGTATGCATTCAAACAAAAGTGAAAGGAATATTAGACAAGGATGAACAGAACAGTGTGCAACGTAGGATAGTGATCCTCAATTTCCTGGATGAAGAATACCCACAAGACCTCTGGATCAGAGCATACACAGATGGGTCAGCACAGAATGCAGTAAAGAATGGTGGAGCGGGAGTGTACATAGAATACCCAAACAACATTAGAGATTCAGTCAGAGTTCCAACTGGGAAATTCTGTCATATATATGATGCAGAAATGCAAGCAATCAAGGTGGCAACTGAAAAACTGTTGAACACCAAAGTCAGTTCACAACCTGTAGTATTTCTTACAGATGCACAATCAGCACTCCAAGCACTTAAATTTGAGAAACTGCCAGATCTACAGGCTCTACTGTCTGAACTGAGCAACCAGCGCAAGATTGTCTTATAGTGGATACCTTCTCATTGTGGAGTACCAGGAAACGAGAGAGCAGATCGACTGGCAAAGGAGGGTGTTGCAGACGAGCAGCCATATGTGCCAGTTACATAACAACAGAAGATAAAGATGATCAAATCAATCAGAAAGCCACCAACAGTAACACCAGATGATTACCATAACATGAACAGACAATAGCAAACTGTTGTATTGCGCCTTAGAACAAGACACAACCGACTCCGCAGCCACATGTACACAAAAATGAAGATTGGCAACTTAGCCATGTGTACATGTGGACAGGCGCTCCAGACAGCAGAGCACATACTACTAAACTGCCTCGAATATGATATACAGAGAAAATCTCACTGGCCCAAAGAAACAAGACTGGAAGAGAAACTTTATGAACCTGTATGTGAACTACAAAAGACTGAAGTTTATACAAGAGATAACATTGCAGATATAGACAATATTTTAAAGCGAACGAAAGAAGAAGAAGAAGATCTGAAGCCGTACTTAACTTAACTTAACTTAACATCTTTATACTGGTTTAGAAGACCCTGCAGAGTCTGTATACAACCAGTTACATTTACATCACCTTGCTCTAAAATCTATGCGCATCCAGTTTATTCTTAAATGCATTAACTGTCCCTGCCTCCACTACCTCCCCTGGCAATGCATTCCAAGCAGACACCACTCTCTGACTAAAAAAATATTTCCTAATATCTAACCTGGACCTCTCTTTAATCAGCTTGTAGCTATGCCCTCGTGTTATTGTAGGTGGCTGTATTTTAAAAAACTTGTTATAGTCTAATTTATCGATTCCTCTGATCATCTTATAAACCTGTATTAAGTCACCACGAATTCTTCTCTCTTCGAGACACTGTAGGCCGGTTTTTCTGAGTCGTTCCTCATAACTGTAATTCTGGAATCCCACTATCATCTTTGTCGCTCTTTTTTGTATTCTTTCTAGCATGTTTATGTCCCCTCTATGATAAGGACTCCACACCTGTACACAGTACTCCAATCTAGGTCTAACTAAAGCTTTATACAGTTTGACGATCACTTCCTTGCTCCTATGTTTAATATTTCTTTTTATCATACCTAACATTGCATTTGCCTTTTTCACTGCTACCTTAACTTGCTCACTCACCTTTCCTGTATGATCTATTATAACCCCTAGGTCCCTTTCCTTATCTATCTTTCTAATATTGTTTTCTCCCATTCTGTAATTATGTTCCATATTGGATCTACCCATGTGGATGACTGTACATTTATCTACATTAAACTCCATTTGCCAGCTTACAGACCATTCTCGAATTTTATCTAAATCCGACATCAATATATCCACTTCCGCTTTAGATGAGACACTACTGCATAGTTTTGTGTCATCAGCAAGTTTTGCAATCATGGATCTCATATCAATGTCCAAATCATTTATATATATCAAGAACAAAATTGGTCCCAAAACCGAGCCCTGTGGCACACCACTTTTCACTTCACTCCACTCAGAGTACTCCTTATTTATGCCCACACTCTGCCTTCTTCCCGTTAACCAATTTTCAATCCATTTGGCAACTTCGCCACCTATTCCATGTGATTTTAACTTTCGAAATAATCTTTGATGAGGTACTCTATCAAAGGCCTTTGCAAAGTCTAGATAAATAACATCCACTGGCTCCCCTTTATCTATGATTTTAGTAACCTCCTCCATGAATTCTAATAGATTTGTTAAGCATGATCTCCCTCTGGTAAACCCATGCTGACTATTTCTAATTAAATTAAATTTGTCTATATGCATTACAAAGTTTTCTTTGATTATTGACTCTAACAATTCACAGACTATGCTCGTTAAACTCACCGGTCTATAATTTGCCGGATCTGATTTTTTGCCTTTTTTGAATAAGGGGATCACTCCTGCAGCAGTGGGACATAGATGTGGCCGATCAACGCAAAGGGGTTCTAGTCATCTGAAGCCATGTTGCAGCAGTGGGCTATGGATGTGGCCAATCGACGCAAAGGGGCCCTAGTCATCTAAGCGAACTTATTCTTATTATTTTTGTTGTTATGGGACAGAAGAGAAGACCAAAGTCGACAAAGTCATGATCGCCAAGTTGTCTGGTCAATGTCCATGTAATGCTTTTGTCGCCGAACAATGTTGTCCCCTTCATAATCCTTTCCCGAAGTACGGAGACTTTAAGCCACACTGTTTTATAACTCAAATGATCTGCCGAAGATGCAGCATTGGATGATCTGACAGTAGCCAGATGCGAATATAGCTGGCTGCTTCCGTTAGGGTCCGCTAATAAGAACTGATTCCTTCTCTAAGTGACGGCCTTGGAAACAGACTGCACATGTGCAGCCTGGCTTACAAAATAGAAATGGAAGCGGGAAGACTATTCACTTCCCAAAAATGCTGAACTAAAACTTGGTGTTTCCTGCCAAAAGGCGCAGCTTCGCTGTAAACTACGACATAACATTATTTAATGTCATTTTCAGAACGAAGAGGGCGAACAAAGTTATCTGATTTTGAAAAGAAACATTTCAATCTTTCTTGTAACTACTTTTAGAACGTATGCAATGCATAATCAGATAATTACTTACTGACGTATGTACCTTGTTAAGCAGTGACATAATTTGGCCATGACCCCAACTTTGACGTTTGCTTCATTAGGCGGCCAAGGGTATTTCTGGACCTTGAACTTGCCGTTTCCCAATGTCACGGAGTCAATGCTCGTATTTTCTTCTGAAAGCTTATTGACAAATACAAAACGAGAAACCACAAAAGTTAGAATAACGAAACTAATAATTATGAAGTTCAGAACCGTAGAAATTTGAAAATGCAAACATTGTATTGTATTTCATCGCTCATTTCCAATGAAGAAATGGCTGCACAGGACTGGCATTTCTTTGTATTCCTTGATTTTGCCCTAAAGAAGTTAGCCGCATAATGTTACATTATGAGGTTACTATTTCCAAATCACAACCATCTGAACATTCAGATAGGCTTGAAGGGTTGCAGTGTTCGTGTTCTTTGCTCCTCATGATGAAGAAGGGAAGGATGCTTTTTTACTGGTAATATTTTTATATTTATTTGATCGTATGTATTGTAAAGACCATGAACGGAATGTGCAACAAACCCATTTCCTTGGAACTGAGAAACAGATGTATATATATACTTATTCCGTGGCGAAGTGGTTAAGCCGTCTCACTCGTGATCAGGTGGTGTAAGTTCGACTCCGGACTCCGCCGTCTTTTTCACGGGTGCTTGATGCGGAGTCCCCTGCATCTCGTAGTCACCCCCTAGTCGTCTTGTCCTTGACTTGCCACTGGCGTCGGGCGGCTCGAGGCGAGAGAGTGAGGATAAAAGATAGCGCAGTTAATCCTTACTAAAAATATCGCTAGCAAAATCAATTATGCCATCATCGTCTACAATGGACGGCGGCCTTTGCCTTTTTTATATATACTTATATGTGCATCAAATCTATTCTTGATTGCATTAACTGACCTGCCCCAACTATTTTCTATGCCAATGCATTGCAAACATTTTCCACCCTCTGAATAAAAAAGTATTTTCTAATATCTAATCTAGACCTTCAATCATCAAAGTCTGTCACTCCTCTCGGTGCATAGACCATCGACAACATCTCGCCAGCGTGCACGGTTCTGGGCTGCTCTCTGATAGACGACAACATCTCGCCAGCGTGCACGGTCCTGGGCTGCTCTCTGATAGACCATCGACAACATCTCGCCAGCGTGCACGGTTCTGGGCTGCTCTCTGATAGACCATCGACAACATCTTGCCAGCGTGCACGGTTCTGGGCTGCTCTCTGATAGACCATCGACAACATCTCGCCAGCGTGCACGGTCCTGGGCTGCTCTCTGATAGACCATCGACAACATCTCGCCAGCGTGCACGGTTCTGGGCTGCTCTCTGATAGACCATCGACAACATCTCGCCAGCGTGCACGGTTCTGTGCTGCTCTCCCATAGACCATCGACAACATCTCGCCAGCGTGCACGGTTCTGGGCTGCTCTCTGATAGACCATCGACAACATTTCGCCAGCGTGCACGGTTCTGTGCTGCTCTCCCATAGACCATCGACAACATCTCGCCAGCGTGCACGGTTCTGGGCTGCTCTCTGATAGACCATCGACAACATCTCGCCAGCGTGCACGGTTCTGGGCTACTCTCTGATAGACCATCGACAACATCTCGCCAGCGTGCACGGTTCTGTGCTGCTCTCCCATAGACCATCGACAACATCTCGCCAGCGTGCACGGTTCTGGGCTGCTCTCTGATAGACCATCGACAACATTTCGCCAGCGTGCACGGTTCTGGGCTGCTCTCTGATAGACCATCGACAACATTTCGCCAGCGTGCACGGTTCTGGGCTGCTCTCTGATAGACCATCGACAACATCTCGCCAGCGTGCACGGTTCTGGGCTGCTCTCTGATAGACCATCGACAACATCTCGCCAGCGTGCACGGTTCTGGGCTGCTCTCTGATAGACCATCGACAACATTTCGCCAGCGTGCACGGTTCTGGGCTGCTCTCTGATAGACCATCGACAACATCTCGCCAGCGTGCACGGTTCTGGGCTGCTCTCTGATAGACCATCGACAACATCTCGCCAGCGTGCACGGTTCTGGGCTGCTCTCTGATAGACCATCTACAACATCTCGCCAGTGTGCACGGTTCTGGGCTGCTCTCTGATAGACCATCGACAACATCTCGCCAGCGTGCACGGTTCTGGGCTGCTCTCTGATAGACCATCGACAACATCTCGCCAGCGTGCACGGTTCTGGGCTGCTCTCTGATAGACCATCGACAACATCTCGCCAGCGTGCACGGTTCTGGGCTGCTCTCTGATAGACCATCGACAACATCTCGCCAGCGTGCACGGTTCTGGGCTGCTCTCTGATAGACCATCGACAACATCTCGCCAGCGTGCACGGTTCTGGGCTGCTCTCTGATAGACCATCGACAACATCTCGCCAGCGTGCACGGTTCTGGGCTGCTCTTTCTGCCTCTCTCCAGTTGTAATTAATTAATTTTAGTTGCTTCTCACATTCTCTTCTCCAAGTATTTTTGGATCTACCTCTGTCACTTTTCCCTTGATGTAAATGCAAGAGCCTATGTTAGACTGTGCCTTCCGCAGCGTATGTCATATCCAGCCCCATTTTCTTCGCTTAATTTGTTGTTCCACTGACTGTTGTTGGCTTCTTCCCCATAAGTCTTCATTCCACATCATGTCCTGCCACTTTATGCCCTTTATCCTTTGTAGGCATCTGTTAACGAAGGACTGGTGTCTTTGTCGTACGACCTTGGTCGTTCTCCACGTCTCCGCTCCACACAGCATCCCTGCCTCAACACTGTCGTTGAATATTATAATTTTGGTGTGAATCTTGATATATCTCGATCTCCATATATTGTTCAGTGTCAGGAATGTTCCGCTTGCCTTTCCAATTCTGATCCTTACATCTGCACGTATACCTCCTGATGTGTCTATTGTGATGTCTAAATAGGTAAAGGTATCCACTTCCTCCAACTGCTCTCCCTTCAGCATGATTAGTTTTTTGCTGTTAGTGTTGAGTTTAAGGAGTTTGGTTTTCATCACGTTGATACTCAGTCCCAGTTTGGTCGATTATTCTTTCACCCTATCAAGTTTCGCCTGCATTTAACTATCACTATGTGACAAAAGTACCAGATCGTCTGTGTAGGGGTCCTCCAATTATGACAATAGTGTTCACTGAATACCAGATTTTTCCTTCGATTGATGTCTTCATTATCCAATCTATAGCCAACAAGAACAGGAAAGATGAGAGCAGGCATCCCTGTCTCATCCCTGTTTGCACCCCGAAGCTGTCAGTCAGTACTCCTTCATGTACCACTCTACTTGCTGTGTCTTTGTACATATTCTGGAGGAGGGTTGTGTACTCCTCAGGTATCCCAAAGTGTCTCAACCGTTGCCATAGAGTATTTCGATCCACACTATCGAACTCCTTTCATAGTTTATAAAATGGTCGTCTAGGGATGATTTCCATTCAATGCATTGTTATATTATGATGCGTAACGTAGCTATATGATCTGTGCATGATCTTCCCTGGCGAAATCCTGCCTGTTCCTCTCTGAGCTTTTTTGTCTACTTCAGTTTTTAATCTGTCCAAGATGATTCTGTTGAAACTCTTGCTTGGCACTGACAACAGTGTAATTCCTCTATAATTGCTGTAATCTGCCAGGTCCCACTTCTTAGTCAGTTTAATCAGATGTCCTTCTTTCCATTCTGTTGGCACTCTCTCCTCTTCCCAGATCTTCCTGAATAATCCTTGCAAGTTATCAATGGCCATATTCGTATATCTGCCATTATGCTTCTGCTGCTATTCCATCTGGTCTTGTCGCTTTCCCTTTATTGAGTTTGGATATAGCCCTTTGGATTTCTATCTTATTTGGTTGGTTGCCGTCCAAGTTCATAGTCTCATCTGCCGGTAGGATGTTTGATGCTTCTCTGTGATGGAGGTCTGGTTAGACTTTCTTTTAAATAGTCAACCCATCGTTTCTGTTTTTCCTCCGATGATGTAAATATCCTGCCTTCTCTACCTTTGATTGGTTTGTCTGAAATATATATATATATATATATTTGCCATTTTCTTTGTTAATGAGTAGAGATCTCTCATATGTCCCGGTTGCGCTTCTCTGGAGTGCATCAATCCTACTTCCTCTGTATGTTGGGCACTAGTTCTGTCGTTTCCAGAATACATTATCATTTCCCCAGTAGTCAGTCTCATTTGTTCTGCTTGTGTCCATCTTGTTTCGCACAGTCCCAGCACTGCCAAAGTCTAGTTTCTCATCTCTTTAGCTATATGTGCTGTTTTACCTGCCTGGTACATTGTTCTAACATTCCATGTCGCTATATTTGTTTTATTCTTGATATTCAGACGGGCAGTCAGCCGTGGAGCTTTCTTGCGGCTTTCGCTCTACTGCCTCCTTCTTCTAGTTTCCGGAGGCCCTTCCTTTCCCAAGGCCGTTTGCTTTTGCATTGTTATCAATGTTTTCGTAACCGACTTTTAAAAATAGATTTGAGTGGTCGGCCCTAACCTAACTTATTATACTTTAGGTGGGTTGTCAGTGTTTAGTATATTCCCTCCCCTATGACCTATCCAGCTTGGGTGATCCTTCTGGAAACTTTCACTTGTGCTGGCTTTGCTCCTGCGATCATTGAAACATGCAAGCTCCCTCACCATTTCTTCTTCCTCTTCTTCTTCTTCGTTCGTCCTCAATCTCCATCTACCAAACCCTGAAAGGGATTAAGTAGCAGAATGTAGTCAAGAGAACGGAATGCGTTGTGTCGTAGTTTACAGCTTGGCTGCGATATTTGCACCTTTCGGTCCAACACATCCGACTTCAGCAAGCATTTTTTGAGTACCAGGTTAGCATTCCCTCTTCGATCCCTTCTCCTTAGCCAGTCTGCCCTGCTGCAGCCTGTTATCCAGGATGACCGCGTGGAGGTGTAGAATGGTCTTGGCAGCTATGGTTCGATGGCCCTGACGCTAATAGTCAGCTATTGGTCGCTGACCACTGCAGCTCATGTGCTGCTCAGCATCTTGACACCCCTCACCATTTCAAAGTAACGGACTTGAGGGAGAATCTGCACATTAGTTTTTATCATTTCTAGCTGTGCCCTTCTGTTTTGTAGACAGCTAACATTTCAAAAACTTGATATAGTCTAGTTCATTGTAAAAAATACCTTGTTTACCAAACCTGTGTCCTCAGCATCATTCTGAATGTCAGTGAAACATGGCCTGGCTACACGCACCAGGGGAGGGGATTAACAGCTTTCAAATGAGATGTCTGCGCATAATCCTGGGAGTTTGGTGGCAGGACAAGAACACCAAAGCGGATGAGTTGGAGAGAACAGGCACTGTGACGGTCTTTTCCATGCTTAGTCTTCGAAGGTTCCGTCCGATAGCTGGGACACACTCGAAGCGTGGAGGGTGGCAGAATACCAAAGGATCTTCTCTATTGGGAATTACATTTGGGGAAAAGGTCTCGCTGTCGGCCACTACTTCGGTACAAGGATGTTTGTAAGCCAGTGGCGAGGGGTGACCTTCTCAGAACTGTAAGCAATCTTATGGAACACAACACCCATATCGATTTTACCGTACCGTTGTTTGTTGTTACTTATAATATCTAGGTAACAAACATTATAAGACACATATTACAAATTTATCAATAATATTTTTCTCATAATTCTAAAAAATAATTTTTAAAAAAAAATTATTAAAATAGAAATCATTTACCTCAATGGAGATTGGGGATGTACAGCGTGTTTCTTTGAGTTGACTCATCAAGAATAGAAAAATGTATCATCTGATGTTGTTAGAGCTAGCTGAAGCGTAGACGGCATTTAAACTGATAAACTTCATAGCATTTGCTCTCTGTTTTTTTTTTAACGTTCGAGGGCTTCAATTTTAGCAGTCGAGTTCCATCACTAATGTAGTCCAGTTTTAGAAAGCTAAACCTGCCGAAGACGGACGGTCAAACTGTAAACTAGCGACGCAACGCAAGTCGTTCTCCGGACTATATCCTGCTACTTGCAAAGCCTTGTTCAGGGCTTGGTAGCGTGAGATTGAGAATGAACGCAGAACAAGAAGAAGAAGAAGAAGAGCTAGTTAACAGTTGTCAATGCTAGTTAACAGTTGTCAATGCTAGTTAACCGTTTGACTAACTCAAGTTTCCTTTATTCGAAGACGCCCTAGATTCATCTTGCCAACGGAAAGAAAGCTAATTTTAAAAAAACAGGTGACATCAATGAGACGTCTTACAATGTGTCTGTTATTTATAACGAGCCCTTTGTGATTTCTTTGTTGATTCTGAATTGTTGACTTATTGAAGTTACTATTCTAGTTTTTCCAAACTGTTTTAGAGCTGTGAGCAAAACAATGTGACCGTGTGTTAGCAAGTGTCGTTTCTGTAAGTTGTTGAGATTATTAAAATCTGAAACTCCAGACCTGGCCCAAATATTTATTTCGCTAAAAAACAGAAGGCATGGCTTTCGATAATGTTGTGCATCCACACATCCAGCTGGTTGCATCGACATTTTTCTTTCTCGAATATCGAGTACACTTTTGTTGTTATCGTCTTAAAGACGAGAAGCAACGATCCATTCGAAATAATATTCAATTGTTATGTGAAATTTCTGGCACCAAAAGATTTAACGAATAACAAATCTTCCATAACATAATTACATTCTCTCTCTCTTTCCTGCTCTCTCTCTCTCTCTCTCTCTCTCTATCGATACGGATGGCGACAACATTTTGCTTGAGTAAATAAATGTTTAGAAATGGCATTACAAATTCATGGAATTCGAATGAAACATTAATTTAAGTGCTTACAAGCCCTAATGAATTTAGCAATTGAGCTCTCTTCTCTTGGAGAAATCGAAAGTCCTTTCTTTGTTATACGTATAGTCTGTAAGCGCCGGTGTGTCGCTTACAAAAATGCGATACATTGCTGGCATGGATGTGTTTTTTTGTTTTTTTGCACTCGTTTTTGAATAAATACTATGTTAACGCTATAGAAATGATATAGAAACACTATATTAGTGTGTTTCAACTGTACAAAAATGTACAAGATACAAAATTGATGCGCTTGTAATATGTCTGATAGCATAATCATTTTATATTTGGCTTGGCTTGGCTTCGTTCGTTCTCAATCTCCCGCTACCAAACCGTAAAAGGGCTTAAGTAGCAAAATGTAGTCCAGAGAACGGAATGCGTTGTATCGTAGTTTACAGCTTGACTGCGATATTTGTACCTTTCGGTCCAACACATCCGACTTCAGCAAGCATTTTTTGAGTACCGGGTTAGCAATTCCTCTTCGATCCCTTCTCCTTAGCCAGTCTGCCCTGCTGCAGCCTATTATCCAGGATCACCACGTGGAGGTGTAGAAGGGTCTTGGCAGCTCTGGTTCGCTGGCCCTGACGCTAGCAGTAAGCTATGCGCTGCTCAGCGTCTTGATCCCAGTTTCGAAGTTTGATACGTTAGTAATGCTTACAATGCTTATATGGACGCCTCGCTACTGATGTAAGCGGATTATGAATGATGCGGGCAGCGATTTCGAATCATAGGAACAGGACGGTATGGATCGTGTTGCAGGAGGGGTGTGATTACGCATGGAATGCAGACAAAGAAGATACTGATTGCAGATAGTCTAATTACTTAGCGTTTTAGAAGTCACGCTCACACCATGCGATGCCGCAAACGGTCTTGACTTTCCTTGCACACACTGTGGAAGACGCTTCTCTCCTCGGATTTGTCTTACGAGTCATATTCGTTGGGGTCATGGACTAGTTACATCCCCTTTTTTCAAAGGCCAACTTCCTATCGTCTGGCGAGACGGAAAGAGCCCAATGGTGAGTCTAATATATCCGAGCTTGTGTTTCAGTCAAGATTACAAGATTGAAAGAGTTAACATCATATCATTTACCACGTGAGTCAAAACAGTAAATGTGGACCGTTTTCAAACCTGCAATCAACAAAGTTATTACCTCATCTGTAGAGCTTTCGTCGTCACTTGATAACAGGATAGGCTCCCCTGTACCGTACTTGGTGAAGTAATGTACCACAGCGAACTCTATTGTGGTCGCAATGACGAAGACGAAGCACAAAGCCACGTAGACGTCCATTGCTGTTACATAGGACACCTTTGGTAGCTGGCTCTTGTTTTCTATTCCAATGATAGTCATTGTCAAGACGGTCGTAGAGCCTGGGGAAGGAATTTGTAGAATCAGCGTACGTAACAGCAGACGTAACAGTAGAAACATCAGACGTAAAATGGCGGCCTACACGGAAATACGGCTGAATCAGTGTGCTGTGAATGAATTCCTGGCAGCGGAAGGTTGTGCGCCCATCGACATGCATCGAAGAATACACTGCGGCATATGGTGACGCCTGTGTGGAAGTGAGTACTGCCAGAAGATGCGTATGGACTGTAAAAGGCGGCAATCCAGTCACGACGAACCTACCTGACAATGCTCGCAGCGGATGACCAATCACAAGTGTGGATGCACAGCACGAAGCTCTCGTGAACAAAATGATTCGTGCTAATCTCAGTGTCAAGCAGAAAGATATTGCCTCAAGGCATATGATGTCGATTGATCTTCTTCTTCTTCTTCTTCGTACGCTGTTTACAGCGATATTTACGTTGCACTGATTTAATTTGTTAGCCAGTGGCTCAGTGCATCCGATTTCAACAGGCGTTTCTGTAGGGTTGCCCTCCTTAGCCTTTGGCTGTCCCCAGCCTAACTGCAAGGCAGCAGTTGTTTTTGGTCAGAGTTGTCTCTCTTGGGAAGTTGTATTGCAGGACTATCGAGTCTTCCCTACTCGTGTCTATAGCTTTTGGAAATGATATGATGGACTATGTACTAGTTTGTACTATCCCGGAAGAGAGGCAGTCCAGTGTGACTTTTTCCCAGGATCGTCACGTCCTGCCAGAAACGTAGCATATGCATATGAGTGAGGTATCTTTTTGCTCGCTCTATTTTCTCGGCTCATCTGCAGTGATGGTACGCCTAGCATTCCCCGCCACCCGGGAGCTTGCCACAATAGGACAGGAGGTGCAGTGTCCGCTGGACTGCATCTCTTCTGCGTCCATTGGAATGACTGATAGCAGACAGATGCAAAGAGCGAGGAAGGAGTGCATTTTTCCAGGTGCATTCCTGCGGCTCGATCGGGCCGGGACACAAGCCTCAGCCATGTCGTAGCCTACCATCTCAGCGGTGCTGAGATTTTGGGCGGGATTCTGGCTTAGAGGCGTTCGGCCGTACTCCCTCAGATGGTAGCTTATCAGCCAAGCACGTGAACCAAATGTCAGCAACCTGTGATTCCTCTCGAAATAGTGCATTTGACCAGGTGACAAGCCTAGTCTTGCACGGAGATGTTGTCCGCCTAGGGAGCGGACATGGTCAAGGATTGAGTCTCAGCAGTTCGCAGTGAGGTAGCTGATCTACTGCTTAGGGTACCCGACCGAGAACTAAGTCTTCTACAAATGATTTCATTCCTCATCGCCGTATGGGGTGAATATCGAGCAGCTTCCCGCCCGCTTTTATCAGCGGACGGCAGAGACCTCATTCTGCGGCTTGACCGGGCGGGGCTGGAGCGTGACCCCGAGGTCCCCACCATGTCGAAGCCTCCCTTTGCATTTGTGCTGGGCTGCTTTTAGGCGGGATTTTTGGCTTAGAGGCGTTCGGCCGTAATCCCTCACCTCGAACCGTTGGCTTATCCGCCTAGTACGTGAACCAAAATGTCTGCGGCTCCTCTCGGGCTTAGCAGGATTACCGTAGCAGAGCATTGTCATTTGTAGGGTAAAGCTGACCTGTCTTCGGAGGGTTTATTTCCAGCACCCGTTCAATATTAGCCAGACCGTATCAATAGAGGGCTATTAGTTTGTCAATGGCCCAGTTTCTGGAGCCTGCGATTTATGCAGGGTGAAGACCAGATTACCGTAGCAGGCGCTCTTTCATTTGGGGGTTTTGAGACTGACCTGTTTTCCGTGGGTCTAATACCAGCACATGTTCACTATTAGACCCCACGAAGGTGCTCTCTTTTGACAGTCATTCTACACTATTGGCGTGTTTAGTCAATTTTAGCCTCAGGCTCCACTCCCGATAGTGCTCTTCCGTCAATTCCTTTATCAAACACTGGATGCAGACCAACCGAGCCACAGAGGGCATAACCCCAGATTTCTGAGGGTCTAAATCCAGCACCAGTTTCATATTAGACCCCAAAAAAGTGGTCTCGGCATGTCAGTCATTTCAGTGTTGGCCGTGTTGAGTCAAATTAAGCCGCAGGCTCCACTCCTGGTGGTGCCCTTCCGTCAATTCCTTTAAGTTTCAGCTTTGCAACCATACTTCCCCCGGAACCCAAACACTTTGGTTTCCCGGAAGCTGCCCGCAGAGTCATCGAAGCAACTCCTGCGGATCGCTAGTCGGCATCGTTTATGGTCAGAACTACGACGGTATCTGATCGTCTTCGCGCCTCTGACTTTCGTTCTTGATTAATGAAAACATTCTTGACAAATGCTTTCGCAGTAGCTCGTCTTGCGGCGATCCAAGAATTTCACCTCTAACGCCGCAATACGAATGCCCCCGTTTGTCCCTGTTAATCATTACCTCCAGTTCCGAAAACCAACAAAATAGAACCGAGGTCCTATTCCATTATTCCATGCACCATTATTCAGGCAGCCGAGGCCTGCTTTGAACACTCTAATTTTTTCAAAGTAAACGCGCCGGCCACCCAGGACGCTCAGCGAAGAGCACCCGTGGGAGAGAGCCGGCAGACGGTAGGGCAGGAGACAACGGGCAGTGAACCGGTGCGAGCCGGACCGCCCGCCTGCGCCTGAGATCCAACTACGAGCTTTTTAACTGCAACAACTTTAATATACGCTATTGGAGCTGGAATTACCGCGGCTGCTGGCACCAGACTTGCCCTCCAATAGATCCTCGTTAAAGGGTTTAAAGTGTACTCATTCCAATTACGGGGCCTCGAAAGAGTCCCGTATTGTTATTTTTCGTCACTACCTCCCCGTGCCGGGAGTGGGTAAGTTGCGCGCCTGCTGCCTTCCTTGGATGTGGTAGCCGTTTCTCATGCTCCCTCTCCGGAATCGAACCCTGATTCCCCGTTACCCGTTACAAACATGGTAGGCATGTCACGTACCATCGACATTTGATAGGGCAGACATTTGAAAGATGCGTCGCCGGCACATGAGGCCATGCGATCAGCACAAAGTTATCCAGAGTCACCAGTGGGGACGCCGCAACCCCGCGAGGGGAAACGACGATTGGTTTTGAACTAATAAAAGCGCTCTTTCCGCGAGGGTCGGAGCTTGGTAAGCATGTATTAGCTCTAGAATTGCCACAGTTATCCAAGTAGGATCGTGTCATCTAAGGAACCTCGACTGATTTAATGAGCCATTCGCGGTTTCACCGTGAGACAGTGTGAACTTAGACATGCATGGCTTAATCTTTGAGACAAGCATATGACTACTGGCAGGATCAACCAGATATCTGTCGGAGACGTACGTACTGCGCACACCGGTCGGCGGAGGAAGGGTGTGTAAAAAGCCTCACTGGGACGGCCGCAGGGACCGACTGACGGGACGGACGGACGGTTGTTCCACCCGTCCCTCACTCCGTCGACCTAGGACCGCCTGACAGGGGCCTCCCACACGCACCAGACGACCGACCGACCGGGCTCGCTCGAGGAGGGATGGCAGCGCTCTGTGCAGAACGGATCCCAACGACCTCGGCGACGAATTTCACTGGGACTAGAGACACAATTTGGCCTGCCCTTCTTCTCCGTAGGGAGAACGCAGGGCCTCGAGGCAACGATTCCTGCTTTCCATTTGCCGGTCACAAGCTCTTTGCGAGAGTCGGACCACCAGCGAGACGTACTGTCGAGCTCTGCTATAAGCCTTAGATAAATCACCACGGACGGACCACGTTTCCTGATACGGACCAGACTAGCGCACCTCGGTGGAGGAGCCACTACCACAAACCGCACCCAATTCGCACTACGGGGAAAGGCAGGCGAGCGTTTTCCGCAAGCCCGCGCTATCGCTCCGCCTGGCGGGACTGAGATCGCTTTACGAACACTGGTTGAAATTGAGTCGCCGCAGCGAGACAACTACCCCAGATTGTCGATTGATCGATTCCATCCCATTACCCATGATCTGCTTGGGTATAGGAAAGTCTGTGCGTTACGCTTCTGACGAGGCAGTGAAGGCAGATGTGCCTACCTGGTTTCGGGAGAAGATGTTTGATTTTTTCATCAACGGAATGCAATAACATGTCCGGGGTTGGCGTTTGTGTGTGGACAAGGATGGTGATTACGTTGACAAATAATAACACATCACCTAAACGACATTCCAAGCTTTAAGAAAATGTATAGCTCATGTGAAAACCTTGCACATTAAGGAAGCTATCTCTTTAAATGCCAAACATTTTGAAATCGCCTTCGTACATGTTATTAGCTGTAGTGGAACCAATCTTGTCTTTTTTTGCATCGCTGTGCGGCGGCTACCGAAACAGTAGTGGTCTTCACTTTTCGTGTGTTTCAAGTAAATAACAAGGGACGATGAGGCTTACGTATGGTCAGGCAAAATACACTGATCAGACAATGTTAGCCAGGGTTAGGAGAAATATACTGTCCAAGACCCTCACCTGACCATCTTGTTGGTCGTCCTGGAAACGGGCTGTTGTCGAGGACAACAGTCCGGCTAACAAGGTGAGGTTCGACGTGATCCCCGTAGTAGTGAGCGACACGCAGATGAAGCAAGCATAGCACAATCGTCTGGAGGACCCCGGTCCACCTTCATCAGCTCGCTGGGGATGTGAGGAAAGCTACGACAACCCGCCACTTAACGCCCTTTTTAGGACGCACAAAAGAGTAACCTACTCATTGTGGGCATTCGCAAACAACAAGTCAATAACAAAATCACTTCCCTTAGCTCGCTCTGACAAGTATCTGACAAAAATCCAGAACATTGGCTCCGTCCCCGGTCCTCACAGCATTGTTGTCCACCGTCACACGCTGGAGTGCACGAATGAATTTACATACCTGGGGAGTTCTATTTCTTCTGATGGACGCAGTGGGCCTGACATGTTAAGGCGGATCGGGCTTGATGCTTCCGCTGGGAACGACTTTATCAGGGTGTGGAATAATGGCAGACTCTCTCTCGTATCCAAAATTCTTAGTCATCAGACGTATGTGATTCTTGTCCTTCTATATGGTTCAGAAACTTGGAGCCTACTTAAACAGGACATTTCAAGACTCAATGCCTTTCTTAACTTAACTTAACGTCTTTATACTAGTTTAGAAGACTCTGCAGAGTCTGTATACAACTTTCATATGCGCAACCAGCGACGCATCCTCGGTATCCAGTGGTTTGATCTCGCCCGTAATGTCGAAGTGTCTGCAAAGACTAGTCTTCCCGCCATCTCGGACACTCTGTCCCCCCACACGCCCGTCTCTGTTTGGTCACGTGGTCGACTGGACCAGGAAGTACCGGCTCACCAGATAATGTCCAAGTCTGCTATGTGTAACAACGGTCTCCCATCGGCCGGCTGGAGGCGTGGGAGGGGCCGTCCCCGTTCTACACGACTCCGACAGATACCAGTCTCTCCTTCGGCAGTGAACGAGGTTTGGCTTCAAGCCTTAGCAGCTGGGCATGGTAGTGGACGATCGACGCAACGGGCCCTAGATGCATAGGCGAACATTATTATTATTAGCTCGCTCTGCGCCATCCGAACGATTCCCTGGCACTGGAACATAATACCCTGTAACTTTGAATTATCTATTCCTCAACATGTTGTTATAAGTTGGTCTTTCTTTTTCATTCTTTATTGGGGACGTCTTCTTCTTCGTCGTTCGTTTCAAACTCCAGCTTCAAAGCCAGATGTAGTCAGGCGAACAGAATGCGTTGTGGCGTAGTTTACAGCTGTAACAGTTCCCGCCGGAGCAAGGGGAGTTTAGAACAGGGGTGAGGTGGTTTCTGATGCCTGAACATGTTAAAGCTTAAAGCTACCTGAATGCGTGTCAAGATCACTCACCGTCTCAACAAAGGAAAACAGAGTTGGGGTAAGGAATGTGGACAGGTGGAAACTGACCGCTGGCCTGCCGACTTTGGTAGGGGGAGATTGATTGACAGACGAAATTGGCAGCGGGGCTTGCTGCGAGAGAATGAGTGACAGGTGTGCAAGGTGTTTCGTTCCAATAGGACTGAATGTGGCCATCACCTGAAATCCTTTGGTCGAGCTCGGACTTTGCTTGAGTGTATATAACTCGAGAGGAAGTTTGGCTCAGGAGGCTGGATGCAAAGGAGGGATGCAGGGGAGGCTGGATAGAGGGATGGAGAGTGAGAGAGAGAGACTGAATGTAGATAGTATGTTTAACTCACCGACTTAGAGGAGCGATTGATAGACTGTTGCACGAATGTTTGGTGATAGAACAGGATCGCTCAAATAGGTGTGTGAGTTTTGCATTAATAGAAAATCTGAACGTGTGTTTGTAAGCAAGGACACATTGTGAACGAGTTATGTCGAGATCGCCCGCCTGTGGGGATTTGAGTGAGGAAGAGTATTTGCTAAGGTGTGTTGAGGACGCAGTTAAGGCGATGTGTGTGTGATGTAATTGTAAGGCAATAGAACTGGGTTTTAGTTAGTTGGTAATTCCATCAAGAGCTAATGCTTACAATTCCCGATTTAGTAATATGTATATTAACATGTATATAATAATAGAATGCTTAGTTAAGATGATATGTATTATATTGTGTTTGTAATTTCTCTACTCATTTCTATGATATAGGTATGATATAATAAATATGCCACCTGCTGTGTGATAGTCATTTACTGAGTATGGTCATGAATGATGTGGAGGAGTGCGAGAATGTTCTAAGTTAGAATAACGGCCAGGGCAAACAGTGGGTCTTCTTCACAGCTTGATTGCGATATTTGCACAATTCGATCCGACACATTGGGGACTAAATCGTGACGTTTCTGGTTATCGTATCAGTTTCTTCTGAGGTCATTGTCAACCCACTTCTAACTGCACAAATTAGAGATACAAGAACACAATTTTGCAAAGAATAAAATTAGAGATACAAGAACACAATTTTGCAAAGAATAAAATTAGAGATACAAGAACACAATTTTGCAAAGAATATTGGTTAGTATAACATCAGAACTAACACAGCGCAATCCTACACTTATATTTAATCAAAATATTTTCAGATCCCTGTGGAACAAAAGTCTCCATCAAATACAAGCCAAGTCATCAAACGCTGATCTGCCTATATCTGTTGAAGAGTCTGTAGCTAAATGTTTTTGCTAGATAGTGTAGCTAGCCCCATACACAGCCCTCCGTAGCCGTTCCTTACAACATGCCTTTCTTAGCGAAGTGAATATTATTTTTGGATTGCTAATTTTACTCGTTGAACAAAGTCTCATTTTCTGTTCTATTTACGAACAGTAGAACGGGTACTTCGATCTTTGAACGTATAAAGATCTTTATGAAAGATTAGATAAACGAAAACAGGATACAAGTAAACAGTGAATTTAACAAAACGAATACAGGTATAGAAACAGAAAGGATAATAAATTACAAAGTAAATGGGACATGACTGACGAGGCAACAAAGAAAATGTTTTTTTAAAACCACCAAAGGTATCATTCACTGAGTTTTGAAGGTTAACTCTTTTCTCAAACTTGTTTCAAGTTTTTAAATTCGAAATTGCTCGTTTCTACCATTTCCATGGTTTTTTCCATCTTAGTTGGCATTTCATTATAAGCAAATTCTGATTAGTATCAGTCCACACCAGGGTAAGCAATATAATGTTGTTTAATTTTTTTTAATGCATCGTTTATTTCAATACATTGATGAACTTGTTTTAAATTTTCGCATTGACCTAGCTATTACGATCCAACCAGGTGCTGCGTATGTTATGTCTGGTATGTTCATAAGTCGTTTATATTATCATCGTCTTTGTCTTTTATCATCATCACGTAGCGTGACCTTTGCAGAACGTTACTGTCATAACAGCCGATCTGTAAGACTTTTGATCTCTAGCGAGAACTCACGCCTCTGTCTCTGTCATCTTCGGGACCTCCGTGATGTCTTGTGTCCATCTTTTCTCTGGTCTGCATGTGCCCCGCTTTCCAGGCATCATACCCTCCAGTAAGGGTACGGCGTGGCCTAGTGGTTAAGTGACACGGCTCACAACCAGAAGGTGCTGGGTTCGATCCCCATCACAGCACCGGCCGTTACCCCGGGGAAGCAAACACTTAGAAAATGCAGGAGGAAGCAGACCCTTACATAAAATGCAGGCTGAAGTCGGATGCACTGGTCCGACAGGCGCAAAATAAAAACGCAGTGCAACGCACACCGCCTTGGGGATTAGAGAAATAAGGCAAACGCAAAAAAAAAAAAAAATAAAAAAAAAAAATAAATACCCTCCAGTATAGTTCTCTTCAGACCATTATAACGATTAAAATGACCAACATATTTACCTTTTTGGGTAGTATATTGTTTACCAACCAATTTTCCTCGAAATCCAGTTCTTGTAGGATAACTGCATTTTTCCTTTTCGCTATCCATGGTATTTTGAACACCCTTCTGTTGCTACTTAGTTCAAAAGATTCAATCCTTTTCTTCAGTGTTTGTGTGGTGGTCATACCTTTAATACCTTGAACAAATCATTATTCACTGTTTATTCTCTTTGCATTCGTTCGTTGTTAAAAGAACGTTTCTGGCGTTGTGTGGTAGTTTACAGAGAGACTAGTGATAGCAGTGTCTTTCGTCTCGACACATCCGGTTTTCAGCACATCGATTTTTGGCACTAGATTTGCCTTCCCTCCCCGATCTACAATCTATTAGCCAGACTGCATGGTTGTAGTATGCGTCAAGGGCCGGCACTTGTAAGGGGAATAGGATCTTGGTGAGCTATGCATCAATGACTTTGATGCAAGCTAGCAGTCATAAGTCACTGAATTCTGTCAGCTCATTCACTGCCGCATCTTTTCCTTAATTTTTTCCTTTTTCCTTTTTCTTTGTTTTTGTTTGTGTTTGTCTTTTTCTTTTTCTTTGTTTCTTTCTTCATCTCGCCATCTCCACCAACAGGTGGGACTTTGAGAGGTATGTCCTGTATCCGTAATTTCCTCCGTGTTTCACATGTGCATCTTAGCAAGGTGAACTTTCTCCAGGTACATAACCGAGTTGGGTACACTCAGCCCTTTGCAATGTTATATTTGGGCACACTTAGCGCTGTGCTATGCTGAATTGAATACACTCGGCACAGTGCAGTTCCGACCTAGCACTGGGGCCCTGGCGGGATATCACCTCCACCATCCCATAGGATGAGAGAATCCCGCGTGTTTCAGGACTCTCGTAGTGAAATGCTTCCTTGACCACACTCCGCTCTGTGCTATATCATGCTGACAACACTCTGCTCTGTGCTATATCACGCTGATCACACTCCGCTCTGTGCTATATCACGCTGACCACACTCTGCTCTGTGTTATATCACGCTGATCACACTCCGCTCTGTGCTATATCACGCTGACCACACTCCCCTCTGTGCTATATCACGCTGACCACACTCTGCTCTGTGCTATATCACGCTGATCACACTCCGATCTGTGCTATATCACGCTGACCACACTCTGCTCTGTGTTATATCACGCTGATCATACTTCGCTCTGTGCTATATCACGCTGACCACATTCCGCTCTGTGCTATACCACGCTGATCACAATCCGCTCTGTGCTATATCACGCTGATCACACTCCGCTCTGTACAATGCTTCATTGACCCCACTCTGCTCTGTGCAATGCTTCATTGACCACACTCCACTCTGTACAATGCTTCATTGACCACACTCCGGTCTGTACAATGCTTCATTGACCACACTCCGGTCTGTACAATGCTTCATTGACCACACTCCGGTCTGTACAATGCTTCATTGACCCCACTCTGGTCTGTACAATGCTTCATTGACCACACTCCGGTCTGTACAATGCTTCATTGACCACACTCCGGTCTGTACAATGCTTCATTGACCACACTCCACTCTGTACAATGCTTCCTTGACCACACTCCACTCTGTACAATGCTTCCTTGACTACACTCTGCTCTGCGCAATTCTTCCTTCATCACACTCCGCTCTATGCAATGCTTCTATGATTCCACTCCGCTCTGTGCAATGGTTCTACAATCCCACTCCGCTCTGTGCAATAACTCTTTGGACTCTGCACTGTCGAATATCACACTGATTACACTCCACTCTGTGCAATGCTTCTGTGATCACTCTCCGCTCTGTGCAATGCTTCTATGATCACACTCCACTCTGTGCAATGCTTCTATGATCACACTCTACTCTGTTCAATGCTTCTATGATCACACTCCACTCTGTGCAATGCTTCTATGATCACACTCTACTCTATGCAATGCTTCTATGATCACACTCCACTCTGTGCAATGCTTCTATGATCACACTCCACTCTGTGCAATGCTTCTATGATCACACTCTGCTCTGTGCAATGCTTCTATGATCACACTCCACATTGTGCAATATTTCACTGATCCCACTCCACTCTGTGCAATGCCAAGTTGAATACACTCAACGCATTGTTATATCGAGTTTGGACCGAAGCCCTGGAGTTATATCATATCCACCATCCGAGAGTCTCCCATCCGTTAGCTTCTTATGTTTCAGTGCTGCAATTGGAACAAGACACTGCCAGCACTGTGGAGAGTCGAGTGGGGCAGGCTCGGCGAAGTGCAGAGCTGAGTAGATACACTGTGGAGAGTCGAGTGGGGCAGGCTCAGCGAAGTGTAGAGCTGAGTAGATACACTGTGGAGAGTCGAGCTGTCGCCAGGAGAGCGTATCCTATGGGCCCCAGCGATTCCAACCGGATAGAAAGACGAATTTGTATGCACATGATTGAATTTTAGGTAACATATAGATCTTCTCCGTATTCTTTTTCTTCTTCTTCTTTTTCGTATTCTTTTTTCCCCACTGTCCTTGCCATTTGACGTCGTAAAAATGCCGGATGGGTAGATTTCTTGTTATTGCCATGTCGGAGCCATCGGTGTAACTTTCTGATTTCTTGTTATTGCCATGTCGGAGCCGTCGGTGTAACTTTCTGATTTCTTGTTATTGCACGTCGGAGCCGTCGGTGTAACTTTCTGATTTCTTGTTATTGCTATTTCGGAGCTGTCGATGTAACTTTCTGCTTTCTTGCTATTGCCGTGTCGGAGCCGTCGGTGTAACTTTCTCAGTTGGTTAAAAACACCCTCGATCCACCGACGTCCAGATTTGCCTCTTGCCCGTGGACTGAAGACCTGGATAGAATATGCTCTCCATGCTGGCTGGTCATAATGCATTCTGCCTAAATGACCATACCACTTGAATTTTCGAGCGTCAATGTAGGCACTGTGTTTATCGGCCTTATCTGCCTCAGATGGCTGTTGCATCTCACAGCTTTGGACCTTACTCTTATGTGTATCTTGTAAGGACCAAGATTGCCATTTGGGATACTATGTAGGAATAAACAGTGCTTTTATCAAGTACTTCTTAGTTCAAAGAAGCACCCTAGGGTGTTTCGGAATCGGTGCAATTTGTTATTGGATATTATTCATTTTCTGAATTCTACTAGTATGTCTCTGCATTGCCATAGCCATAGCAATGCAGAGACTGAACAACCTGAAGTAATTATGGCAGAGCACCAACAAAATGATAAAAGTAAATGTCTTGAGAGCCTGTGTTTTTCCTGTGGCAGCTTATGGCTGCCAATCTTGGACGACTACCAAAACTTCCAGACAAAGAATCGAATCCTTCTAGTCAAAATGTTACAGAAAGATCCCCATAATACCATGGACAGAGAAAAAGACAAATATAGACATTCGGCAAGAGTTGAGCATAGAGGAAAATTGGTTTATCAATTCCATTTTGTCTAGTAAATGAAAATACTTTGGTCACATCAAGAGACATCGAGAGAACAGTGATGGAACGTATGTTGTCAGGCAAAAGAGCAAGGGGTAGACCAAGAAGACGATGGCACCAGTATATCCAGGAATGGCTGGGTATGACTGTAGCGGAGGCTGGAGTTTTGGCAAGGGAACGAGTTTCTTTCACACGGGCTGTGATGGAAGCGACGTTCTATAAAGGACAGGTATGCTACGTGATGATGACTCGTATGTGTTATCTCTCTGTCAACTGTATCATCATCAGTGAACATACTAGCTAGATATTTAAGCTCCCGTACTTGCTTGATACTTTTGTCACCTGCTGTGGAAACGTCTCTGCACGTGTTCATGCGATAGCTACACCGTCTCTGTGTCATCTGTGTTCATTTTCATGTCAAATTCGCGACAAGCCGAATTTAGATAGGTTACTTGGTGTAGTAGACCTTCTCTGCTTGAGCCCAGCCCGCTAAGCAGAGAAATGCACCCGTCTACTACCACCTTGCCTTGCACAAGACTTGCACAAGGGCTAATGTCCTTGTAGATGCACAGGTCGACCAAGACTAAGACTAAGTAGGTCTTCTCCATTTTGGTAAAATATGGCATGATTATCTGCAAGAAACAATTCATCACTATGTGATTTTATCAAAATAAATTATTAATAAAAGATTATATTATATAAATATTATCGATGAAGGCACCAGATTAAGTCAGACGAAAAAGACATACAAATAGAGCAAGGCTAAATTGGTGACGTGACAACTGAAGGTCTTACCTAGTGCAATCCTGTCGGCTGTTGCTTCTCTGTTGATCCAGAAAGAGACCCAGGACAAGACCACCAGCAGACAACATGGAAGGTAGAGGTTGATCAGGAAGTAGCCAGTATGTCTGCTCAGTTTGAAGGTGACGCTCAGGACGGAGTGGATAGCTGGTGGTTGGCAAAGTGAAGTGGGGTGGAGTGGAGTAGAGTTGTTAATCTACGGTAGATTTGTTGGAATTGGTGTAGAGTGGGGAAGATTTGTTAATGTAGGGTAGATTGAGTAGAGTGGGGAAGATTTGTTAATGTAGGGTAGATTGAGTAGAGTGGGGAAGATTTGTTAATGTAGGGTAGATTGAGTACAGTGGGGAAGATTTGTTAATGTAGGGTAGATTTGTTGGAATTGGCGTAGAGTGGAGTAGATTTGTTAATGTAGGGTAGATTGAGTAAAGTGGGGAAGATTTGTTAATGTAGGGTAGATTGAGTACAGTGGGGAAGATTTGTTAATGTAGGGTAGATTGAGTACAGTGGGGAAGATTTGTTAATGTAGGGTAGATTGAGTAGAGTGGAAAAGATTTGTTAATGTAGGGTAGATTGAGTACAGTGGGGAAGATGTGTTAATGTAGGGTAGATTGAGTACAGTGGGGAAGATTTGTTGATGTGGGTTAGATTTGTTGGAATTGGTGTATAGTAGAATATATTTGTTAATGTAGGGTAGATTGAGTACAGTGGAGAAGATTTTTTAATTAGATTTGTTGGAATTGGTGTACTGTTGAGTAGATTTGTTAATATAGGGTAGATTGAGTACAGTGGGGAAGATTTGTTGATGTGGGTTAGATTTGTTGGAATTGGTGTATAGTAGAATAGATTTGTTAATGTAGGGTAGATTGAGTACAGTGGGGAAGATTTGTTAATTTGGATTAGATTTGTTGGAATTGGCGTAGAGTGGAGTAGATTTGTTGATGTGGGTTAGATTTGTTGGAATGAGTGCAGAATGGAGTAGGATGTAGTAGGGTTAGATTAGTGCAGTTGGTTCAGACAACATTGTACATTTTGTGGTGGTAGATAAAGTGGAAGTGTGTTGGGGTGTATCCGTGTAGAGAGGAAAGGGTGAGTGGGTTGGAATAGAAATAGGTAGGGTGTAGTTTTGTAAAATTGAGTAGATTTGTTATGTGTGATAGAGTGAAATAAAGAAAGATCGGTTGTAGTGGAGGGGTAAAGTGAGTTAGATAAAAACGGATTTATTTTTTTATGTGGAATATAGAGTTAAATGGATTTGTTCAAATTGGAGTGCAGTATAGAGTGGAGGTAGTGGAGTGGAATAGGGTAGTTGGAATGAAGTCGAGTGGTGTAGATTGTGTAGTTTGTGGGATCGTTAGATAAATTGTTTTGGGGGTGGTGGAGTGAAGTACGGTTTGGTTAGTAGTTTTATTTTAGTACAGTTGTTATAATCGGTTGGGGTGGGTCGGAGTGAATGTAATGGTAAGGGTGAGGTTGGGTTGTCACAGGTTGAATGGGAGGAATGGTTGAATGTTTGAATGGAGATGGGAGGAATAACAAAAGCGTTACCGTTACACAATGGTTGAATGAAATTGTGGAATTATGAGACTATTATTCCTACTAGTTTTCATTAAATGATGTCTATTGACAGACAATTTTTGACGAATTTGTTTTGTATTGATCTAATTTGTTTATATATATATATATATATATGTGTGTGTGTGTGTTTGTATACATATATATATATGTGTGTGTTTGTATACATATATATATATGTGTTTGTGTTTGTATATATATATATATATACATTTTTTTTGGCGTTCGTCTTATTTCTTTAATCCACAAGGCGATGTGCGTTGCACTGTGGTTTTTATTTGCGCCTGTCGGCGTTTGCTTCCCCGGATTAAGCGTCTCCCACCTGAAACAGTTGAGTCGACCATTTTTTCTTATATGTTGATTTATTAGTTCAGTGTTGTTGTCCCTGATGAAGGCCTATTGGTCGTAACGTAGGTTTTGTTTGTGTTCTCGTCTCGGTGCGGTATCTGACCATACCCATTTTTAAATTTTGATTAAGCTCAACCTTAATCAACTTTTACTAGTTTTTTTTCATGTTTTTTTCCCATTGCTTCCCCGGAGTAACGTGCGGTACTGTGATGTGGTTCGAACCCAACACCTTCTGATTGTAAGCCGTGTCACATAACCACTTGCCCACGCCGTCCCTCATATATATATATATATATATATATATATATATATATATATATATATATATATATATATATATATATATACACACACACACACAAGGGGCTTGTCATAAGTTTTTACCCTGACCATGAAGGAATAGGAGGAGAAAGTTGAAATTTGGCCCAGTGCTTATTATTTCTCAATGTAGCCACCACCTGAGTTAATACATTTTTGCCATCTCTGCGTGACCCTGAAAAGACAGACCTTCAGAATAAAGTAACCTATTTTTAGAGCTGAACCAGTTATCACAAGCCAGTATGACATCTTCATTACTGTCAAAATGATTTCCTTTCATCGGTTTTTTAAGTTTTGGGAAAAGAAAAAAGTCTGATGGAGCTAAATCCGAAGAATATGGTGGGTGTGGAAGAATTTCAATATTAAAATCGTTGGCTGTTTGCAGCACAAGCCTTGCTAAAATGAAGGGCACGTTGTCTTGATGCAAAGGCAGAATTTTAGTGTGCGCTTTCCCTCGTTTTCTGGTCACAGTCTTTCTTAGTTTGGTAAGGAGATCTGCATAATATTGCCCATTAAGCTTGTTGCCACGAGGCAGGTAATCTTTCAATATGACACCTTTGACGTCCCAAAAAACAGCATCACTGTTCTTGCAGATATCTGTGCTCTTGGCATGACATATGTTGGTAAGTCCGGGGTTTTCTACTGCACGCTGGAAACTGCCTAATGCTGGGGTAGACCCAAGTAATTTCTAGCTGTGTAGGTCCTGAGAATTGGGCTGGATTACACTGGTGGATTTAGATTGTGTGTCCTAGGAAATAGTACATGTTTCTTATGTAATTTTGCATGTAGAATACAATACGTTTTCAAAAATTTCTATGCCATCCAATTTTTTCTTGCTGCAGCAAAAGTACATTGCAGTAACAATAGAAGAATACAAATGACCGATTATCTGAACCGAATAATCCGTCCAAATTCGGTATCCATTAATTGGCAAAACTGGTGATATAACAGAATACCGATTATTTGACGATTAATCGGAGCAGCTCATATATATATATATATATATATATATATATATATATATATATATATATATATTATACTCACACATGTACGCAATTGCTTGCACACATGCATGCCTAAAGTTCCGCGCGTACGTACGCGCGAAGGCAGGCAGTTCAACAAGTGGGCATGTGTGCGTACGTTCAAAAATACATATATACAGAAAAACAGACAGCCAGCCAGACAGATAGACATGCCTTAATACAGACGTACAGAAATACATACATACATACATACAGACAGACATACATACCGAAAGAGACACACACAGACCGACAGCCATACACATTTTAAATTTGTATTCATACAATTTTGAATTAAGGTTATCCAAGATTGACAGTGTAAGTGAAAGAGGGACATCTAGATTTATTTTGAATTATTATATATGTTTAAACCGGTAGTATTTCGGGCCCAGACCTTAACTACAAAGTTGTTCTACAGCAACTGAGCTTAATTACTTAAGAGCAGCACTCTGCAAACTGTGCCAGCAGTCCGCACCAAAAAGGGTAGTGGTACAGTGGGTCCCATCACACTGCAACATCCAAGGCAACGAGGAGGCAGACAGACTGGCAAAAGAAGGTGCAAGACTACCACAAACAGATACTAGTATGACGTACGAAGAGTCAAAACGGCTTATCAAAGCCAGATACATGACCAAATGGGAAACCGAACATACTGGTTACACCAAAAACGATGCCTATTACCAGTTGAACCGAAGAGAGCAGGTCGTTGTCTTCAGACTTCGCACTGGCCACAATAGACTGAGGTACCACCTATTCAACAAATTGAAGATAGGTGGTACCGACGAATGCCCGTGTGGTACTGGTAAAATGACCGCTGAACATCTGCTGCAGAACTGCCCGACATACGAGGATCAGAGAGAGCAGATGTGGCCATCACCAGTGGAACTGCAAGACAAGCTCTATGGCAGTGGCGACAGCCTCAGGATGACCGCCGCTTTTTTCGAAAGAATAATGGTTACTGTCTGACTGCGTACGAAGAAGAAAAAGAAGAAGAAGAAGCTCTACAGCAGTAGAAGCCAAACTCAATATGTATGAGAGCCACATTTAAATTTACAATTCTTTGGCGAGTTCAGTTTTAGTTCAGTCGAAGATCAACATAAGCTACACATGGTCTAACCTATAAGTGCTCTGTTCTTCTCCATATGTGTGGAGAATCTCAGCGCAATGGACGAACTCCGTGGTACCGACGAGGATCCCGTTATAGATTGGGTAGATTCTTAACCTATTTTTTTATTTTACACGAGCAGCTGGCGTTAAGCTTACTCTTTTTCGATTTCCAACTGCCGAGGGATTTTTAACGTACGAGACACTGCACACGGGTCCGATCTCTACCACTCGGAGATCCGGAGAAATGCAACAAAGTGCACGTTTAAAAATATCGGTCTCTCCCCTGTTGAAACAGTATACCCATACTTGGTATAGCACTAGTCTGGAGGAGATGGGGCGTTGCTGCAGAAGTTGAGAGATACAAACAAACCAACGATCCAAGACATCTAATGTAAAGTCACCATTTGCAGAAAAGGAGACTGAACGGAGTTTCCTACAAACAACACAATCCCTACATGGAAGCCATGGAGGGCATTCATAGAGAAATGGCACGACAAACAACAAACCCCCTTGATAAAGGTGCAAGAGAAGGATGCACCAGGAGAACACCAACAATATCCATAAGGGAGAACCTTAAATATACTTTTATTTGGGGGCACACGATGCGGAAAGGAATACAGCGAGAACTAAATTTTTGCGTGCGTTGCTGTCCAGGACCAGGACTATCTTATGATCCGCCAAAATATACTACACACATGTACGATGGATGGCCTGGTAGATGAAAACGACAAGACAATCAGTGTAAAAGAACATTGAACCTCTGCCGTATCACTTGATACAATGGACACGAACAGGAAGAAAGCAAAACTGAATGCACTAAATCGAATTCAAAGTTCAGAGCAATTTAATGTTACAATTTCTTGCCTTTGCGGACGTTACGCGTTTGTACAAACCTGTACAGGTTCTAATACTTGTCAATACGTGCAATGATAGAAATGCTATACGATGGTAGTTAGTTCGCCAAGGACTAAATGGTCTAGAGGTAAGACGTCGGCCTCGTTTGCTGGGTTTCATGAGTTCAAATCACGGTGGAGACCGGGATTATTGTATGTGGACTTTCTGGTATTTCCGTGAATCCCAGGGTGGTAGTCGCGACATTTCTCTATGAATGCCCTCCAAGACCTCTATGTAGAGATTGTGTCGTTTGTAGGAAACCCCGTTCAGTCTCGTTTTCTGCAATTGGTGACCTACATTAGATTTCTTTGATCGTTGGTTTGTTTGTATCTCTCAACTTCTGCAGCAACGCTCTTTTCTGCTCCAGAGTGTGGTCAATGAAGCATCTACAGACCAAGTATGGGTATACTGGTTCAACAGGGAAGAGACCAATCTTTTTAAACGTGGACTTTGTGGCATTTCTCCGGATCTCTAAGTAGTAGAGATCGGACTCCCGTGTGCAGTGTCGGGTACGTTACAAATCGCTCGGCAGTTGGAAATCGAAAAAGAGTAGCCTTAACGCCAGCTGCTCGGGCAAAATTCAAGATTATATTAAGAATCTACCCAATCTATTACGGGATCGTCGCCGACACTACGGAGAAGAACATATCACTTTTGGGTTAAATCATGTGCAGCTTACGTTGATTCTTCGACTGAGCTAAACTAAATTAAACTAAACAGGGCTTGGCTTTAGGGACTCAGTCACGGCTGGAATTGATGACATATCGACACACCTGACGTTTGAAGACTTTTCCCATGGTGCTGTCTCGTATTCCATTGGAGAAAAGCACAGGTCAAGTGCCCATGAAAGGTTGATAGATGGCTTGACTCTACATGATGTTTGCTAATTCAAATCCCAATAAAAAAATGTAAGACACATTTTCATAAAGAAACAATTTATCATGAGCTACAAAAAATACCGTTTTGAGCTACTAGTACCAGTAGATCGCGTGCGATCACTTGCTGAGGGTTATTCAACAGCGTTATGGAACAAGTAAATTTGATATATCAGATTCTATTTCAATGGCTGCTTTTAGTTCATAGCTTGTTGCCAGTTCTGCACGATAAACATTATCGTCAAGGTATTACTACAAGAAAAAGTGCAATGACGTGACGTCTGATGAATGACTGGGATTTTCAATGATACCACTTCACCCAATTCATCTGTTCGGCAAATTTTCATCACAATAAACCTTTACATCATGATGGTAGTGGGGAGATGCTCCAACTTGTTGTAAATAATAATTATTCTTATCGACAAACGTCTCGCAAATGCGTGACTTGATGGAATCCTGCAGCAAGTTAAACAAACGGCGCCATATATACATTTCAACCAGTGGCGTATCATGTCCCTGGTTCAAGATGAGGTACATTTTTAGAATTATTGTTCTATGAAAATCAGTTTTAGTGGCATATCACAGAGCATATGTTCATTTAAAATAAGATATTTTAATTTACATTTTTGTTCTTCCATATTTCCATCAAATAGACGGAATATAACTGAAAAATGTATAAGACAGAAGATAGCATAATATACATTTGTGTTCTTCCATATTTCCATCAAATACACGGAATGTAACTGAAAAATGTATAAGACAGAAGATAGCTTAATATACATTTGTCTTCTTCCATATTTCCATCAAATAGACGGAATGTAACTGAAAATGTATAAATTAAATATCACATCATTATATACACTAATAGATACTCTGCACAAAAGTAAACTAGTATGCACACTTCAGTTGGTATAAAACTTGATAAAATCCAATAATCGCACGTCTAATTTAGCTGAGTGCTGGGTTTTCCGCGCACATATGTCCATGGTTAATTCATGGCCTTGGTTAACTAAACGCTATCATCAGAAATCAGGATATACACCAGTGAAGAGAAGACAGAAACATAAGCAGTACACCAGACCCAATTCACCAACTCAAAAGAAATCAACAAACCACATTATTTCGTCTGAGAACTGGACACTGCAGACTTCTAGAACATCTATACCGTCTGAAGATCTCAGACACCAATCAGTGCCCATGTGGAACAGGGGGCCAGAACCCTGAGCATATTCTACAGGAATGTCCAATCTATAATGACATGTGATGCCAGACCTGGCCAGACGGTACGGAGCTGAGACAAAAGCTGTGAGGCAGCTGCTCCGACCTGGTGAAGACTACAGACTTCATCATGGCGACTGGCCTGCAAATATAGCATGACGAAAAGATTCTGAACGCAAAAAAGAAAGAAGCCGTGAGTTTCTTCTCGCCAACACTCTGTCACTCATATCTTGCATTCGATGGAGTGCTGTTTCTAGTCGCAAAAAGCAAAGACCCGGTACTTTTTTCAAAACTTACCAGCATAGCAGTCAGCAGTTATTACGTCTAGTGGAGCCTTAACAGGAACACACTTTTATGAATATTTGCAAATTTAATTTATAAAATTATTAACGAAAATACTCTCACAACATATTTATGGTAAATTTGAGAAGATTTACTTGGGCTAGTGACTCACACATAACACACGCTGAATATATGCAACTGATATAAACAAACACTCACACAAAAAACACACACACACACAATCACACACACAAACACACACAAATACACACAAAAACACGCAAACAAACAAACACACACACGCACAAACAAACACACAAACAAACACACAAACAAACACACACACAAACTCACACACACACACACACAAATACACAAACAAACGCACAAATACACACACAAACACACACAAATACCAACACACGCAAACAAACAAACACACAAACATACACACAAACACACACACACAAACACACACACACACAAACACACAAACACA
The DNA here is from genome assembly GCA_036924085.1 of Ariolimax columbianus. Taxonomy (NCBI): domain Eukaryota; kingdom Metazoa; phylum Mollusca; class Gastropoda; order Stylommatophora; family Arionidae; genus Ariolimax; species Ariolimax columbianus. The sequence continues at coordinate 23,377,853 of JAVGWX010000018.1, forward strand.
CACACAAATAAACACACAAACAAACACACAAACAAACACACAAACACACAAACACACACACAAACACTCATACACAAACACAGACAAACATACATAAACACACAAACACAAACAAATACACACGCGCACAAACAAACACACACACACAATCACACACACAAACACACAAAATTACACACAAAAACACACAAACACGCAAACAAACACACACACGTGCACAAACAAACACACAAACAAACATACAAATACACAAATAAAACACGCGCGCGCACAAACAAACACACAAACAAACACACACACAAACACACACAAACTCACACACAAACACACATACAATTACACAAACAAACAAACACACACAAACATACACACAAACAAACACACACACAAACACACACACAAATAAACACACACACAAACAAACACACAAACAAACACACAGACAAACACACAAACACACACAAACAAACACACACAAACACAGACAAACATACATAAACACACACACACAATCAAATACACACGCGCACAAACAAACACACACATACAATCACACACACAGACACACAAACACGCAAACAAACACACACACGTGCACAAACAAACACACAAACAAACACGCGTGCGCACAAATAAACACACACACAAACACACACAAACTCACACACAAACAAACATACAAATACACAAACAAACACAAACACACACAAATACCAACACACGCAAACAAACACACACAAACATACACACAAACACACACACACACACACACACAAACACACATATAAACAAACACACAAACACACACACACAAACAAACACACACACAAAGACACAAACAAACACACAGACAAACACAAGCACAAACACACACAAACATACAAACAAACACCCACATATAAACAAATAGACACATAAACACTTAAACAAACACACACACACAAACATACACAAACAAACACATAAACACATAAACAAACACACAAACAAACACACACACAAACACACACAAATACATACAAACACAGAAACAAGCACACAAACAGAAACATACAAACAAGCACACAAACACACAATCACACCCAAACACACAACCACACACACACACACAAATACATACACACTTACACACAAACAGATAAACAAACACACACACATCACACACACACAAACACACAAACCAATATACACACAAACACACACAAACACACACACACATACAAACACACACACTCAAACACACACACATCCACACAAACACACACACACACAAGCACACCCACACAAACACACACACAAACACACAAACATACATACACACACACAAACAAACACACACACAAACACACACACACATGTCTGAAAATCTGTTAATGTCTGTTCACCTGTCATGTTTACTATGTCTATTTGTACATACACATTCTGTCTGTCTAAAAAAAAAATTTCCCGTAGCTCTCTAACCAACCCTGTTCTCTTTCCATTAGACTGTTCTCTTTCCATTAGACTGTTCTCTTTCCATTAGACTGTTCTCTTTCCATTAGAAATCTGCCTATCTCAACACGAAATCCAACTCAGTATATTAGCACTTGTGATCAGTGAAAGTAGTACCTACACCTTATTTGAGCCACACACATATTCTGGGGCCTTCCGTTCTCATTTCCTTGATACAGTACCAGAACGTACTAATCCAATGCCCTGATAATTGCCTGATGTGTTTACCAGACGTGAGAGCGCATGCTCCAAGTTATTCACTGATAACCGTCTACTGTCTGACGACCTATCAACAGCAACCAGATTGTGGGTGTTTCTTTTATCCAGTTTGTGATCCAGTTTTCATTTAAGTAGATTATGCATCAAACACTTCTTCTTCTTCTTCTTTATCGTTTTCTTACATTCATCATCTTCTTTTACCTCTATTTCTATCTCTGCATCTTAAACATACTCTACTTCATCTTCTTCCTCTTATTCTTCGTCTTCTTCTTCTACTGCCTTTAAATTCATAGTCTTCATCAAAACCTTCTTTCTCTTCCTCTACTTCCTATTATCTTTTTCTTCTTCCCTTTCCTCTTCATCGCCCCATCTCTCCATCTCCTCCTTCTCTTCCTCCTCCTCTTTTTTTCGTTATCTTTCTCTTCTTCTTCTTCTTCTTCTGCTACTGCCTATCATTTTTAGTATTCTTCATAATTTCCTTTTTCTTCTTCAACTCCCTATTAATCACCCTCATCACAATTAGCTTCTTCTTCTTTTTGATCATCATACCTTCTACAGTCTACTTCCTCTACTTCTACAATTTGTATTCATATATCTCTTCATTATCGTATACTCCTCTCTTTATTTTTACCAATTCTCTTATTAATATTTATATTATTCATCTAATTCGTACTAATCGTGTCCTTCTTCGCCTATATCATGTTATTCGTTTACAAACTACTCTAATTACTGTTATTATTGTTTTAATTAATCTTCTTAATCGTTTTCTATATTTTATTGCTTGATAGAACGCCAGATTACCACAGTCATCATACGACTAATGTCGTGGGCAGAGATCGACATTCACATTGTAGTCAGTAGATCCTCATGCTAGTTTGTTTCATAAAATCCCGCCCTCTTAAAATTTCTGTTATGAATGTACGAGGGGTGTTCAAATGAAGCCTAACCAAACTGCAATAAGTGAGCATACGTACGATGCGCATGATGACGTCACTTGTGATATAAGCTTCACATACCAATCGTCAAGTTTGCAAAATTTCATCATCCTCCGACTCATAATTTCCTTAGCAGACCGTTGATAACATGGCGGGTATGATACGGAATCCGTCCAGAGTTGATCAGCAAGCGGTGATTCGGTTTCTAACAGCGGAAGGATGTCGACTAGTTGACATTCGTCACAAAATGCAGGCAGTGTATGGTGACAAAAGTGTGTCGAAGATAACAGTGAAGAACTAGACAATGATGTTTACAAAAGAACGTGAGTTAACGAAAGATCTTCCGAGACCTTTTCAGGCGAATATTGTTGCGTTACCTCACTTTACCTACTTATTTTGTGTTAAAATGTGGATTTTTCGTTTCATGTTTGGTTCAAACATTGTGGTGACATGAGTACACCTGTTCCAGGACCTTGTGTTTATCGCAATAATTTTTCGTTCTCTGGATAATCTTGGTAGTCGCTCTCCATTGTCGCGAGAAACACTCGCCATGCCTTCCACCGCTCCACTACACCTAGAATAGTCGTTTCGGGCACTGGCGTTAAATTAATCCAGGATGAGCATTTCCTTTTGATAATTATCAACAGACTTTTGAAGACGCTCACACAACTATTTTGTTGTTGTTGTTGAATGCACACCATGAGTAGGATAGCGCTTTTGTGCCCTGAAAAGGACTGTCAGTGGCTGGTTGTAGCTTTCCTCACATCTCGAGCGTGCTGCTGTAGGTGGGCCGGTATCCTCTAAGCGGTTGTGTTATGCTTGGCTCTATCTGCATGTCGCTCGCTATTACGGTGATCACATCCATCCCCCACCTTGCTAGCCAGACTGCTGTGAAAACAGCCCATTTCCAGGGAGGACTACGAGGAAGTCGAGGTGGGTGTCTTGGCCAGTATAATTTGCCTGGCCCTTACTAACATGTATGATCAGTATGTTGTGCCTGACCTTGACTAACATGTGTGATCAGTATGTTATACCTGACCTTGACTAACATGTGTGATCAGTACGTTGTGCCTGACCTTGACTAACATGTATGATCAGTATGTTGTGCCTGACCTTGACTAACATGTGTGATCAGTATGTTGTGCCTGACCTTGACTAACATGTATGATCAGTATGTTGTGCCTGACTTTGACTAACATGTATGATCAGTATGTTGTGGCTGACCTTGACTAACATGTGTGATCAGTATGTTGTGCCTGACCTTGACTAACATGTGTGATCAGTATGTTGTGCCTGACCTTGACTAACATGTGTGATCAGTATGTTGTGCCTGACCTTGACTAACATGTGTGATCAGTATGTTGTGCCTGACCTTGACTAACATGTGTGATCAGTATGTTGTGCCTGACCTTGACTAACATGTGTGATCAGTATGTTGTGCCTGACCAGACATTAGTCTTCCTTCCCAACTCTTCTTTGAACATCAATTCTTTCATCTCCATTTGGTACATTTACAATGACAATATCGAATTCACTGACTTCCTCTTGCAGGCTCAGCGCCATTAGTCGTTCTGAAATGAATTTACACCCTTCGATGTTTCACATTTGGTTCCTCTCCACAAAACAGCACACCACCGCCGCTAGATCTATCGGTAGTAAGAAGAGGAGCACGTTCCCATCAAAGTTCATGACACCTTGTCCTTTTTTGTGTATTTCTGTAATCGACAGCACGTCCAATTGTGATCTCTAAATCTCTCCATACAGTTCCTCTTTTTTCCAACTAATACTTATTTATTACAAAAATACAGAACTAAATGACTTAAGAGCAGTACTCTGTCAACTATGCCAGCAGTCCACATCCAAAAAAGTAGTGAGCCCCATCCCACTGTAACATTCAAGGCATAGAGGAGGCAGTCAGACTGGCAAAAGAAGGTAGACGATTACCCCAACCCTATTCTAGTGTGATCTACGAAGAGTCCAAAAGTTTAATTAAGGCCAGATACATGGCCAAATGGGAAACAGATCATACTGGCTACACAAACAATGATGCTTATTATCAGTTGAAGTGAAGAGACCAGGTGGTGGTCTTCAGACTCCTCACATGCCCCAACAGACTGATGTACCATCTATTTAATAAACTAAAGAAAGAAGCTACTGACGAATGCACCTTTGGTACAGATAAAAATGACCCCTGAACATCTGCTGCAAAACTGTACGACATACGAGGACCAGAGAAGGCACTTGTGGCCATCACCAGTGCCAACACTAGACAAGCTCTATGGCAGTGTCGACAGCCTCAGGATGACCTTTGCTTTCTTCGAACAAATTCAAGTTGACGAAAGAGAAAATATTTCATATTCAGTAATTCGTTGTCCTTAGTTCTTGCCAGTTCCTCGGATTGTTTTCAAGCATTCTCGTGTAATCAATGTCTCACACAAACAGGTGATTAGCCTGGTGTATCCTTGCGCGGTGAAGTGACAGTCTCCTTACGCTCACACGTCTCCCCAACGGAGGTTGACGGTAATGGATTTCCATGTGTCTCTGTCTCGTACCCGGCTGGTACACGCAGCCAAACAGTGTCATGATCACATCCTGGTGTCTGGCAATATGTACTCCTGTCGCTCTTTGGCTCTCTTGCCCTATTCTCTGCCCTTCAAAATAACCTTTAGCAGACTGTCATGGCGCTTGAAATGACCAAAATATTATTTTTTTTCTGATTTTTATTTTCTTCAGAAGTGTCTGCCACATTCCAAACCCCCCCCCCCCCCCCCTGGAGTTGTTCCGGAACCTCATTATTGGTTTTCCCATCTTTCCAAGAAACATGTCCAAGTCTTCTTCTTCTTCTTCGTACGCAGTCAGACGTCAACCTGTATTTTTTTCGAAAAAAGTAGTGGTCATCCTGAGGCTGTCGACACTGCCATAGAGCTTGTCTAGTGTTGCCACTGGTGATGGCCACATCTGCTTTCTCTGATCCTCGTATGTCGGACAGTTTTGCAGCAAATGTTCAGCGGTCATTTTCCCGGTACCACACGAGCATTCGTCAGTGCCACCTATCTTCAATTTATTGAATAGGTGGTACCTCGGTCTATTGTGGCCTGTGCGAAGTCTGAAGACCACGACCTGCTCTCTTCTGTTCAACTGGTTATAGGCATCGTTTTTTTGTGTAAGTCTTATGAATACCCACATTTCAAAAGGTTCAATGCGCTTCTCCATTAACTTTGTCAGAATTCAGATTTCTACTCCATACAATAAAACTGAATGCACATAGCATTTAATTATTCTACTGTTTAAAATCTGATATATCTGCTTTGACATAATTGTATCTCTCATGCTGTTGAATGTATTTTTGGTCGTTGCAATTCTATAAATGATCTTCCTTTCGCATTTGACATCAGCGGAATTGAGTTGGCCAAGATATAGATAAATTGACACTTGACATAGCTTCGTTAGTTTTTGTAGTTAACCTCCGAATTATGAGACAGTTCAGCAATCTACAACCATGATGATACGAATGATTAGATGGTAGGCTCCTCCCCTAAGGCTGAGCAGGACAGCACGTGCTATTCCAAGGTGTCAGATAGACGTTGGTAGTGTCAACATTTTCGGTTGTCATTGGGTGCTTTATACTTTTAGCCCGAGTGGTCAGCCGAAGTCTTTGTGTAGGACAAGGACAAGAATAACACAACTGCCTCATCGAGAGCATGTCGTAAGAGGCGACTAACTGTGTGACATGGCGTAATACCGGCTAAGGTTAAATGGTTTGTTAAGAGCAGCATAGATGGCGCCTAACAGCCTGCGGGTCTACTTTACTCTAATCTTTGAGTCTATTAAGATGGACTCGCACATCGGTTAACACCCCCCTCTTCCTCCATAAGCGCTTGTACCAACGCAGCGGAGTATTGTTAAGCTGCTCGAGTCTAGCCCGCTAAGCAGGAAACCCTTCTCCCGGCGTCATTCAGCTCATACCAGAGCTGGGACCTGCACAGGGGCATCTGCTTTGTACAAGTACAGGTTGACTAAACACTAAGAACTTTGTCTTTATATGGGAGTTTTGTAAGCGCCGTCATTTTCTTTGTCTCCAAATAATCACAACATTATTAGTAATTGGAATTATAAGAATCAGTAGCAAACGACCAAGCATGGAAAAACACGATTTCGAGGAAATCTTCACCTGATTTTCGCAGATTTACTTAGTGCGAAGTCTGAGTAAACCTACCAACACACACATGGAAGCGTTAAGTAGTGATTTCCACATATTTACATATTACAAAATCTGAGTAACCCTACCAACATACACATGGAAGCGTTAAGTAGTGATTTCCACATATTTACATATTACGAAGTCTGAGTAACCCTACCAACATACACATGGAAGCGTTAAGTTGTGAATTCCACACATTTACATATTACCAAATCTGAGTAACCCTTCCAACATTTACATGGAAGCGTTAAGAAGTGATTTCCACAGATTTAGGAATTGCGAAGTCTGAGTAACGCTACCGAAGATGGCCAGGATTAAGTTCCACTCAAACAGAATTTACGTCAAAGTCTGTAACTGCGTTATCTGTTTATTTACGAGGGTGAAAATAATCGGTCTAGACGTGGCAGTTGGATAAATTCAGCATCGATTACCGGTGTTGTTTTGATTGATGCGCAATATATCGATATTGGGTGTGTTTAATATGTAGATATTCAGTTCTGGGAGAATCCAAAGTGGTCTTCTACTAAACGGACTGCTGGAGAGACTCCTTAGACGAGAGCAAATAACAGGCCCACTTTATTAAATTGCGAATAGAAAGGGTTATGGGTGGAACTAGCAGCCTCATAATTTGAAAGATGGAATACAGGATCAACCACAGGAAAGGAATATAAAGTACATTTAAGCAGGGTTTCGGAATCTTTTTGAAATGATTAATTTCTCATATGCAAGGGGAACAGACGCTAGTCTGGGCAGGCACAACATACTGACCAAAGCGTCGCTGCAGTCGGGAGCAATATACTGGCCGTCATCTCTCTTCCATGTAGCCGTCCCTGGAAACAAGCTGTTTTCAAGGCAGTCTGGCTGACGAGGTTGCGATTGACGTGATCTCCGTAATTGTGAGCGTCATGCAGATGAAGCCAAACATAGCACAACTGCTTAGAGGACCGTGGTCCACCATTATCAGCACGCTCGGGATGTGAGGAAAGCTACAACAACACACAACTTAACGCCTTTTTCAGGGTGCACAAAGGAGTAAACATACTCTTTGTGGGCATTCACTAACAACAACATCACCTCAGAGGCTAGACTTTACAAAACATAATTGTTTCCTGTGTTCTTGAATGTTTTGGTTGGCTGCAGCAGAGGTTTCTTCTCCGCTATTTGGATATTTTTATTTTTACCTTTACCTAGGTCAGGAAATCCGCAACAACCACAGCATTGATAAGGAGATCTCCCACAGGAGAGCAGGTAACTGGCTCTATTAAACCGATACTCTAGCAGAGAAGGAGCCGCGTAGCGCAGTTGTTAGCGAGCTGGCTGTGCATCTGAGTGGTCCTGGGTTCATTCCCCAGTTGAGGCGGTAATGTTTTTACAGACCACAACGTCTTCCGGGTCGACCCAGCCTTAAATGGGTACCGGTTCAGTCCGGAAAGTAAAAGCGTCGAAGGAGAGGAGATGACTACCGCCCTCATATAGCCGAGCCTTTGAAATGTGAGATCGCTAATGCCTCACACCCCAACGGCAGTAATGCTATGGGTTGCTTTCCTTTTTTTTACTAGCAGATGACGGACCTCAAGGCCAGGACTCCCACCTTCAATAGCATGGTTATCTCAGTAGTGGTGTACGGATGTAAGGAAATCAGACGCAGATAAGCTCCGAATAATCGAAATAGCAAAGAGCTCTAAATATCTCTCCAAGAGACCATATCCGAAAAACCGACATCCGCGACCAGACAGAGTACCCAGATGTCGTTGCAGACAGAGTACTCAGATGTCGTCGCAGACAGAGTACCCAGATGCCGTTCACTTTGCGTCAATACGAAAGTACAGATGGGCCGGCCATGGGGTCCACATGACTACGATATATGGTCGAGATGGGTGTCTTTCTGGTGGGCATTCAACTACAACCATCTGAGCGGCCACCCGCCCGTGAAATTGAGAGATATCCTGCACCACGTTTTTGGACCGTAATGGTACTCCAAGGCAAAGAACAGACAGATTCTAACAGATTTTGGTTACTTGACATCAGGCATTCAAGTAAGTATTCAAGTTTACCCTGCTAAGTTTCAGCACTTTCAGTTAGCATTCCGCCAATATGACTTGCACGTTCGTTGTTTTCTTTCGCGTCTTTTTCAGTTGATTATGTTCTTCCATCCCACCTGATCAAGACAATTCTCTTTGTTCAGCAGTGTGGACAGTCCTTTTTCTTGCTGTTTCCGCTGAGATGGGTGACTTCTGTGGTGTATTTTATTAAAGTGAAGAAGAAACTGCGACTTTTGTCAACCTCACTCTCTGGTCATGAGCTACCTTTGGCCAATGGCAAGACATTATCGAGATGAATAGAAATAGCACATAATGCAGATTTGTCCTCAGGGTTTACTCCTAGATCCTTTCCTATAAACAGGTTTCCCGGAGGGCAGCGGTGAGGGATGACATCTATCGCTGTGTGTCTTGCCTTTCTCATAACAGCAAGAGATCGAATAGACATCACTCAGCGTGTGAGTGATGTGTTGGGCATCTCTCACAAGCGACGTGTTCTAGTTGATTATAATCCTGCGTTTACATTTCACAGTCACGCCAAAACCGACAATGTCTGCAGCTAGAGAGAATGGCACCAATCTCGTGAAATTCAGCCGTCTTCACTAGACCGTGAAACTATGACACATGTTTAATCGCAGTACTAATTCACGAAGCTAATGTCAAGGCCAGGATAATCAGATGGAAGAAAACACATACAATAAACGAATTAATTAACTAGTCCAATTGGAAAACAACGACACGTTTCCGTGAACACAAGTGTAAGTTGTCGATTACTGTGAATTCCAGGCAAATCCGTGGCTTGGCGGAGTCCATAATGAACTAAACACCAGAGCAATGTTAAACATGCAGCGGGTACGGCGCCATCTTTGCTGATCCTGCACCTACTGGACAATAAACAGCCACAACAGAAAACGGGGGAAGCGGTTGGTTATCACAAGCCAACGCAACTAACCGGAAGTTCCTATAACATCTCAATGGTGCGCAATTTGAAAGTTATGCACCGGACACATTCAACAAATTCCCTTCCATGATGGGTCACCTTTAAGAAATAGGAGAGCGCATGAACGAATGGTTCAAATGTCCGTGTCTTTACCAAGCAGGCGTGATACAGTTTAGTTTTTTCAATCTCTTATTTTACTTGACTCTGTCCGTTTGTGTAAACTTCTATTTCTCCTATTTCAATCTCTTCTTCTTCGTCGATCAACTGATGCTATGCTTCTAGTCTGGTGAGGTTCACGAAGGAGACTCTGCTTTTCCGGTTTTCACCGGTCCTCCACAGCTTTTCGAGCATGGTCGCTCACCCAGGCCAGACTGCCTATCTTTGGTCTGCATAGCCCTTGAGTCTACAATGTCCCGTTCTGAGTCTGAAGATCTTTGTCTGCCCATCTCTGCCAAGTTTGTCTTTGCTGTCATTTTCTGGCGTGTATTCTTTGTGCTATTCTGTCCATTCTGTTCTCATGGATAGTTTGAAAGAGTGGTTTTACTTCTTTATAGCTCTATTTTAACCAAATTCTCCATATCCTAGAGAGCTAGAATTATGTACACAGCCTCTACTAGTGCGACCTGTTATTCTATCAAATTGTGCCCGATCCTCAAATGAACTGTCCTTAAATAATATACATTTAAAATTCAAAACGCAGAGTTAGCCAACTATGTGAAAACGCAAGACCCGTTCATTTAGTCGAAACATCACGAACCATCCGAAGTAAACATGGAAGATGATGCTGGCTAAGAACCTCCTGTAGTCCCCTCCCTCATTTTTTTGTCTCCCACCCCTTTTCTTCACCCCTCTCCTTGTATTAGTATTAACAAAATCTTGTAGCGAAAAAAAACATGTTCTTTATATTTATTTGTTTTATTTTTTGGTATATCTAACACTCAGAACAGTTAATGAAACAAAACATTGCATACAGTAATAACACATATACACAAGTAACACACATTTACCGAAGGCTATGTTGGTATAGTTTATTGCTACACACTCGAGCATACTCATTTACATACACATACGCACAAACACCCACCCGACTCACTCTCTATTTATCTATCGATAAAAGGACAGTGGAATATTAAAAGACGTACATCCTTGAATATCAAAAGACAGACATCCTTGAACATCAAAAGACAGATTTCCTTGAATATCAAAAGACAGATATCCTTGAATATCAAACGACAGACATCCTTGAATATCAAAAGACAGACATCCTTGAATATCAAAAGACAGACATCCTTGAATATCAAACGACAGACATCCTTGAATATAAAAAGACAGACATCTGGAAAATAAATGAAAAACATCTGAACCAGAAAACAAAATATATCAACATAACAAATAAATATTTTAAAACTTAGCTTTTCGGTACAAGATTATGTTTATACTAAAGCTTGTTTTGTGTCTTTTTTGCACAAAAGTGCATTCTTTCACTTTAGTGTTTCTGTTGTGAATTTGTGTATTGGTGCTTCTTATAATTTTTGTTGTTGCATTGAAAGGCTGGGAACAAATTTGATAGATTAGCAGGGCGCACTGGTTTAGTCTGTTTGCACAACTTCAGCCAACTAGATTATTGGGAGGTTGAAATAAGAGAAATAGAAGTCCACACAAACAGGCAATGTCCATTAAAAGTTAAATACACACTTGTAAAAGGAAATCGATAACGATTCAGCTAAATATACCAGACAAATCATTTTATAACTATTGAAAGACAAATTTAATTTTTCAAACTAACCTTTATATATTGATCAGAATGCAGACAGTACATGGTGACAAAAGTGTGTCGAAGTGAAGGACTTCAAATATTTAGGAAGCAAAGTAACTTCTAATGTAAGAATGTAAGAAGAAATCGATCACAGATGCATCAAAGCAAACCAAATCATTGGTCAGATGTCAACAATACTGAAGAACAGGCACGTCAAGATTGGTTTGAGAAGAACCCTGTTCAACACAATTTTCATGCCTACACTATGCTACCAGTGTCAAACATGGACACTGACAGCAACATATAAGAGAAAAATAGAAACCACAGAAATGAAATGACTTAGGCGAATGTTAAATGTGACAAGATGGAACAGAATTAGAAATGATGAGATCAGGAAACAGATGGGCACGAAGCCAGTGCTAGACTTCATTAGAAAACAGCAAATTCAGTGGTTTGACAACATATCACGACAGCAACACAGCAGGCTCCAACAATTAAACACGGCCGTCTTTATACCAGAGCTAGAGGCCGACACCGTCAAAGATAGATTGCCGGAATTTCCGAGGCAGCCAGTTCTACCTTATACGAAGCGCACACCAAGACGCTGTCCAGATGTCACGTATACACTTGATGCCGAAAGGCCAGGCCAGGCCAGGCCAGGCCAGGCCAGGCCAGGCCAGGCCAGACCAGACCAGACCAGACCAGACCAGACCAGACCAGACCAGACCAGAACACACCAGACCACACCATACCACACCACACCACACCACACCACACCACACCACAGACATACATACATACATACATACCTTAACAACTGATAGAAAGACGTAACACATATAGAAACATAGATCTGAATATTCCAAGAAAGAAGTTATATAAATATTGACAAGTAAAGATGTAAATATAGAATGAAATACGCAACTAAACACTGAAAAACGACATCTAAATCTCTAAAGAAAATATAAAAAGTTTTCTTCGAAACATCATTCACATTCAAGAACTATCTGGAATTGGTTCGGCCATGTCACAAGAGAGAACAACATACAATTATAAGAACCGCCTTGGTATAGGTTTGAGCGAAGGATGAAGAAAGGCCGACATAAAACAATTTAACAAGGAACGATTGACGCCCAAATGATAATTCTAAACTGGGAGAACGTACGTAAAAAAGATGGCAGCGGAATGGGAAAAGAGGAAGAAGTTTGCTGCTGTTGTTTTTAAAGACGGCATCATTCGTGATAGCTGCGACACTTGTGGCCATTAATCAAGTATCTTGATCGTCTTGATCTTGATCTTGATAACCCGCTCCCCCGCGTAGCTCCCGGTCACAAACGGACTCCATTGGGTGGTAAGCGCTCCTACACAGGCGTCTCCCAGCAAGTGAGTTTTTCCAGTACATTGGCGGTCTTTCCTGCGGTCTCTTTTTTATCTCGGGTGTACCAGATTCTTGTTGCCGTGCTCAATCGACTATCGTTTCGTCGCAACATGTGACTTGCCCATCTATGTTTTGCCTTGTCAACATAGATTACCGCACCATTCACCAAGTACAATCATCGAATGTCAGAATTGTGAAGATCAATCACACGTTGCTTTCGGAGAGTGATTCCGACCAAGCGTCTCCGAAGAGAGACCTGGGTCACTCTCAATTTGTCATCTAGTATTTTTGCTAGTGTTCATATCTCAGCACTGTGGCACATCACAGGGAGCACAGTTGAATTGAAAAGAGACGCTCGTAGGTTGTCTAGAATGAAGATGTTTAAGCAAATAAAGACCATCAAATATATACACAATATTCTTCATCTTCTTCTTCTTCTTCTTCTTCTTCTTCTTCTTCTTCTTCTTCTTCTTCTGCTTCTTCTTCTTCTTCTTCAATCAATGCACATTTATACTGGGACTCCGGATTCTTCAATTATAGTCTGCTGTCCTTTTAGGGTCTCATTGCTGCTCTTCAGTTTCTCCTATAGAAAAGTGAGAGTGGGCCACATCCTTCTCCTCATATCTGTGTGCTGTAGGCAGTCTTCAAGTACACGTGCTGCTGTCAGTAACATAGTCTGGTGGTACCTATCTTGAATTTGGTGTAGAGTTGGTGTCTCATTCTGTTGTGGCCAGCTCAGAGACGGAGTATGATTACTAAATCTTTTATGGACATTTGGTAGTAATCATCATCTACATGGTATTTGGTGTGTTCTTCCTGTCACCTTACATACTATTGTCCTTTTATTATTGCTGTTACTTCTTTCTCGTTGCCTATGGATTCTTCCTGTATCGTTTTCGTTGCCTCGTTTTAATTGATGTTACTGTGTTGGTATCCAGTGAATCACAGTTTCCCTGAACCTTTAAGACATTTACACAAAATATATCTCACAATGTAATGTGTTATGTTACATATGTTATGCAGAACTACATTCCTGCGTTTCGCATAACGCCATATAGGTACTCAATCTTTCCGAGAAAATGACAAGAAGTCTAGAAATTATGGCCCTTAAAAAGCTATATTATTTGTTATGGGGGGAAAACGCCGATAATTTGTTATGCAACTTCTGATGTAAATATCATATCCTGGAGTTCATAAGCGGATGATGCAGACGCTTTAATGCAGTAAACAAGGACCAGCATTGATATCGATCGATCGTTTTAGCTAGTGTTGGACAGATTTATCAGCACGAAACGCGCCGCTTATCGGGACACTGAAAAATCCATCAGACACTTAAATGCAACTTGCGGACAAGCAATCAGAATAAAAACCTCGAGTGATATTGATCTGTCACTAAATTAGTGCCAGCCTGACTCAGCAAATTGGTCTTGTCCTGTTATCTTCTTGTTCGAATTGGGGTGTGGTTTTGGGGAATAATATCAAGAATCTCGCGGGAAGCAACGAGGATTGATGAGCTTGTGATGTGGGATGTCCATGCACAAAAGATAAGTTATTACATTCAACAAAACAAAACATCATCTTCTTTTGGATATGTTATGATAACATAATCTGATAACTAATTGATTGATTGGCATCCTGTCAGTCTCGAGAAAAAATGGACCACGCCAGAGAGGGGTCTTAGTCAGTTGTTGCCCTAGCTTTCGCCGCACAATTTCGGAGTCTGCATTTTGAGGTATCTTTGATCGCCATTCATGCAGGCCAGCATACAAAGCCTGCTTCCAGCCAGGTCTGTTTTTTGGCAAGTTCCCCTCAGTTGCACGTGTTCATATTCAACGATTTCAGGTGACGCTTGCAAACGTCTTTATAGTAGAGGCAGGGTCTACCTTTTCACGGTTGCCCGTGTTCAGTATAGGATACCTTTTGGAATTCGCCCGTCCTCCATATCGCGGACGTGACCAACCTAAGCGCTGGCTGAGGGTTGTAACTAAACTGGCAATATACACGCGGTGCAATTCATCGTTGCTTGTCACTCTGTTACTCCACGAAACACGCTCAAAGTTGATAACTGCACAAACAGGTATTGCTCATATACTGATCGGAAACAGAAAACAAAGCGAATCTTGGGGTTACGACGACAAGGCACAAAGAACAATACAGACTTCAACGAAGGTTGATCAGAAGGTTCAAGACAATAAATAGTAGCAGCTGTAAAATAAGCAGGAAGGCCTGAGGACATTATAACAAAGTGTCAAGTTTCAGGAGTCAAAGAGGGACAACGATATAGCAGTGGAGAAGCTGACATTCGCCAGCGATTCATATCTGGCTGTTTGCGGCAGGATCGACAAACCACAGTTGACTAAGACCCTCTAACTGTCGGTCCTTGAAACAGGCTGCTCTAGTCACTAATGTAGTCGGTTTAGGCATACAGATCGGAGAGCAAAGACAAACCAGGTACACACACAAAAAAATCCAGCTTAAATCATATTATCCGGCCAAAAGTCATGTTGACCCTTCCCTTTAATTCCCTTGCTGTCGTGCATCACGAGTGCAAACCACAAGGTCAAAACATTCTCAAAGAGAACTACCTGGAGGTCATCAGATGTCTTCGTGATGCTGTTCGATGCAAACAACCAGACCTATGGACAACATAAATTTTGCACCACCTTCATAACATCACACAACCACCCCATCCCTCTCTTCCTTCGCATCTGATTCAGACTTCCTTGGCTAAGCACAACATTCCACTAGTTCGCCAGAATCCCCATTTTCCCGTCATGATTCCTTGCCATTTCTTGCTATTCCCAAAGCGGTTAATTCACTGAAAGGGACCAGATCTAAGAAACGAGAAGACATTATACGGAATACGGCGACCCAGCTGTACCCTATTCTCAAAAGAGGCCTTCTAGAAATACTTCCAACAATGGCGTGAACTATGTGAGATGTGTGTGGAATTCCAAGGAGTGTACTTTAAAGGGGATTAGGGGTTTAAACCTTTAAGCGAGCAATTGTATATTTCCGGTCCAAGTGTCGGATACTTTCTTTAACACACATTGTATATATATATATATATATATATATATATATATATATATATATATATATATATATATATATATATATATATATATATATATATATAAAGGGCATTCAAGTCAAAACGGGTCTTTTTTTTTGTATAGAATAATGTGTTGTTTTTTTAATTAGTAAAAATGCCATTTTATTTTTAGATATAATCTCCTGCAACGTTTATGCACTTATCCCAGCGTTTAAGTAATGCTTGAAAAGCTTCGTCATAGAAATATTTGTTAGTTCGTCTGAACCAATCCAAGTCAGCCTGTTTCACTTCGTCATCAGTGCTGAAATGCGACCTCTCAGGAATTGTTTTAGGGGTCCAAACAGGTGAAAATCGCTTAGAGCGAGGTCTGGGCTGTAAGGTAGATGTGGCTATACCTCCCAGTCGAGCTGCTGCAGATGTCATATAATGGGGTGAGCCGTATGAGGTCGAACAGGCTTGACCTCTTCACTGTCGGTCATACCCATCGTGCACTAACCTTCCAAAAATGCAAATCTTCATGAATAATAGTGTTCACCGTATTGTGATTGTAGTCTTCCGTAAATTTCCGCAGGTTTCACGACATCTTTCACAAGAAACTTAATCACAACACGCTGTTCTATGAAAACACTAACAGTGTTGTCCTCCATTTTTATTTATCTGTCATGTGACTTGCCCATTGAAAGTGGGCTACCTAGCAGTAACAGGACACAAGTGCACCTAACTAATGATAGTAGTTCCTGCACGATATACTCATTCAGGTATATATATAGGTGTATATATATATATATATATATATATATATATATATATATATATATATATATATATACATATATATATGCGTGTGTGTTTATGTATATATATGTGTGTGTATATAGATGAATATCATCATCATGTAGCATGTCCTTTGTAGAACGTCGCTCCCATCACAGTCTGTCTGTCTGAAAGAAACTCGTTCTCTTGCCAAAACTCCAGCCTCCGTTACAGTCATACCCTGGTATTCCTGGATATCTTGGTGCCATCGTCTTCTTGGTCTACCCCTTCCTCTTTTGCCTGGCACCATGCCTTCCATCACCGTTCTCTCAAGACCGCTGTGTCTCTTGATGTGACCAAGTATTTGCATTTTATAGCCAAAATGGAATTGATAAACCAGTTCTCCTCTATGCTCAACTGTTGCCGAATGTCTACATTTGTTTTTTTTCTCTGTCCAGAGTATTTTGAGGATCTTTCTGTAACATTTTGACTCGAAGGATTCGATTCTTTGTCTAGAAGTTTTGGTAATCGTCCATGATTCACAGCCATAAGCTGCCACAGGAAAAACACAGTCTCTCAAGACTTTTGCTTTTATAATTTTGTTGGGCTCTGTAATAATTTCTTCAGGCTGTTCAGTCTCTGCATTGCCATAGCTAGTCTTCTTCTGATTTCTTTCGAGCAGTCGCCATTTTTGTCAATTCTGGAACCCAGATATTTAAAATGTGTGACCTGATCTATTTCCTCACCACCCACTGTAAATTTATGCTGACATTGTGTTTTGTCGGTGGTCATTATCTTTGTTTTATTTATGTTTATGAACAGGTTTTGATCTTTAATATGAAACAAGAACAGCCAGACTGAAAAATAAAGAAGAGACATAACCCTGAGGTACATAACTACCCAAGCATGGACTGGACCCATGCATACATCGACGGTTCTTTAACAAACACAACACAGAACGGAGGGGCAAGGGTATTCCTGAGCCTAACAAATGGTATAAATATAACTGTCAGTGGCAACTGGAAAATTCTCAAGCAATTTCAGAGCGGAGGCAGAGGCACCGAGGGCTGCAGTAGAAGCAATGCTGACACGCCAAAGCAATGAAAGCCAGATAGTCCTGTTTACAGATGCCCTGGCTGTAGTCACGGCACTAAAAAGGCAGAAATTACTGAACTTAATGATTTAAGAGCAGTACTCTGTTAACTATGCCAGCAGTCCGCACAAAAATAGTAGTGGTACAGTGGGTTCCATCCCACTGTAACATCCAAGGCAACGAGGAGGCAGACAGACTGGCAAAAGAAGGTGCAAGACTACCACAACCATATTCTAGTGTGACCTACGAAGAGTCCAAAAGGCTTATTAGGGCCAGATACATGGCCAAACGGGAAACAGAACATACTGGCTACACAAAAAATGATGCCTATTACCAGTTGAACAGAAGAGAGCAGCTCGTGGTCTTCAGACTCCGCACAGGCCACAATAGACTGAGGTACCACCTATTCAATAAAGTGAAGATAGGTGGAACTGACGAATGCACTTGTAGTACAGGGAAAATGACCGCTGAACATCTGCTGCAAAACTGCCCGACATACGAGGACCAGAGAAAGGACATGTGGCCATCACCAGTGGCAACATTAGACAAGCTCTATGGCAGTGTCGACAGCCTCAGGATGACCGCTGCTTTTTTCGAAAAAAATACAGGTTGACGTTTGACAGCGTACGAAGAAGAGGAAGAAAGAAGAAGATGTTTACTATGTCCATTAACGGCTGAAAATAGCTGCTCTAACTCTTCTGCATTTCTTGATAGTATCACTGTGTCATCTGCGTATCGTAACTCTGGAATCTCATACCCCCAAATCGTAAATTGGTCGAGAGTTTCAATGTTCTCGTCTTGTCGAACTTTTCTCAGTACACATTCCGCATATGTTGTTCAGATAAATAAACAATTTTTTTTTAAATAAAAAAATAAATATATATATATAAATGAATATACAGATATACTTTTTTGAATTTGCCTTTATTATTAGACGGTGCGCGCTGTACTGGTTTCCCGCCTTATAGCATACGACTTCTGAACATGTTGTTAAAATGAGTTTACAAAGTAATTAATTGGGTGAGGTAGCTGCCAGAAAGCGATAACACTTACGCGACTAAGATCATACCGTGGTTTTTGGGGCAATGAGAAGACTGATAGTAAATCTGATTGGGGAACAAGGAGGCACCGACATCACATACTATGAAAGGGAACGCGTGTCCTAGTGGTTAAGTGGCACGGCGCACAGGCCGAAGGTGCTGGGTTCGATCCCCAATCACAGCACCGACCGTTACCCCGGGGAAGCAAACCGTTAGAAAATGCAGGAGGAAGCAGACCCTTACATAAAATGAATGCTGAAGTCGGATGGACTGGGCAAAATAAAAACCACAGTGCAACTCACACCGCCTTGGGGATTAGAATAATAAGACGAACGCAAAACAAAACAAAAAACAAAAACATACTATGAGAGAAAAAAGAGCTGTCAATGCTTTCAAGGGAGAACAGGACAAACAAGATGCTATCACATCCATGACTGGCAGGAATAGGTAACCATTCTTTGCCTCAGGACAGGGCAGAACCGAATAAATACGATCAAGTCTGCATCACTACTGTCAACATATGGACTAAACGAACACATTGTTAAGCATGCATTACAAAACTTTTAAATTATTTTTATTTTACGTGTTTGCCTCACTAGTTTCTACTGGCGAAGGCGCGGCTATTCCACCCCAGACCGAAATCAATCGGGCGAAATTAAGGACGCATGAACCAGTGCTTGGATGTAGGTGTGCTTCTGTATGTACTTATGATAGGTTTGTGCGCTCTCAGAAGCCAGCCCAACCAAAGTGCAAGGGAAGGGCTATCCTCTGTACAGTCAATTAAGGAAGAGACACGGGCTCAACGATTCAACACCAAAATCAAAACTTTATGGAGCTACAGATGAGCTATAAGAAACGGTCGATTTCATCGCCGGAACTGGTCTGACTGCGTAAACATCAAAGATAATAATAATAATAATAATAATAGTAATAATAATAATAATAAGAAGAATAAGACGAAGAAGAAGAAGAAGAAGAAGAAGAAGAAGAAAACGAATTACAAAATGAATGGTTTTACATCCCATACAGATACGACTTTGCTTTTCGGAGAATCCGTTAGAGTTGTGAGCCTTGCAACTAACCAAGACCCCCCTCCTCCCCACTCCTCATCCGCCTACCCGCCGCTGTTACAGGATTTCATCTGGATTGTTTTCCTGCTCAGAAAAGATGTTCACCCCTAGCTGTTTTACTACTCAAGACAGGCGGGGATTTGAAGTAAATAATGTGCTTGGTGCCAAAGTGTAGTACTCACGAACTAAGAAGAGCTTAAGTTAAGTGGTGTTGGAGCGATAACATCGATCTGGGATTAATCTATAAGCTTCCAGGAGAAACCAGCCGGGAATGTTCTTAGATGTCTTGACCTGCCATTTTAACAACTTATCAAGTGGATATGACAGTGTGAATCCCAGGGTTGCTACCTGTCAAGGAAAGCGTTACCTCACTCTAGGCGTCATCAAAATCCTGTGAAGCACAGGTATTAACCAACTATACGCCAGTCATTCTGTCTTGTACAATCTGTCCTTGTGATTATTGTTTCGTTTATGTTTGACTCGAGCTCTTGTCATCATGTGTGCTTTGGTCTTTCTCTGTTTCTCTTGCCTTGGGGATTCCAGAACAGAGAATGTCTTGTAGTTCTATTAGCTAGTTTCCGTAAAGTGTGTCTATCCAACGCATTCGTCGTCTCCTTGCGTCCGTTTCACTGAAATATGTCTGGTTCTTTCCAACTGTTGAACACTAGTGATTCTATCGCATAATATCAATTCCTAATCTTCTGCTTCCGCGTTAGTTCTGAAAAGAACGGTAGCGCGGTGTCTTAATTTACAGCAACGCATCGATATCTGCGTCTTTCAGACCGGCACATCAGATTCCAGCTGTCTTTTTTATGTGTGTACCAGATTTGCCTTCCTACTGCGATCCATATTCTCTTAGCCAGACTAGACTAGTGCAGCATCTTTCCAGGACCACCGCTTGGAGGCAGAAACGGGTCTTGGTCACCTGTTGTACGTTGACCCTGTGTTGTATCTTCGACATGTTCTGAGCTGGCAGCCATTTCTGCAGTTTGTTCGTTGTTATTTTTTTGGTCTCATTGTTTTTTAGATTAATACAAAAGAATGGACTTTACACGTGGAGTTAAAAACTTATAATTTTGTGTTGGACTTCATTTTCATTTCCACAGATTCCCAAGTACAATGAAAGCTCATCTCGTCTTTTAAAATATTATTTGGATATATTTACCTTAGTTAAACCCTTGCTCCGGGGACGGCGTGGCCTAGTGGTTAAGTGGCACGGCTCACAACCAGAAGGTGCTGGGTTCGATCCCCATCACAGCACCAGCCGTTACCCCGGGGAAGCAAACCCTTAGAAAATGCAGGAGGAAGCAGACCCTTACATAAAATGCATGCTGAAGTCAGATGCACTGGGCCGACAGGCGCAAAATAAAAACCACAGTGTAATGCACATACGCCTTGGGGAATAGAGAAATAAAGCGAACGCAAAAAAAAAAATAACTTTTGCTCCAACATGGTATTCAATGGTAAAAGACTAGGTTGAGTTTAAACAATATTTGGCTACATGGCTTCAGGCACTCTCTTTGTATGATAAATTTCAGCATTACAGTACTATAAGAGTATAGAGGTGGCATCAAAGCAAGTGCTGTCGTTGAGGATGGAGACGTGTAGAGGTTCCACAAAATGGCCCCAGAAGTTCCGTGAAAGGCATATAGGGGGGTCCTTGAAATATATTTATGGGGTTACATGATAAGTTTCTATTGGGATCTGTGAAAGGTATCTATGGGGATACATGATAGGTTTCTATGGGGATCTGTGAAAGATATCTATGGGATACAAGCAAGGTTTCTATGGGGATCTGTGAAAGATATCCATGGGGATACATGATAGGTTTCTGTGGGGATCTGTGAAAGATATATATGGAGATACATGCAAGGTTTCTATGGGGATCTGGGAAAGATATCCATGGGGATACTTGATAGGTTTCTGTGGGGATCTGTGAAATATATATATGGAGATAGATGCAAGGTTTCTATGGGGATCTGTGAAAGATATCCATGGGGATACATGATAGGTTCCTATGGGGATCTGTGAAAGATATCCATGGGGATACATTCAAGGTTTCTATGGGGATATGTGAAAGGTATCTATGTAGATACATGCAAGGTTTCTATGGGGATCTGTGAAAGATATCCATGGGGATACATGATATGTTTCTATGAGGATCTGTGAAAGGTATCTATGGAGATACATGCAAGGTTTCTATGGGGATCTGTGAAAGATATCTATTGGATACATGACAGGTTTCTATGGGATCTGTGAAAGATATATATGGGGGTACATGATAGGTTTCTATGGGGATCTGTGAAAGATATCTATGGAGATACAAGCTAGGTTTCTATGGGGATCCGTGAAAGGTCTATAGTGGTTTTCTAAAAGGTCTTTAGGGGGATCGGTGAAAGATGTCTATGGGTCCCGCCAAAAAATCTCTAAGGCTTTCTATGAAAGGCTTGTTGGAGTTTCGCGTAAGGTCTGTATGGGTTGTGTGTAAGGTCTCTAGGGGTTGAGTGAAATGTCTACATTAATTGTGTGTAAGGTCTCTAGGGTTTGTGTGTGAGGTCTCTAGGGTTTGTGTGAAAGGTCTACATGGATTGTGTGAAAGCTCTCTAGGGTTTGTATGTAAGGTCTCTAGGGAGTGTGTGAAAGCTATCAGGATTTCTTAAAAGGTCTCTAGGTGGTACACGACATGTCTTTAGGGGTTCCATCAATAATCTCTTATAACTTTCATGAAAGGTCTCAAACGTTTCATAACAGTTCTTTAGCGGCTCCACGAAAGGTTTACAAAAGCTTCTCAAGAAATCGTGGCTAAATAACTTTAAAATAGTAAAAAGAAATTAGGTCGAATTTGAGGACAAAGGCAAATTGGCCATTTATATTAAATGAATTTGTTATCATTTTACAAAGCAATGTATGCTTATGTTGCGTATTTAAAAAAAAAAAAATCAATCAACATATTACAAAGGCAAACTCAAGAAATAGGTCACAAGTGGCTATTAAAACACCTAAATAAGATAACTTTAAAACGATGTATTATTGTGCTTGAATTGTTTTTATTTTTTCAACGCAAATACCGCCAACAGTGATATACTTCTTCTTCTTCGTTCGTTCTCAATCTCCTACTACCAAACCCCGAAAGGGCTTAAGTAGCAGAATGTAGTCCAGAGAACGGAATTCTGAAAAGATCTGGGGTAGTTGTCTCGCCGCAGCGACTCAATTTCAACCAGTGTTCGTAAAGCGATCTCAGTCCCGCCAGGCGGAGCGATAGCGCGGGCCTGCGGAAAACGCTTGCCTGCCTTTCCCCGTAGAGGTTTCGGGAAGCGTTTTTATTTGTCGTGGCCTCCAATGAGGTGCGCTGCTCTGGTCCGTAACGAGAAACTTTGACAGTCGGAGGTGATTTTTCGAAGGCTTATAGCAGAGCTCGACAATTCGTCTCGCTGGTGGTCAGACTCTCGCAAAGAGCTTGTGACCGGCAAATGGAAAGCAGGAATCGTGCCTGAAGCCCCTGTGTTCTCCCGGGGACAAACCCTCGGGAGAAGGGCAGGCCGGCAGGCCAAATTGTCTCTAGTCCCAGTGAAATTCATCGCCGGGGTCGTTGGGATCCGTTCTGCACAGAACGCTGCCATCCCTCCTCGAGCGAGCCCGGTCGGTCGGTCGTCTGGTGTGTGTAGGGGCTCCTGTCAGGCGGTCCTAGGTCGACAGAGTGAAGGACGGGGGGAACAACCGTCCGTCTGTGTGTCAGTCGGTCCCTGCGGCCGTCCCAGTGAGGCTTTTTATACACCCGTCCTCCGCCGACCGGTGTGTGCGGTACGTACGTCTCCGACAGATATCTGGTTGATCATGCCAGTAGTCATATGCTTGTCTCAAAGATTAAGCCATGCATGTCTAAGTTCACACTGTCTCACGGTGAAACCGCGAATGGCTCATTAAATCAGTAGAGGTTCCTTAGATGACACGATCCTACTTGGATAACTGTAGCAATTCTAGAGCTAATACATGCTTACCAAGCTCCAACCCTCGCGGAAAGAGCGCTTGTATTAGTTCAAAACCAATCGTCGTTTCCCCTCGCGGGGTTGTGGCGTCCCCACTGGTGACTCTGGATAACTTTGTGCTGATCGCATGGCCTCATGTGCCGGCGACGCATCTTTCAAATGTCTGCCCTATCAAATGTCGATGGTACGTGACATGCCTACCATGTTTATAACGGGTAACGGGGAATCAGGGTTCGATTCCGGAGAGGGAGCATGAGAAACGGCTACCACATCCAAGGAAGGCAGCAGGCGCGCAACTTACCCACTCCCGGCACGGGGAGGTAGTGACGAAAAATAACTATACGGGACTCTTTCGAGGCCCCGTAATTGGAATGAGTACACTTTAAACCCTTTAACGAGGATCTATTGGAGGGCAAGTCTGGTGCCAGCAGTTCTGACCATAAACGATGCCGACTAGTGATCCGCAGGAGTTGCTTCGATGACTCTGCGGGCAGCTTCCGGGAAACCAAAGTGTTTGGGTTCCGGGGGAAGTATGGTTGCAAAGCTGAAACTTAAAGGAATTGACGGAAGGGCACCACCAGGAGTGGAGCCTGCGGCTTAATTTGACTCAACACGGCCAACACTGAAATGATTGACATGCCGAGACCACTCTTCTGGGGTCTAATATGGAACTGGTGCTGGACTTAGACCCCCAGAAATCTGGGGTTATGTCCCCTGTGGCTCGGTTTTGTCTGCATCCAGTGTTTGATAAAGGAATTGACGGAAGAGCACTATCAGGAGTGGAGCCTGAGACCTAAGTTAACTTACCACGCCAATACTGCAGAATGACTATCAAAAAGTACACCTTCGTGGGGTCTAATAGAGAACATGTGCTGGAATTAGACCCTCGAAAATTTTTGGGGCTACCCTTTAAGAAACTTGATTGTCTCGCAAAGGGAATTGACGGAAGGGCACCACCAGGTGTGGAACCTGCGGCTTAATTTGACTGAACACGCCAATACTGTAGAACAACTGACAAATCGAGAGCACTGCCGTTTGGGTCTAATAATGAACGTACGCTGGTATTAGACTCACGGACGACAAGTCAGCTCTCAAACACTCAAATGAAAGAACGCTACGGAAATCGTGTTTAACTCCGCAGAAACCGCAGATTTCAAATACCTGGTCATTGACAAACAAAAGCCCTCAATAAATTCGTCTGACCAAATAGTGAACGGGTGCTGGAAATAGATCTGAAGACAGGTCAGTTTTACCCTACAAATGACAGGGCGTTGCTACGGAAAACCAGCTCAAATCGAGAGGAGCCGCAGACACTTTGGTTCACGTACCAGGCTGATAAGCCAAGGGCGCGAGGCTACCATGTGGGGGATTACGGCCGAACCCTTGTAAGCCGCAATCCCGCCCAAAATCTCAGCACCACTGCAATGGGAGGCTCCTACATGCTCGGGACCTGGGGCTTGCGCCCCAGCCCTATCAGGTAGAGCCACAGTAAGAGGTCCTTGCCGCCCGCAAATCAAAGCGGGCGGACAACTGCTTGATACTCACCCTATACGGCGATGGGGTGCGAAAAACACCAACCAAAGACTTAGAACCTGGTCGGGGTGTCGAAAACAGTAGAGCAGCCACCACACTGTGAACTGTCAAGACTCAACCACTGACCATGAGAGTTGTCCGCACACCAGGCGATCAACATCTCTGTGACATTACCAGGCTTGTCCTCTGGCTAAATGCACTCCGGCTACGATATCTACCTCTGTACGTTATCAGCCATAACCACATGCTGGACGCAGAAGAGATGCAGACCAGCGGACATTGCACACCTGCCCCACTGTGTCAACACCCCAGGTGGCGGGGAATGTTAGGCGTACCATCCCTGCATAGAAGCAAAGAAAATAAAGGGAAAAAGAGATACCCCACTCACATGCAAATGCTACGTTTCTGGCAGGACGTGACGATCCTGGGATACAGACACACTGGACTGCCTCTCTTCCGGGTAAACCAGTCCATCTCATATATCACATATCATCATTGCACCCTATAGACACGAGTAGTGAAGACTCGATAGTCTGGTAAGACAACTTCCATAGGAGAGAAAACTCTGATCGTAAACAACTGCTGCCTTGCAGATAGGCTGGGGACAGCCAAAGGCTAAGGAGGGCATCCCTACAGAAACGCCTGTTGAAATCGGATGCACGGGGCCGCAAGCCTAACAAAACAGTGCAACGTAAATCAAAGAATGATGGCAGCACAACCTATTCGAAAAACGTATGGCGCTCATCCTGAGGAGACCCGCCAGGCAGCGATAGCGCCGGGCCCCACGCCTCGAAGGGGCCCACCCTTGACTACTGGTGGTCACCCACCCATGTGTCGTGGAGTCAAGGCACATGGCTATGGGGTAACGTCTATTGGCCAAAACCTCAAGACCCTCAAAATACTACAGTGGAATGCGGAGGGAGTCATTAACAAAAAACTTTCCCTAACACACCACCTGCATGAAGGTAAGATTGACGTGGCATGTATCCAGGAAACGCACCTCAACAATAACCATAAATTCTCAATCAGAGGATACCAGACCTTCCGTCTAGATAGAGAAGGCCACAAAGGAGGGGTCCTGATACTGACCAGAAACAGCATACCGAGTAGCGCGGTACCTGTCAATCACACCGGACAAGCAGAAATTGTAGGAGTTGACATAATGGCTCAAGAGACGAAGCTCCGCATTTTCAATCTGTACGGACCACCAAACAGAGACCTGTCGCTCTCGAGTATGGAGGTCAGAGACTCCAACTGCATAGTAGTTGGAGATTTCAACAGCCACTCGGAGAGATGGGGATACTCTGACACAGACAGCAGAGGTGACGAAGTGGAAGATTGGGAGATAGATGCAAATCTCTCCCTAATCAATAGGCCGGAGGATAGCCCTAGCTTCTATTCAAGAACATGGCATACCACCTCGACTCCAGATTTGGCCTTCTCCACACAGGACATACACTATAAAATAGACCGCCAGGTGCTAAACCAACTGGCAGGTAGCGACCCCAGGCCGATCAGGCTAACCATTGACATGGAAGTAGGCCCACAGGAAGCAAAACCGCTCCCACGTTGGAATTACAAACGAGCCGACTGGGACAGATTTGCAATCCTGACAAATGGACTGTGTGAAACCATCAACACACGAAACACCAAAATGAAGCCCATGGTAGAGAGCCTAAGCAAGGCAATAATGCAAGCCGCCACTGAAACCATCCCAAGAGGAGCTAGGAAAAACTATAAGCCCTACTGGAATGATGAGTTACAGAAAGTGGAAGATGCAGTAACAAGTGCTAGGAACATGGCAGAACGAGAAAAATCCATGGAGGCAAACATCGCCCTCAAAGCCGCCGCGGCGAAGTACAAACACACTCTCAAGCAAACAGCAAGAGAAAGTTGGAAAAATAAAACGGAAAGTTTAAACCTGGACAAAGAAGGGAACAAGCTATGGAAGCTAGTCAGAGCCATGAATGACGAAACCCCGTCAAATAAACAAATTACTATCAAGCAGGGCGAGAACTTGATCACAGGTAAGAAAGCCGCAAACGCCTTTGTCGATCACTATGCCAGAGCAAACCACATCGAGGTCCCTGCAGATAAGCATACAGACATTAGCGAAGAGCTAAAGGGACACGAAAACATAAATACGGCTCCTGAAGAGCACATGATGGCCAAACTAACAATGCGCGAAATGGAAGAGGCTATGAGTACACTAAAGAAAAGGAAATCTCCCGGAAAAGACGGGATAACAAACGAAATGCTGATGGGGCTGGGCCAAACAGCGAAGAAAAAACTACTATCAGTCCTGAACCAAAGATGGAAAAGGGGTACTGTACCCCAGGCATGGAAAGATGCAATACTGGTACCAGTACCAAAAACAGGAAAGGACAAAACAGATCCAAATGGATACAGGCCCATAAGCCTACTGAGCTGTGTCGGCAAGCTGATGGAACGGATGATAAACACCAGACTGATGTGGCATCTGGAAGAAAAACGAATACTAATTCCACAGCAAGCCGGCTTTAGACAGCACAGATCCACTGAGGACCAGGTCATCCTCATAGCCCAGGAGATAGAAGATGCCTACCAGGCACAGAAACACACAGTAGCTGTTTGGGTGGATCTGGAAAAGGCATTTGACAAAGTCTGGAAGGATGGACTTAGAGTCAAGCTAAGAAGAAGTGATGTCTGTGGGAAGATGTACAAGTGGATCAACCACTACCTCAAACAAAGAATGGCCAGAGTCCACGTACAAGGGCAGATGAGCAAAAAGGTGACACTCGAGCAGGGAGTACCCCAAGGGGGAGTATTGTCACCCACACTCTTCCTGGTATATATAAACGATATTACAGAGAATATACCAAGAAGAGTCCATAGCTCAATGTTTGCAGACGATCTGGCTATGTGGACATCTGAAAAGAATCTCACCATAGCAAGAAATCGGATGCAGACGGCCCTAATATCGCTGGAAGAGTGGGCGAACTCATGGCTGGTCAAAATAAACGAGGAGAAAACCACGTGCACAATATTCTCGCTCTCATTAAAACCCCAAAGTACCAAATTAAGCCTAAATGGCAAAATCCTGCAGCCAAACGACAACCCAACCTATCTGGGAGTCACATTTGATCGGCGCATGACATGGAAAAGTCAGATCGAGAGAAACCGAATGAAAGCCAGAGAAAGAATGGCGATCATGAGGAAACTTGCTGGCACAAGCTGGGGAGCAGACGAAGGCATACTAAAGAAACTGTACACTGGAAGAGTGAGACCAGTTCTCGAGTATGGCATTGCGGCATGGACAACAGCAGCGAAGGCGAACTTCGATAAAGTTAACAAACTTCAAAACCAAGCCATGAGAATTATAACAGGTGGCATGAAGTCAACGCCAATTGTAGAACTTGAAAATATTACAAAACTGCAATAAATGACCGACAGAAGAGACTGCAGAGCCCAGCTGCAGTCAGAGAAACTCCGAAGACTGACGGACCACCCAATGTACCAGAGACTAAACAATTTGGGAACTGGGAAACTAAAGCGGAGAAACTTTGCAGAAATAGCCAAAGCAAAGATGCACGAAGATCCCATAAACGCATTAACAACACCAAAACCCATCACTACTGTACGAAAACCTACTTGGAGGCAGGATATATTTCCAGAGGTGGTAGAAAATATACCAGGTATTGCAAACAAAAATTGCCAGACTGAAAAAGAAAGGAGAGACACTACCCTAAGCTTCATAACGAAAAGCTACCAAAGCATGGACTGGACCCATGCATACACCGACGGTTTCTGTAACAAACACTACACAGAACGGAGGGGCAGGAGCATTCCTGAACCTACCAAATGGCAGAAAAAATAACTCTGTCATTCGCTACTGGTAAGTACACAAGCAATTTCAGAGCGGAGGCAGAGGCACTGAGGGCGGCAGTGGAAGAAATGGTAACACACAGTGAAAATGAGAGCCATATAGTCCTGCTGACAGATGCTCTCGCCGTAGTCACAGCGCTAAAAAGCCAGAAAAACACTGAGCTTAATGACTTAAGAGCAGCACTATGCAAACTGTGCCAGCAGTCCGCACCAAAAAGGGTAGTGGTACAGTGGGTTCCGTCGCACTGCAACATCCAAGGCAACGAGGAGGCAGACAGACTGGCAAAAGAAGGTGCAAGGCTACCACAAACAGATACCAGTATCACGTACGAAGAGTCAAAACGGCTTATCAAAGCCAGGTACATGACCAAATGGGGAAACCGAACATACTGGTTACACTAAAAACGATGCCTATTACCAGTTGAACCGAAGAGAGCAGGTCGTTGTCTTCAGACTTCGCACTGGCCACAACAGACTGAGGTACCACCTATTCAACAAATTGAAGATAGGGTTGTACCGACGAATGCCCGTGCGGTACTGGTAAAATGACCACTGAACATCTGCTGCAGAACTGCCCGACATACGAGGATCAGAGAGAGCAGATGTGGCCATTGCCAGTGGAACTGCAAGACAAGCTCTATG